>OX123198.2:31383265-31800265 GCA_944739405.2 Euclidia mi | reverse complement strand
TGGCTGCAAGATAGCCTCCATAATATCTTTCAAAAGAACGTTTGTAAGGTCGTCAATACCCGGTGCCTTGTCATTCCGGAGGGAAAGGATTAGCGATTCAATCTCGCATTCATCCGTTGGTTGCATAAAAAAGGAGTTCAAAATCTGCTTACGCTTGATTTTTGTAGCTACATACATACATACATAGACTCACGCCTGTTTCCCGGAGGGGTAGGCAGAGACTACGGAACGCCATTTGCAACGATCCTGACATACCTCACTTGCTTCACTCACTCACTTTTTGTAGCTAATAAGTCTTTATTTACCTTTAGTTTGCTTAGATTATGATCCGCCAATCTCTGACACACAGTAGAGAAGTACATGTTACAGGTGTCCAGAGAGTGTTTAGCGTTTGTACTGTCTGGGAGCTTTAGTAGTACTTCAGGCTCCTTATGTTTCTTGCCAATATGACACACAGTTTTTATAGTCTTCCACATTTTTTTGGGATTTTTAGTGCTGCTCGAGAGCTCTTTGCTTTCGTAGTCAGTTTTTAGCTTACGAAGAAGTTCGTTACAGAAAGAACAATGGTCGGTTCCCACACAAAGGTGGACCAGAAATTCTTTTTTCACGTCTATTGCTGTGTAGTTATTTATCCATATTTTCATGTTACTTTATTTAACTTTAGTATAGATATATTAATTAATTATTTAAAAATTTGGGGTTACCTTTTTTATCCTATAAAAAGTATGTTAGAGGTTATGAACTACATTGTGTTTTTATTTAGTTTATTCGTAAATATATGTGCATTAAACAATTCTAGTACCTAATATATGTGTGTAGAAAAACATGTTCTCCACAGACGGAAGTATGAAAAATCAATTAACTGGACATCAGTCCAGCAAAAATAAAACAAAAACAATTTACATAATTATTTTTATTTATTCAGATTCATCTTCCTTAACTACAATGTCATCTAAAAAGATGCTGGTGCAGATATATTTCTTTCATATCTGGCCCACCCAAGATACCACACCAGAGTCATGACATGGGCACAACAGCCGACAGTACGGCGACCTACAAGGCAGTTGCAGCAATATTCTATTATACCTTGCCGACCGGCTATATTTGCAGAAATTAAAATATAAACAAAATATTGTTTGCGACTGATGTGGCGAGACTTGATCTTACCCCTTATTAATCGGGTTTGGCCACCTCTTAGATCAATTTCAGGAAAATCCACTGTATCTTGGCTTACTTCTATTTTATATCCGCCATGGAAACGTATGTGCTCGCCGAAATATGAGCGAGCTTGCCATATTTGATATGTTCTCAAGGCGAATAATACTAAATCCTTATAATCCATTCGAGGGAATTCCAACAAGTTTTCTCGATCTGTCGTTATACTAGTGAATGAAGAATACAGTCTATTCAAATTATAATTTTCGACCACATTAGCCAGATTATTTACCATATATAATCTCTCATTAATTATGCTGATCATTTCTTCTGCTTCATCTCTGTTTCTAAGGTGAACACCAAACTTATTTATCAATGCAGCAGCTACTTAAAAATCTTGCATCATGTGTGGCATGGCCCGGTGAAAATACTCCTGTCTAAATATTTTATAATCTCCTTTAAAGTATCCATTAACTACCTCCACCACCCATCTACACATTGTTATACAACGAGATCTGTTAGCTTATGCTGTTGTTAATTGGTATTCGCCTTCTAACAAAGACTCTGGCATATGTGCTCGATATTGACAATCTTGAAGTAAACTTATTGAATCCCTGAATTCTCTATCCAAAACAAAAATATCATTTTCTTTAAAAAGTGCTCTAAGAGGTGCATTTTTATCTCTAAAAAGCGATGCCATTATGTCAGCATCTGATGTGGTGGCTTTATAAGGGCCAAAACAATCTAAAATATATCCATCG
The DNA here is from genome assembly GCA_944739405.2 of Euclidia mi. NCBI lineage: Eukaryota > Metazoa > Arthropoda > Insecta > Lepidoptera > Erebidae > Euclidia > Euclidia mi. Next base: position 31,798,349 of record OX123198.2, on the reverse strand, counting down.
CATGTTACAATTAAAAAAGGTTTAATTAAGTTTCTGTATTTATGAAGAGAGCAGGAATCCTTTTGGAACATGTAGTTAGAGCTTTTATTTAAATAAACATAAGTACCATCATAAATGACAATAACATTTTCATTATTAGCATTATCAAATACACTGTTAGGTATTAATAAATTGTGTTGCAGAAGTTTTTGTCTGGAAACATGTCTAATGCCAAGATTATTTGGGACAAAATCTTGCACAAGAACTTCTTGTACTCTATCTATCAATTTTTCTAGTGTACGGCGAGGTATTCTAAATAAACTTGACAATCTTTCGTCAGAGTCACCCACAGATATAGATCTACATAGATAACGCAATTATCACGATTTGTATTGAAACCAAGCGTGCCGACTTTTTAATACCTACTGTACGAACTGTACCGAAGCGTTGCGCGACAATATCGCTTGTGCGATATTCATCGTCTCCTAACACACAACGTCAGATCAAACGTCCAAAGCAAACGCGGCAACGTAATGTGAATAAAGTTTACTTAACGGTAATTTATAGTTAGGTATATTCTGGAACGACACGCAGCTTGGAATAATTAAAAACAGTTTTAAAATGAATTTACGCATAATATAATTTTAAAATAACTTACCTGTGATAGGAAATATGTTCCTGCCTTTGGGTGCTCGAAATTTTTGGGCTATTGCAGTTAATTATCACGCAACGAGGCATTTTTTTAGTTTTTTGCGGACGTTCGGCTGCAACAACGGATGCGCGGGGACTGAAGTTAGCGGCGGCCAACCTCGACGCTTGGTCGGGGTTTAGACATGCGAAGTGCATTCATTTGCGTTATCTATGTAGATCTATGTCTGTGGAGTTACCTGTTCTTAGTTTTACCAAATATGCTATCAGCATATTTGGTAACAAATGCCTCTATGCATCTCTGTTATGCGAGGAACATTATTCAAAATGGTTCGAAAATTATCTTTTGTTGTACCTAATCAAAATTGAAAAAGATGGTCATCGATATTGAGTACATTATCAAAGTCAATATTTGACTCAAAAGTGTTAACAAGTGAAAAAACATGTTAAATTTGCTCAACAGTAAATGTTGCCAAACTATTTGGTGAATTATACAATAACTAGAGGACGCCAGCAGCTGCGCCTGCATTATTTTTTAATTTACCCGTTTTGGCCGATCCCGTGGGAATTTCGGGAAATCCCTTCTTAGTGCACCCCTACGGTCTCCAAGGAACATACATGCCAAATTTCAGCTTCCTGCGCCCATTAGTTTCGGCTGTAGCATGTCTGTCAGTCAGTCAGTAACGCAAGGATTTTATATATTAAGATTCCCAAGAATTTTGAATATATATGCCCACAAATTCTTGAGTGCACAGTTAAATAAAACCTAAATTGTTTTATAATTGTAGCACGTAATGTATCAGAGATTCTGTGCAGATTCCCATTATACCCCATAAATACACAATGTGCAGATGTGTTAGGCGCTCGTCTATAATTCTGCAGTGATATTGAGGCATTACTGTCTACAGTGGGCGGTTCTAGCTCTATTTGAGGATGTTCATTTTGTGTAGCCACAGATGTAGGTGTCATTTCTCGCTCAGTTTCAGAATATACTCCAGATTTTTGTTCAACTACGAGTACAATAACATTTTGAGCAGATCTCTTCATTCTCAACCAACAGGGGTGACAAAGACGATCTGTTGACATAATCTAAAACAAACAAATAATATTTTAATGTGATATAATAACTAGTAACTATTGATGCGAAACTAAAATGGACAATTTTACCCGACGTTGCTGTATGAGGTTTGATACAATGTCATATATAGCTTGATGTAAGTCGCTAGGGTTATTTCTTACAACTAGATCACTCTTTCGTCTTAATATGGAGCACCCACATAAATTGCAAACATGAGTATGACTCACTTGACAAGACGGTCCTGCCTCTTGTTCAGTGTTTACATTTTGGTTAACAGACATTCTAGCCAAATCATGACATGCATCACATATATAATCACACTCAGTAATCTGTAACAATAGTTTTGTAGTTTTTATTAAGTAGTAGTAACTTTTGTAGTTTTTATACACATTCCAAACTGGAAGTAGAAAAACATTAACAAGTCGAATATTGTTAATAATAATACTTACAACGGGAGGGGCAATTCAATCTGATAGCATAACTATCACCCGGGGATCAAGGTCTACGACAAGGTATCGTTGCAAGCGATTCAAACGAATACCACAATTCATACAAAGCAGGGATGCTGGCGATTAACTATTCATTTCTACAGTATATTAATTCAACCATCCAATAACGCGTAGCACAATCAGAGTCCAATAGGGAGAGCTAAAAGTCGTCAGATATTGATAGCACAGAGTCCGGTAAGCGAGCAAAGGTAAAAAATTTAAAAGAAAACAAACGAAAACTCTCAATTCACAGCAAGCGAAGAACGAATGACTTTGATGTACCGGGTATAACAGTGACAGATACGGAAATGGCGTATTCCTTCCATTTCACGTCATTCACGTCAAATCTTAGATTTTTCATTAAAAACAATTAATTAATATGTAATAAAAATATTTTTATTATTTCATATGTAACTAAAACACCTATTGATATTTTATTGTAAAAGTTATATTTTATTTTATTACAAAGTAACATAAATTCTTATTTATCATATCGTTTTTATGACCACACGCATTGCCAGGATAATTGCCATGTAAATATATAGTTCGTCGGCAGTTGTGTCTTTCCAATCAACTATCCTACTCTTGAGACACAACTCACCCATTTCAATCATTTTTTCGGCAACTTCCTCAGCATACCGATTTGTTTCAGTTGCTATATACTCCATGAACTCCCGGTCCCATATTGCTGTAAATATGGCATAGGGATCAGTTTCATTAATGGTTGGTCCACAAAGTAAAGCTTTGCGAAATGGTTCCCTACGCGTTGCGGGTGGAATGGGAGGATCCGGAAAGGATTTCCACTCAAAATCTAAAAAATGTTTAGGAAGATAAAATTCCGAGGCAGATGATGGAGCAGCCCTCTCCGCAACTTCTTCATCCTCATCCTCGAGAGCAGATGATGAAGCAGCCCTCTCCACAACTTGATCATCCCCATGTACGGAGAGAGATGATGAAGCAGCGCTCTCCGTTACTTCTTCCTCCTCATCTACGGGAGTCTCCCAGAGCGCCCGTAACACTCTTGGAATGAGCGCAGGAGCTTCAAATTCATCATCCTCACTCTTGCTGTCTTCTTCACTTCCTGATAGATTCAACCAATAACAATTTTGTACATCTATAATTGCAGCGTCCCAACTAAATTACAGTTAACTAATGTACTTACCGTAATGTAATAGACCTTCTATTTCTAGGTCGCGCAGAGTTTGTTGAGGCCGCAAAGAAGCCGCAGGGTTCCTATAACGATCAAATTCATCATGTTGTATTATGTAACGAGGCAAGTGTGAAAGGGACAGGACGAAGGGGAAGACCTAGGCGGACGTTCTCTGACCAGATTAGAGACATCCTAAAAACAGGATAATTTTGACCTATTATCGAATTTTTATCGGATTGACCCAGGACCCTGATTTTTTATACACCTAATAGGAACAATAGACCTCAGTATCTGGTATAAATTTCAATTTGCTAGGTCCACCCGTTCCTGAGAGAATCGGTGGTGACACACGGACAGACAGACAGACAAGAAAGTGATCTTATAAGGGTTCCTTTTTTTACATTGTGATGTACGGAACCATAAAAAAACAAACGCACATACCTATCAGATGAAGAAGTAGCCACTCCTTCTTGTCGTTCCTCGCAGAGGGACCGGCGCACACGATTTGAGCTGGGTGTGATACTGAAACAAAAAAGTCCATGAGCTTTCATTTTATTAATCAGATTAATACAAATTTATATTATATAAAAGCTATGATACATACTTTTCTTGTTCGCGGTTATAATGTTTGCGGTTTGTTGCCGGCGGCGGCGGCAAATAGTTTTCGTCCTCTACCGCCACCTCGACATTTAGCTGATAACCGCTCGAGTGGGCGGTGGGTGTACTGGTGGCATTCTAGGTATCTGAAATGACAAAATTTATTCAATAAACTCATTGTAGCAGGCTTTAATGACAACAAAGTATAGTAAAAACTTACAGCGCAGGTGAGGGCGGAATTTCACTCGGGTCGGGAGACCTTTGGTTCTCTTCTTCATTACATTCGAGATGGCTGAAAATTATAAAATATTTGCGGTTCACACAATTTATACATACATATATATATATATATATATATATATATATATATATATATATATATATATATATATATATATATATATATATATTTAAATTGAAACCTCTAGATTGGTTCGTGAACTTTAAAACAGCGTCGGGTCATATCCTAACTTTAAGTTTGTGTACTGGAAAGGACCTTAAGACTTTTTTGAAGAAAAAACAGAAATTTAAGGAAAATTGGTTTAATAAAAAAATGGTTTTAACAATAGACACAAACTTTATGCAAGGGTTTATTTATGTTTTAATAAGGTGTATTACCTCCACGTGCCTTTATTACTGATTCTAATCGGTTCCGCATAGATTTTATTAGGGTTTTTAAAAGATATTGCGGAATATTGTCAAATTCTTCTGAAAGTGCTGTTCTTAGTGCTGCCACTGTCGCAGGCACAGGATTTCTCGCATATACAGCTCTTTTTAAATTGTCCCAAACATGCTCAATGGGCTTAAGATCCGGTCTGCGTGCTGGCCAATTCATTGTACGTACCCCAACCTCTTCACAATATTGTCGAACTTGTGCAGCAGCGTGCAGCCGAGCATTATCCTGCATTAAAGTAAAATTTTTGCCTATGAATCCTATGTAAGGCACCACGTGATCTTCTAAGATCTTTGTTATGTAGCGATGTGCAGTCAAACCCCCTGTATTACCGTTTAGACGGACCATGTCTATGAACACAAGTTCTGTTTGCCCGTTCATCGATATGCCACCCCAGACCATACACGAACCGCCTCCAAAAGGAACACGCTCCTAAATGCAACTTTGAGCATATCAGTCCACACGCCGACGATAGACTCTTCTGCGACCATCTGCACCATATAAAGATGTCCTACACTCGTCCGTGAACAATACGGAGGCCCATTGCTCTTCTGTCCAATTTAGGTGATCACGCGCAAATCTTAAGTGAGCTTGTCTGTGAGCTACAGACAACTTTGGATCATTTGCTGGTCTAAATTGGGTGATATCCGCTTCCTTTAACCTTCTTCTTATTGTTCGTGCACTCACATTTACTCCACGCACTTTATTAAGCTCTGTTTTGATGTTAACTGACGTGAGGAAACGATTTTGCAGGGAAGTTGTAACAATAAATCGGTCATCACGACCGGTGGTTGCTCGAGTCCTGCCTGTACTACATCTCCTTCTGTAAGAACCTGTCTCCACCAACCTTCTGTATATTCTAGAAACCGTAGACTGGTTTAAATTTAAATTTCTACCAATCGTTCGTTGATCCAAGCCCTTCTGCACCAGTGCTACAATTTGAGCCGCTTGTTCGGACGAAGTATCCATATTATGGTTCAAAAACTCTCGATGAGTTAAAAAAACTAACCCAACAATTCTGCTGGTAACAATATTTCAATTGACAAAATAATAAAAAATCAATGCGAATCAATTTAAAACTTTGCTTGAAATAACACGCAAATCTGATATTACGAGTAAATTTTCTTTTCCCGGCTGTATTCAATTGTTTTACTGCAGTTCTATTTTTAAATTTTGCTTTTTTTTAAGATTAAGAGCCAGTCTCTCCATATTTATATAATTTAATCTAAAAAGTTTGCATACTTATAAAAAAAATCATTTCAAAGTAATCCTGAACTTTGATGCAGTTTATGAGTCAGTCAGTTTATTTTAACTTTCGTATGTTATAATAATATGTCAGACTATATTTTTTTTATTTATAAGCCTTAGAAATACTGTAAAAAGTGCCTGAATTAATCATTAAGAGCGTATACGCCTCGAGCGGCCGCTCGAGTTTAGGTTTTTATAGTACCGCGGTCGCCCGCGCACCGCGGATGCGAGACCCGACGCACTGTGACGGTATCGCGTGGAATAATAATCTTGATCCTTCTTGCAATAAGTACATGAATAAGTAGTATTCGTCTATGTAATACTTCGATTATGATATGATAGTATTCAAATTAATTATTTTCAATGCACATGCATTTAAAGGTATCAAATAAAGCTAGATATTATTTGTTTAGTAGGATGATGTTTCTCAGGATAACAACGACTATTTATAATAATTTGGCGCAGTTTTATTATATGATAGAAATAATTTATATTTGTCATGTACATAATTGTCACATTTCAAATATACATCGATTGCGTTATTAATGCATGAAAACCCACGAATAACACTAAATACAAAACCAAAAGAGTCAGGTCAAAGGAAATACTTAATTAAAAGTAAGAAAAAAATATAAAATGAATAAACTATATTATTTTACAATGTATAAACATTTAAAACTACATTTAACTTTGTGTAAAAAGGCTGATTTGTGATCTCAAGTTACCGATTATGTTTAATAAAACGTATTTTCATGAATTGTTTTATTTTTATTTTAAGGATGCATATGGTTCCCACCAAGAACTCAGGGTCCCAAGCCAACCTCACCTGCAAGTGGTGCATCTGCCGATCAACGGACGAGGCTCTGGCAATCAAAATATCCCGAAAAGCGGCAATAGGCTCGCCACCTATTACGTGGGATCAAAACACTGGCGAAAAGTGGGCGTTTAATATGCATCTGCCTACCCCTTCCGGGAAACAGGCGTGAGTCTATGTATGTATGTATGTATCCTTATACAAGCTGACCCAGCGAACTCCGTATCGCCTTTTTAAGAGTCTTTATTTAATTCCCTTTTCTCCAAGCCCCTTTTCCAAAGTTACTGGTATAGCGCTTAATCTCTTATCATTTCAGAGTCTATAAAGGATGAACAAACAAACATAGATATTTATATAATATTGAATTCTCCATTCCTTAAAATATCGGAGACGATACCCATATCGACTTTAAAAAAAATCCCGTCCGCCATCTTTGATTTCCTATCCACCATCTTAGATCACGAAATAGATGTTTTATTTGGATTCACCATCCCTTAAATCATCAGAGACGATACCCATATTGATTTTAAAATGTTTTCCATCAGCCATCTTTGATTTCCCATCCACCATCTTGAATCACGAAATAGATGGTGTTTTTGAATTCCCCATTCCTTAAAATATCGGAGACGATACCCATATATCGACTTTAAAAAAAATCCCGCCCGCCATCTTTGATTTTCTATCCGCCCTCTTTGATCACGAAATAGATGTTGTATTTGGATTCTCCATCCCTTTAAAAGTCGTAGAGGATACCCATATTGACTTTTTTTAATTTCCCTTTCGCCATCTTTGATCACAAAATAGATGGTGTTTTTGAATTCCCCATTCCTAAAAAATCGGAGACGAATGAGACGATACCTATATCGACTTTAAAAAATATCCCGTCCGCCATCTTTGATTTCCTATCCGCCATCTTTGATCACGAAATAGATGTTTTATTTGGATTCTCCATCCCATAAATCATCAGAGACGATACCCATATTGATTTTTTAAATTGTTCCCATCTGCCATCTTTCATTTCCCATCCACCATCTTGAATCACGAAACAGATGTTGTATTTGGATTCTCCATACTTTTTAACGTCGCAGACGATACCAATATTGTTTTTTTCTCATCATACTGGACAACTACTGCTTAACCGTCAAGGATGTATATGGTATAGTGCAGATAGGCTCTTATACTCGTAGTTTCTAATCAGATGTTTTAGATTTTCGATTTTTATAAGACAACAGAAAATGCTCATCAGACTGAACAACTTTTGCTAAGAAGTCAAGTCTGTACATGTGATAGTTATAGCCTATATGTTGCCTAGACCTAATATAACAAAAAAAGTTTATTTTAAATACGTCCAGTAACTTTGGAGATTAGCGTGCACAAACAGACAAACTATATAAATATACATACAGACAGATTTTTTTAGATCCTTGCTCCATTACTGTTTCTTAGTCTCCCTGAATTTATTTTTTGTAAATATATTCAATGTACCGAAATACTTTTTTTACTGTTTTATTATATGTTTCAAGGCGCCATATTAGGTAAATTATAAAGCGGTCCGTTTCCGTCAGTCTCGCCCAGCCCCTGTTTGAGCGCGCTACTATGCTAACCAGTAACCACTAGACTCCAGATGTAACTAACGTGTTGGTCAAGACCAACACGTTAGTTTAATACGTAATACATAAATAAAGTTACATCAACTTTACATATTTATAAAAAAATACGTTGAGAAAAAAAATACGGATCAAGAGGCTTTAGCCGCACTGTAAACGTTTTGGAATGCAATATTTACGTAAAATGGCGGACGCGGACGCGCGCGACAGGTCCGTCCTCTGAGAGCGCTCAGCGCTGAATGGCGGACATAGCTTCGCGCTTCGAGCTTTATAGGTCTTTTTAAAAAAATCATATTAATTACAAACGAAAAGTTTAGATTCCAATTTTTTTATAGGACTTAAAATGAATCTTAATGTTTCTAAATATGTATATATCTTTTTAATAATCACAGTACTTTTTTAGATATAAATGGAAATTTGCGGGCTAAAATTAAGCAAAATGCACTGTTTTGATCTCTGATTTTCTTGAAAATTATGAATGAAATTACAATTTCTTTTTTAAGCACTCGTTTGTATAACTTCTGCTTGTAAAGTTTACATTTACAGAATTATAGAACGATAAGTATTCACAGCACTAGGGACCAGTAATTTTGGCCTAAACTACAGAAATGGCGAAAATGAGTTTTTAAATTCATCCGTTTTAAAATATTTACTATAGTAACCCATATATTTTCCTTTAGCACTCTCTTGATAAAGAACTGAACTTTTATATTTTCTATATATTTTACATTATTTGTTATATATCCGTAATGTAATAGAACAATAAAAACCCGAAAAATCGCATCCGACGGAATAAACGCTCTTAATAGTATGTAATAAGAATTACACTAGTCGTGTCAGGTACCTACAGGACAGGCTTTGCCTAGTGTGGGGCCACAGGATATAGCTTATGATATTGTTAATACTTCTATGGCAATAAATGTTTTTTTATTTTATTTATTATATTATTATGATCTAGAAAATTATCTAACATTCTATTATGGAATATGTTGTGCGTTAATGTGTATCATTTTAATAACGTTTCAGCACCTATTAATTTATATCTACGGCGTTTTTATGTCTGCTTTTTTTAATTTGGCAGTCATATTATTTACACAACAGTTGGTTTTCCAAACTCCATGTTTTCACTAATATTCAGTACTAAATAACTGCAGCTTATAAAAAGGCGCGGAGAGACAATTGACTAGTCGTGTATTTGTTCTACTTTTATTCCTTCTGTAGCTTTCTCATCTGCCTCAAAAAGTTCTCAAATTAACATACAATTTGTTTTATTTGTGGTAGGTACTGTCTTACGGTTTGCAAAATACACCGTCATAATACATCTGATGTACCTAAGATTAATAATATTATACATGACAAAGATTGACATGATTAAAGAAGAGCTATGGAGTTTTAGATTTTGAACTATGGAGAGTCGCAGTGCCATTATGTCGCACGAGCGTATATGATTGCCTTCCATTTTTCGAACTTACATGGTCCTCTCCAATTTTTTTTTTATTCAAAACTGTGCGCAAGTAAAAAGGGGGTCAAAGTACCACACGCGAAACTAAACACATAAGTAGTTAAATTAACAGTAAGTAATTATGCATAGAAACTAAACATACGTCATATGCTGATGTTGATTTCAGTAATTAATGAATACAGGTATTGTTTAACTGGTACCTAGGCAGCGAGTCACGTCATCTCAGATTATACTGCTGTACAATTGTCCACGAACCCGTTCCAGTAATCCACCGCTTTGTAAATCCATCAAGGCATCGATATAGACAGTACGCCTCAGTAATTGGAACCACGGATACATGACTATAAACGTACATACATTATTACGTAGATATGCTAAATCAAAGGTGTAAATAGGCCAAAGTATCCACGTTAATGCTATTACTATTCCTGGAATTCTTACGAAACATATAATTTATTAAATAAGCTATGAAATAAATGGGTAAACAGATATTATTACACATAAACATTTGAGATATTTTTAAATTCTCAAAGGATTTCTTCGTTAATAAATTATATTGTCCTTCCTTTTGCTTTTGAAAATATTTATTTTGTTATGTATTGATCTGAAGGTTCAACTACGCTACTGTCAAGTGAGATAGACATCAGGATCTTAGTAAAATTCTAGTTTTTAATTACTTGGTATTATTTATTTCGAGATCAAAAGGCGATTTTAAATTTAAACTTTTATAGGTAGTACAGCCTTGCTGATATCAGCATGAGTGGACCCGCTCGAGTGGGGAAATACTACCTCTTCTCACAACATATAGACGTAAAGTAACGGTAGGTATCTAAACTGTTGCGTTTCTTTCGATAAGCGAAAGTCGCGGAGGACACATTGCCTATTCCTTCTCCTTCATGTTACTCTATACCTTTTCCCAAACCAAAGATCGGCAAGGCACTTGTGACTGCTTATTTGCGGTTATTGCTTATCATTAGGCGGCCGGTCCCTCTCGCTTTCCACACATCACATAAAACATGCTTTGGATTTTTCATAAAATAATGTTTCTATGTCTTTGTTACCCTTAAATCGAAATATTTTAAGGTTTCTTAGTTACATGAGTACAACTAAGTAATCTTATATTATTTATATATTTTATGATATACTATATATTAAGATACTGGCACGTTAGGTGAGTCCTATTTCTAAGCAACTTTTATTCTCAGTAAGTTCTCAATAAAAACCTTGGGGAGACCTTTGTCCAACAACGGAATAGTACAGATAAGAAAATAGATTTTCGTTGGCTTTTATTGAATTCAGTACTCAATATGTCAAAACTCCTTTTATCCATTGTAGCAGTGACAGATTAAAGCAGTGATGGTGAAATGTTGTTGTGATACGATTTTAGAAGTACTCGTAGTTTAGTACATACACCTAGGCCAGGAGATATGTTGCTATGTAATTACATATATTTACATATCTTCCACTTGTGTTGTGTGAAGTGGTAGGCTAGCAAACATCTTTAGAACTACACTGAGTCACGGTAATAATATCTAACAGTATTGTAACTCCATACAAACGCACGAAACTCGAGTTATACCTACGCGCCTCGAGCAGAGTACCCATTAGCACGCCATTAGACTGTGCGGACTGTGCCAAGAGTACCCACAGCCACGATCGTGCCGCAGCTCGCATACGGCGCGTCTGTAGGTATATAACTCACGAAGGCGGCCGAGTTACAATACTGTTAGATTATATTACTGTGACTGAGTACTAGCAATTTGCTCTACAAGAAAATGCTTATTATGCGTATATTATGCGTATGTGCGTTTTGTTATGGTTTCTGCTTAGGAATTATTTCAAACCCTATGCTGCTACTAATAATGAATTTGTAGACAAATATATGACTTAGTAATACTTACCCGAAACAGGAAACGCGCCAGTGATTTCTTGTGTTTCCACACCAAGAAGTAGATAACAAGTAACAGTAACTAATTCATTGAATTGCCAGATAAACTACGCTTCATTATTTAATTAAGCTGCTTAGTTTATACCTGAGTATAGAAGTCATAAGAAACTAATTTGTTAGCTTATTGTTTATTTAATTGAAAAGTCTGGCTATGAATACCTTAAAACGTTTTCTTAGCGTTTACACCGCTTTCGTATTTATAACAACGGCTGTTACTTGTACGATTATTGTTATTTTTTAAGGTTGTTCAGATATTATATTGAATAATTATGAATAAGTATTAATAGTCTCTTTCAGGGATCAAGTATCGTAAATACATTTCAGATGATGTATGGACGGTTTTATAGCCAATATTCAGGCGGCGTTGTAATTACTCAAATATATCACAACGGGAACGTCCATTTTGGTTATTTTGTACAGCTATAAATATTTCTGAAACGCTTAAAGTGAAGTACCTATTTGATTTTTTTAGGGTGAATTTTTTTTTATTGGACTTCATACACATAATGTACATGTATTGGCGGACTTAATGCCTGAGGCATTCTCTAACAGTCTTCCTTGGGGTGATGCAGAGATATATGAAGTAGGTGCAAGCTGAAATGTTAGGGACTAACATAGCATTATTTATATATACAAATCTATAACTACATACTAATTACATACGATATATCGCCGTCCCCAACGAATAACATCGTAATAAAAAAAAGTAAAATTTACAGGAAAAATAAAAACCGTTTTTTTATTATAACTTCATAACAGTTTTACATAGCAAAATCGTTGACATACCAATAGATAGGTATTTTATTGTTATCTAAAGAGGTGTAATTTAAAAAAATATTAGTTTAACACCCACGAAAATATAATCAAAAATTCATATTACCGAAATGTAAACACAGTTTTCAAACCGTAATGCAACAATACGATTTTATTCGAGTAAATTGTTGACAGTGATCTATACAACAATAGTTAATTGCGATCGTCTTGCCTGTAGAATAGCGAGGTTGATTGTAATGGTAACTTATTATTACCATATTATTCATTGCTCAAAACAATATATTGTGGTAACAGTAAATTAGTTAACATTAATATTCCATAGCAAAAGGAACACGTATCGCTCTGGTAAAAATGTATTGCCGTTTGTAGTATATTGCAAACATCACGTAATAATTACTCGAATTATTAAATAAAACAATTATCGGATCGTTTAAAAGGCATTTAATCAACTTAGCCTTAAAGTAACATAATAATTATTATTAGCACAACACGACATTTTTATTCCAACATTTCGTCATCTGTTTGATCGGATTCGTCAAACTCGTCTAAGTTTTGCGATTCTAGATTTCCACCGCTTGCAAGAGATTTGTAAAATCCATGGTAATGTTTGAGTATAGCTTCGCTGGCGCACAACCCAAATAAATCATCATAAAGAGGTTTAGGTATAGGAATATGTTGATGGTATGCTTGGTTTAGGCTCTCTTCAGCTACAGGTTCCATAGGGTTTCTCGGTCATCGTCCACGCTTTGCTCTTCCAGTACTCTGAGCAGTGTCCAAATCAAAATAGTCTTCCCCAAAATCATATTTAAATTGCAACACATGAGGTTTTAAATGATATAATTTTATTTCCATAATCTCCGACCATGAAACTTTATTACCTTGTGTATATTTTAGCCAATTATAGAAGATACTTTACTTCATTTCTTTCAAATTATATTTCTAACCTTTTACTTTTGCATTTAATATAACACCACAGACTTGGTCAGGTGTAAATAATACCTAATTCTTCATTGCGCGTTCAAAACAACAATGCATGCTATCACCCTCACGCTGGCTATGTCCAGTCCAGCCAAAGAAACGGTGTGTGATACTTTCTAGTCCGTAAGTTAAGAAGTAATAATAATGTAAACATGAATATAGGTACCATGTTGGACGATACGACCTTCCGCTTCACTACTTGCCTCCGTTTAGGCGCGTCATGTGTCTCTCCGCATCGCTGTCACTGCGGAGAGGCTGTCGGTAGCCTTGGTCACTACGGTCTGTCATGCAGCAGGAGCGCAGGTCGTATTTCACTACACGCCAGCCTCAACGACATACTGCACCGTGCTCTTGTCACCGCTGGCGTACCAGCCCAACTTGAACCTCAGGGCTTGGCACGCGACGATGATAAGAGACCGTACGGGGTGTCTTTACTGCCGTGGAAGCTAGTTAGGCCTTTGGTATGGGACGCGACATGTGTCGATAGGCTTGCGCCATCTCATCTTCCCAGCACAGCAGGTTGTGCGGGCGCTGCTGCTGCTTCAGCAGAGACCCTCAAAAGGCGCAAATTCGTAAATCTAGTAGGAGATTTTTAGGGATCTCGCAAAGATACTGTTCGACGCCTCGGGTGACCAGAGGACTGGCACGTATTTAGCACAAAAGATAAGCATTGCTATACAACGAGGCAATGCTGCCAGTCTTCTGGGCACGCTTCCAATTGACTGCAATGCGAATGACTTTCATGACACCTTCTAAATTTAATTTTAATTTATTTTTCGTCTTGTATATATTAAATAGGCTTATTTTAAATAATAAAAATTATTAAGTTGCTTTTAATATTTATGTGATGGTTGATTTTGTTTGGAAAATAAATAATAAAATGATGTAAACAAACATTGCCGAACTTTCGGCACGTGCTGGGGGCGGAGCTTAAGCTATCACTTTTGTTTACAAGCCGATGGAATTAGAGCGAGATTGTATAGTCATGTTCACTGCCTGACATAGGCCTCCCCAAACGTTCTCAATACAGGCCGATTTTGAGCCGCCCGCATCCAACCGCTTACCGCGATCTTAACCAGATCGTCGGTCCACCTTGCGGGAGGCCTACCCCTGCTGCGTCCCCGGTACATGGTCACCACTCTCGAACCCGCCTGCCCCAACGGCCATCGGTTCTTCGAGCTATGTGCCCTGCCCATTGCCACTTCAGCCTGGCTATCTGGCTGCGGATCTCCTCATTTCTGATTCGATCTCGCAGGGAAATTCCGAGCATAGCTCTCTCCATCGCCCTCTGAGTCACCCCGAGCTTTCGGATGTATGTACTAAACTACGAGTACTTCTAAAATCGTATCACAACGACATTTCACCATCACCGCTTTAATCTGTCACTGCTACAGTGGATTAAAGGAGTTTTGACATATTGAAAACTGAATTCAATAAAAGCCAACGAAAATCTATTTTCTTATCTGTACTATTCCGTTGTTGGACAAAGGTCTCCCCAAGGTTTTTATTGAGAACTTACTGAGAATAAAAGTTGCTTAGAAATAGAACTCACCTAACGTGCCAGTATCTTAATATATAGTATATCATAAAATATATAAATATTATTAGATTACTTAGTTGTACTCATGTAACTAAGAAACCTTAAAATATTTCAATTTAAGGGTAACAAAGACATAGAAACATTATTTTATGAAAAATCCAAAGCATTTTTTATGTGATGTGTGGAAAGCGAGAGGGACGGGCCGCCTAATGATAAGCAATAACCGCAAATAAGCAGTCACAAGTGCCTTGCCGATCTTTGGTTTGGAAAAAGGTATAGAGTAACATGAAGGAGAAGGAATAGGCAATGTGTCCTCCGCGACTTTCGCTTATCGAAAGAAACGCAACAGTTTAGATACCTACCGTTACTTTACGTCGATATGTTGTGAGAAGAGGTAGTATTTCCCCACTCGAGCGGGTCCACTCATGCTGATATCAGCAAGGCTGTACTACCTATAAAAGTTTAAATTTAAAATCGTCTTTTGATCTCGAAATAAATAATACCAAGCAATTAAAAACTAGAATTTTACTAAGGTGATCCTGATGTCTATCTAACTTGACAGTAGCGTAGTTGAACCTTCAGATCAATACATAACAAAATAAATATTTTCAAAAGCAAAAGGAAGGACAATATAATTTACTAACGAAGAAATCCTTTGAGAATTTAAAAATATCTCAAATGTTTATGTGTAATAATATCTGTTTACCCATTTATTTCATAGCTTATTTAATAAATTATATGTTTCGTAAGAATTCCAGGAATAGTAATAGCATTAACGTGGATACTTTGGCCTATTTACACCTTTGATTTGGCATATCTACGTAATAATGTATGTACGTTTATAGTCATGTATCCGTGGTTCCAATTACTGAGGCGTACTGTCTATATCGATGCCTTGATGGATTTACAAAGCGGTGGATTACTGGAACGGGTTCGTGGACAATTGTACAGCAGTATAATCTGAGATGACGTGACTCGCTGCCTAGGTACCAGTTAAACAATACCTGTATTCATTAATTACTGAAATCAACATCAGCATATGACGTATGTTTAGTTTCTATGCATAATTACTTACTGTTAATTTAACTACTTATGTGTTTAGTTTCGCGTGTGGTACTTTGACCCCCTTTTTATTTGCGCACAGTTTTGAATAAAAAAAAAATTGGAGAGGACCATGTAAGTTCGAAAAATGGAAGGCAATCATATACGCTCGTGCGACATAATGGCACTGCGACTCTCCATAGTTCAAAATCAAAAACTCCATAGCTCTTCTTTAATCATGTCAATCTTTGTCATGTATAATATTATTAATCTTAGGTACATCAGATGTATTATGACGGTGTATTTTGCAAACCGTAAGACAGTACCTACCACAAATAAAACAAATTGTATGTTAATTTGAGAACTTTTTGAGGCAGATGAGAAAGCTACAGAAGGAATAAAAGTAGAACAAATACACGACTAGTCAATTGTCTCTCCGCGCCTTTTTATAAGCTGCAGTTATTTAGTACTGAATATTAGTGAAAACATGGAGTTTGGAAAACCAACTGTTGTGAAATAATATGACTGCCAAATTAAAAAAAGCAGGCATAAAAACGCCGTAGATATAAATTAATAGGTACTGAAACGTTATTAAAATGATACACATTAACGCACAACATATTCCATAATAGAATGTTAGATAATTTTCTAGATCATAATAATATAATAAATAAAATAAAAAACATTTATTGCCATAGAAGTATTAACAATATCATAAGCTATATCCTGTGGCCCTACACTAGGCAAAGCCTGTCCTGTGGGTACCTGACATGACTAGTGTAATTCTTATTACATACTATTAAGAGCGTTTATTCCGTCGGATGTGATTTTGCGGGTTTTTATTGTTCTATTACATTATGGATATATAACAAATAATGTAAAATATATAGAAAATATGAAAGTTCAGTTCTTTATCAAGAGAGTGCTAAAGGAAAATATATGGGTTACTATAGTAAATATTTTAAAACGGATGAATTTAAAAACTCATTTTCGCCATTTCTGTAGTTTAGGCCAACATTACTGGTCCCTAGTGCTATGAATACTTATCGTTCTATAATTCTGTAAATATAAACTGTACAAGCAGAAGTTATACAAACGAGTGCTTAAAAAAGAAATTGTAATTTCATTCATAATTTTCAAGAAAATCAGAGGTCAAAACAGTGCATTGTGCTTAATTTTAGCCCGCAAATTTCCATTTATATCTAAAAAAGTACTGTGATTATTAAAAAGATATATACATATTTAGAAACACTAAGATTCATTTTAAGTCCTATAAAAAATTGGAATCTAAACTTTTCGTTTGTAATTAATATGATTTTTTTAAAAAGACCTGACCGGAAACGGACCGCTTTATAATTTACCTAATATGGCGCCTTGAAACATACAATAAAACAGTAAAAAAGTATTTCGGTACATTGAATATATTTACAAAAATAAATTCAGGGAGACTAAGAAACAGTAATGGAGCAAGGATCTAAAAAAATCTGTCTGTATGTATATTTATATAGTTTGTCTGTTTGTGCACGCTAATCTCCGAAGTTACTGGACGTATTTAAAATATACTTTTTTTGTTATATTAGGTCTAGGCAATATATAGGCTATAACTATCACATGTACAGACTTGACTTCTTAGCAAAAGTTGTTCAGTCTGATGAGCATTTTCTGTTGTCTTATAAAAATCGAAAATCTAAAACATCTGATTAGAAACTATAAGAGCCCATCTGCACTATACCATATACATCCTTGACGGTTAAGCAGTAGTTGTCCAGTGTGATGAGAAAAAATCTATATTGGTATCGTCTGCGACGTTAAAAAGGATGGAGAATCCAAATACAACATCTGTTTCGTGATTCAAGATGGTGGATGGGAAATCAAAGATGGCAGATGGGAACAATTTAAAAAATCAATATGGGTATAACTCCGCATTTGTAGTACAGTTTGGAGAAGACGAAGAAATAATTGTATAGGGAAAGTTACTGCGGAGATACATGGCCACACCGCCCCCTCTCCGATCCACTCGATCATTGCGTATCAATATGAAACCGGGGAGAGGGTAAGTGGTAGATAAGAGATGAGGTTTTAACCAACTCTCTGAGACCAGAACGGCATGAACATTAGCAGCAGTGAAAACCTCCAACAAATTGCTGTAGTGGCTTGCAATGCTCTGTGCATTAATATGGCATACATTAAAATTATTACAAGAAGGTTGATCGAAAGTCCTACGCACATATATATATATATATATATATATATATATATATATATATATATATATATATATAATTTCCTTATATAAAAAGAGGTAAATAACTATGATAAGAATAGTTAGGAATAGTATATAAACGTTGCTTACTTAGTCGGTGCAAGTACATATAACATCCCTGCACCACACGCCAGTTGACGCACAAAGAAAAAAAACACTAAACGCAAAAATACAAACAAAACGTACTATACAACATTATCACATTAAAACATAAATCGAACAGCAGCTTCTAAATTTCTGAACGTGTCATTACTGTCAAACGTCAAAGTGATATAACAGAAATTTTGACATGGTTAGATTGCTTACCTGACTTCGAATCACAAAAATATTAATCTATGATAATTTTATAAAACGTGTTTATTTACGACATCACATTAGAAACCTCTAAAACTATTTGTATTTCTCTACTATATATGCATTTATTAAACATATAAACCTTCCTCTTGAAACACTCTATGTATTAAAAAATCCGCTTCAAATTCGTTGACTAGTTTTCATGCATAGGGACAGACAGACAGAAGCAGACAGAAGACATACTTTGTTTTATACTATGTAGTGAAGTGAAAGTGTGACATAAGATTCGTCAATCATTTGCGTATCAACATTATACAAGCGCTATTTCTGTTTTATTATCATACAACCCTTCGCAAGCCACTGCCGGACATAGGCCTCTCCTGTTTCGTATCACAATAGTATCGTGAGTCTGGTCACGCTCCAGTGGATACGAGGACACAGTGACTCCACGGGCAATGACGCAGAAGAACAACTGGCAAGGAAAGGATCGGACACAACAACTCTGGGACCCGAACCAATTGTACCGATACCTTTCAACCAACTAAAAACATGGTTATGCGAGAGAACCCTACAACAACATGAAAAAGAGTGGGCAGAGTTAAAAGAGTGTAGGCAAATCAAATCAAATCAAATCATTTATTAATCCATCACATTTTGGGTGGTTTACATGTTCACACAGATAATTAATGGGTATCACCAAAATCTGCCTTAAGAGGCGTATGAATTTTTGTTTGAGTACATAATTATTATATTACATGCATTAAAATTCAGGTATTTAAAAGATAATTTTATATTTTAAAACAATTATACAATTATTAAAAAAAATAGAATTGATCATAAAATATTAAAAATGTCAAATATAAAATGTCAGTAACAAAAATTCAAAAAACCTACAAAAAACTAAAAAACAGTATGTCAATGTCAAATACCAAATCATTAAAATAAATAAAAAAAATGTCTCAAAATAAAAATAAAATTACTAAATCTATCAAAATTATAATACATTATTATCATTTAAAAATTCATTAATGGTGTAGTAGCATTTATTTATAAAGACATTTTTCAATCTACTTCTAAATGTTCCTGCATTATCAAGTTTTATGTTACTTGGTATTTTATTATAAATTTTTGGGGCTATACATAACAAACTTTTAGTCATTAGGCTTGTTTTCGCACTATGCAAGCACAATCTATTGTCATTACGCCTATTTCGCTTCACAACATCCGATATGCGTTGAAATAGATGAGGGTTATTATGCACAAATAAAGCTACCTCTAATATATACAAGGACGGAAGTGTCAGGATGTTGTATTTTATAAAGAATGGCTTACAACTGTCTGTTAGCTTTAGACCAAACATGGCTCGTATACATCGCTTTTGGGCTTTAAAGGCCATTGTGCTATTGGTCGAATTGCCCCAAAAGATAATGCCATATCGCAGTCTTGAGGCAGCAAGACTGTGATAGGCGGTTAGAACAGTATCAATATTGACTAAGGTAGTTATTTTATACAGCGCATATGCCGAGCTACTAACCTTTTTACAAAGTTCGGTTACATGACTCTTCCAATTTAATTGTTTATCGATTAGTATACCCAAGAATTTAGCAGTGTCTACTTCACTTATAGAATTATTATTGTAGCTAACATTAATAATATTATGCGGCTGAGGCCTCTGGCTGAAATGCATCACTACGGTTTTTGTTAAATTTATTTTTTAGTTGTTATTGTTCATCCAACTGATTATTGAGGATAGGCACTCATTTATGTCATTTTGATATTCTTCTACCTTTCTACACTGAATGGATACAGTACTGTCGTCTGCAAATAGAGACATTGGATGTATCGTGCATTTGGGCAAATCATTTATATAAAGTAGAAACAGGAGTGGGCCTAGGACACTGCCCTGTGGTACACCATACTTTACTAAGCGCATGTTAGATTGATATTGTTATTCCTCCTTGGTACGTGTGTTTATTCTAGAAATATGGGTAACTTGTAATCTGTTAAGGAGGTACGATTTTATTAAACTTTGAATATTTCCTCGAATTCCTTATAAATTAAGTTTTCTCATTAATATACAGTGATCCACGTAATCGAATGCTTGCGTCATATCGCAGTATATGGTGCAAACAGGGGTCCTTTTGTCAACATTCATAATTATTGTATTAAAAAAATCATAAATGGCTAGGTGTATGCTTTTATTTTTCCTGAACCCTTTTTGTTCTATACATAATAATTAATGATCTTCTAAGAAATTATATAATTTATTATGAATGTATTTTTCAGATACTTTTGAAATAATTGGTATCTGTGCAATGGGTCGGTAAGACTCCATTATTTCTTTGTCCTCTTTTTTAACCAAGGGTTTTATTATTGTTGTTTTCAGTTTGTCAGGGAATATGCCACTACTAATGCATAAATTGAATATATAAGATAAATGTCCACTAATATTTACATTCACAATTTTGATTATTTTAGTCGATATATCGTCAAATCCTACACTATTAATATTTTTTTGTCCAAATATATTTTTTTTCAATGTCATGTGGTATGCTAGGAGTCATATAAAAAGAGTGTAGCGTTTATTCGTGTGTAGAGAGATAAATTAGATACAGTATCGTTAGTTACGAAATATACACCGCTATTTTTTAATTAGTACAAAAACTTTGAGGACAGATTAGCGAAGATATTATTATCATATATGTGACGTAAGAATTTCATAATATCAATAAAGAGCAAAGTTATTATCATTTGTTTATTGTAGAAAATCTCACTTAAATCATAGTCATATTTTAGAATCCATTCACTAATTCATTGATAATATTCCATCCTGCTCATTCGCATTCTCTCTGTCGCACTTATGATGTAGGTAGCAATAGAAAATAAAATGAAGAAAAATAATAAATGTAGGTAGTTATTTTTTAATTTTGTTAGTTCTACCCTCTCCTTCATATTTCATTCGGGCGTAGGACCGGTAAAATTTATCGTTTAACAAGAAATTAAATACGGAGGTATGTAATTAGAAAGCAAACAAATATCAAAATAAAAGATGGTGTTCTGGACTAAAAGAAAAGTGTAATTTTGGCGTATTTATGAAGTTAGAATCATCTGCTATTTACAAATTATTTTATCATCATCATGTCAGCCTAGAGACGTCCACTGTTGGACATAGGCCTTCCTCAAGGTGTGTGGAGAACACAGACCGATTTTGAGGCGCCTGCATCAAATTATTATTTACTTAAGTACGTATTATTTACTAAACTTACAAGTATTTCCATTGTCCTTCGAATTGTCCACCACCGTTGACAAAAGCATCAAATATGCACTGTTTTAATTGTTTGACACTGACCCGGTCACTTTTGTACACTCACAATATGATGTCCATGGGTACACAGCTGCACTCGCGATTTTTCCACTCAAAAAGTACGCACGAAGCATAGCTACATACTCCCGTGATATGAACTGATATGATAGGCCATCGCGTCGGGCAAACGTAGACAAACAATTAAGTTTTGCAACGAAATTAGATACGCTGACTTTCGCTAGTAATTTAGTACTGTTAGCGCATCGTCGGGGCGTGGCGCAGGCGCAGAGGGGCGGGGGGGGGTTAATTTATCAATGGTATGATAGTACACGGGTCGGTCATAGTATTATTATTGCATTTACCAATTATCACGTATTTTTGTGGACAGTTTTGAGACAGTTTTGGGACTTAGTGTTTTTATTTTTCAACTACATAATAATGATCAGTTAAAGATACTTCGTGCCCTGTTAAATTTTTTGTACTAATTAAAAAATAGCGGTGTATTTATTTGTCAAGCGTTACACAATATAAACCCGGTAGCTAGCGGCAAGAGTTAAGACTCAGGGCAGGGTAGGCAGGCAGGCTGACGAGGCTTCGGTCCTCCAGAAGAGAAGGCAGCACTTAACTGAGGCAGCGTCCAGGATCCTAAAGGGACGGTTCGCAGTCGCGCCGCTGTATTTATTTGCCGCTCGGAGGGGAGCGGCCGGCAGGAGAAGTGGTAGGGGCCAGCGCTGTAGTGTGCATCGCTCGATGCGACGTCACACACTCCCCCCGGAGGCTTTAGGCCGGAATTTTTCCTGGGGGAAAAATTCCCTGGTTCCTGCCGCCGACAGCGCCTGGAACAGAAAAGGCGAAGTGGTGTCAGTCTTTTAAGTTGCAAACACCACCTAAAAGAAATTTGGTTATGTATAACCCCCCCAACCATTCATACATCACGCATTCACTGGACCCCTTTAACAACAAAAAAAAAATCATTCATATCTCGCACACATGCCAGACACACTCACAACCAGTGCACTAGCTATCATTCAAACCAATCCGGTTCCGGCTTGAATGCAAAACACGTCGAGGATTTACTGAGATAGTCTTGAATAAATAGTTAATATTTATTAGTGACACTTCAAAACAATAGTTTAGAATTCTTATATATAAGTTAAGTTAAATAAAATACAAAAGAGCTGCTCAGTTTATGGAATATCTGTTATAATATTACTGCATAAAACAATTAAAACAAAAAGGTCAACTCGACAACAAAAGAGTGAGTGACAGGTCATAAAACTCAACGCAGGTAGTCGAGACGGATGTAGACGAGAGTAAGCCTTATGTGCGCGGGATAAGGTATTATTTAGAAAGCGCGCTAGCGGCTCGCTAAACAGAATGGGTCAATATGAATAACTCCGAGCATACTTTATAACATAACGTAAACAAGTTGATTAGCACAACAAATAGATTCAAGAAACTTCGAACCCGTGAGACGCAGTTGATTACAGTTTTAACCACTGAGTCAAAACAAAAAGGATTTTAAAGATAAATAAAATTCGGTATTACTATAACAACCATTATGGACTGTAGGTGAGCAGAAGTAATTATAACAACAAATTTGACGAGATTTTTGTATGAGATTAATAATTATTGTTTGTAATTAATTAATTTTAAATCTTTAATATGCCATTCGCCAACTGGCTTGCCAGTCATATCAGACAATTTGTAAACTAAAGGAGATAGTGGATTGAATCAGGCGTTACTTGGCGGAACTCCATTGTAACCTAATGGAAGGAAAGAGGAACCCACCACGCACCCTCGAATTGACCACCCCAACTATTGCAATAGAAAAAGGTTGACAATATCGAACTCCTCTAAAAGGATAAGGGATATAGGAATGGTATGGGTTCCAGGAAGATACCTGACTTGCAGTATCCCGCTGTATGCGCCGACTATTCTTCGACACGTGTTTCGCCTCTGCACGAGGCATCCTCAGGAACGATGGGCAACGACTGAGCTCAGTCCTATATCCCTTATCCTTTTAGAGGAGTTCGATATTGTCAACCTTTTTCTATTGCAATAGTTGGGGTGGTCAATTCGAGGGTGCGTGGTGGGTTCCTCTTTCCTTCCATTAGGTAACTAAAGGAGACTTTTTAGCTACAACTTTGCATTTAATAAATTTAGGAGCGAGTTTTTTATTGAAATATTTATCTTTATCGCTTAAATAGTAAGTACGCCGCCACACAATATCGCTGACATTGAATTTGGCCGGTTTACGACGAAGATTATAAGAATTACAATTACGTTGGTGAGCGGCTATCAAAGCGGCCTGTACCTTTTCGAAGATAGGAGACAAATGGCCGAGGGCCTCCGCATATGTATCACGCGGTTCGAAGACAATATTAGGGTCAGATTTGTTGACCACATAGTGTGACCCACAAGTAACCAATTCACGACCAAAGACCAGAAAAGATGGAGAATAGCCAGTTACCTCATTTACTGCGCAATTTATTGCAAACTGAATCTTAGGAACGACTAGATCCCAAACGCGCTGATTTCGTTCGATAAAAGTAGAAATAGCCGTCATAATAGTTTTATTATAACGCTCGACTGAGTTTACATGGGGTGTATACAGCGGCGTATAATGCAAATTAGGAATTTTGTATTTAGTTATCAAATTTTTAAATGTGGAACTAATGAACTGCTTACCATTATCGAGAACAATAGTTGACGGAATACCATGGACCAAATAAACATTTTCTTCTAAAATTTTAGTAATTATTTCGGCAGTAGCTCGTTTAATGGAAAAAAGCATACAATATTTAGAAAAACAACAAGAAACAACAAAAATAAAATTGTTTAGCCTTCTAGAAGTAGGTAGTGTACCAATTAGATCAATGCTTATGATCTGGAATGGTTTATAACAAGACTTAGCTCTACCCATATGACCTAAGGTTGAATGGTTTTGATGTTTGTGAGCTATACAAACATCACACGAATTCACAGCCTTAACAACGTCGGAATACATATTCGGCCAGTAATAATTTAATGCCAAGCGCTTTTAGGTTTTAAAAATACCTAGGTGACCAGCCGTGGGCAGCGAATGGTTCTCAGCAATAATATTAGATCTTTGCTCCGACGGAATAACCTCCTTCCATTGAAAATCTCGAGTTAAAGGATTTAGACACTTTTTAAAACGATATAATTTATTATTAATAATTTGGTAGTCCACGAAAGATGTGGGATTGTTTAGACAACCTTTATAAATGTTTAGATACCACGAGTCGTTAGTAGACATTGGGAGTGTTAGGTTTAAATTAGGAGTAATGTCATTATCATTGATAATGGCTGCAACGGGGACAGAACGAGACAGGAGGTTGGGCAATATGTTGTCTGAACCACGACGATGTCGAATCTCGAAATTGTACGACGAAAGACGAACCCCCCATCTGGCCAAACGACCAGTAGGATTATTAAGTTTTAGAAACCATTTGAGCGCAGCGTGGTCAGTGTAAACAGTAAACTTTTTACCGTTATCGACATAACAACGCCAGTGCTCGATGGCAGGTAACACAGCGAGTGCCTCGCGCTCAGTAGCGCTGTAATTCTTTTCAGCATCAGACAAAGACTAACTGAAATAGGCTATGATTTTTTCTTCGCCTTTCATAACCTGGCAGAGGACAGCGCCTACGCCGTAGTCGCTGGCGTCCGTGTGTATCTCAAAAGGTTCGGAGTAGTCCGGACAAGATAAAATAGAAGGAGAGGACAAGAAGTCTTTCAACTTGATAAAATCCTGGTCCGCCTCTTTAGACCAACAAAAAGGGGGAGCCTTTTTACTTTGAGAGGTTAATTTGTTTAGAGGTGACGATATACGACTAAAATTTGAAATAAATCGCCTATACCATGAAGCCACGCCCAGAAAACGACGTAGTTCCTTTTTATTAGAAGGGGTAGGGTAATTAATTATGGCATCAATTTTATCAGGATCCGCATGGAGACCTTGCGAATCGACAACGTAACCTAAATATTTTATTTTATCCCGAAAGACATTACACTTATCCAAGTTTATAGTGAGATTTGCCATTTTCAATTTTTCGAAAATACGTAATAAAAGCGTAATATGTTCTTCAAACGTTGACGATATACATACAATGTCGTCGATAAAACAGAAGACCTTGTTTTCAAATTCAGGACCGTAAAACAAAGTGTCGACTAAACGTTGCTGAGTTGCGGGTGCGTTTGTTAGACCAAACGCCATTCTTTTAAAATGAAACGTGCCACAAGTAGGTACATAGAAAGCGGTCTTAAAACGATCCTCCTCTTTAATTAACGTCTGCCAGAAACATTTAGAAATATCTAAACTAGATAGGTATTTAGCATCTCTCCAATTATCTAGAATTTCCGAAATGTAGGGCAAATTATAAGCATCTTGTCTAGTAACAGAATTCAATTTACGACTATCTAAGCAAAATCTTAGTTCGCCGTTCTTTTTAGGGGTTAGAATAACCGGGTTAGACCACGGACTTTCAGAGGGTTCTACGACATCTTCCTTCAATATTTCGTCTAGTTGTTGTATCAAAATGCGTTTATCGGGAGACATACGATAATAACGCTGACGACTAGGTGGGCTATCACCTGTGTCAATAGAGTGAGTAATGAGAGTTGTACAACCGAGACCCCGCTTTTTATAAGAAATACCGGCAAAATTTAGAAATAATGTTATCAGCGGCAGCTCTCTGTTCAATAGATAAATTATTATAAGACACAAGGTGCGGTGAGTCATCGGTCCGCAGCTCAGTAACTTGTACATCAGTTTCATTCAATAACAACACCGACTCTAAATGGTTAGGAAATAAATTAAAAATTTGCCAAAAATCCATACCGAGAATTAAACTATTTTTAATCCCTGGCACTACATGAAAATTTAGGGAAACTGTTTTATTTTGAAATTCAATAGGAAGAGAGATAGACCCTAAAGAACACAATTTTTCACCACCAGCGGTTACCAAACTCAAAGGCTGAGAACAATCCAACTGATACTCATTATTTAAAAAGAAATTATGAGAATTGTTACCCAAGATTGTAACACATGAGCCAGAATCCAACAGGCCGACTACAGGTTTACCATTTACAATAACAGAAATATAAGGCGAGTATTCTATATTAGAATTGTGGATTGAGGATAGACTATAACAGTTAAAAATTTTGTTTAGATAATTTAACCAATTATTCCACTCGGTTTTATTGAAATTATTTGATTTATTTATTCCCCAATCCTCGCTTATTAGTTTTTTGGGTTATTAGCTTTAGGATTACATTTAGGACAATCAGACACACGAAAACCTTTTAGGCCGCATTTAAAACAAATTAAAAAGTGTGGTTGGCGACAATTATACAAACTATGAGAATTGGATTGACACCTGGGACAGAACTGGTTGTCGTTTTTATTAGTGGTGGGTAATTTGATAGCGTTTATCTGTGGAGGTGTGGTGTGTGTGGTGGAGCGTTAAAGTTTTTATTAGAGTTATTATAATAATTTTTTGTTTGTAATTAGAAAAATTAGGTTTTTGAGGTTGGTGGGCAAACTCGGGCAACAAGATATTGGGTGTGGCTTTGGAAGATTTCCGATGGTCTTTAGTTCGTTTATGAAAGGTCTCAAATTCACGACAGACACTAACGAGACTAGGGATATCGGCCACCTTAGCCGTTAAAATAGTTTGATTGTAACATGGCAGGACATTACGCAACAAAATATCTAATTTTTCAGACTCACTAATAGGCACATCAAGACGAGAAAACATACCCTGCATTTTAGCAACAAAAAGTGTTATATTTTCGTCCTCAGCTTGAAGGCGAAACCTAATTTCGTTTAAAATTTTAAAATCATAGTCAGTCGGGCTAAAATCACGCTTTAAAAGACAACACAATTCACTCCAACTAG
This sequence comes from Euclidia mi, assembly GCA_944739405.2. Lineage (NCBI taxonomy): Eukaryota > Metazoa > Arthropoda > Insecta > Lepidoptera > Erebidae > Euclidia > Euclidia mi. The sequence continues at coordinate 31,770,540 of OX123198.2, read as the reverse complement.
AAACCTGTTCTTTGAGCGAACGATACCAGAACAATGCATCGCCCGTAAATATTAAAATTATTGTGTTAATTATCACGCAATGTAAAATATGGAGGAGCGGAGTTTTCTACTACAAGCATTATTTGCTTAAAAGAAGATTCTGAACACAACTTTCTGTAAACAAATTATTTGGCACAATAAAATTTTATTTATTATTATTTATTATTATAAATATCTCAAAAGCAAATAGTAACATTTTATTTTCGGGAATACACCTAGCCTGCATAAACTCATTAATTTTTTCAATGAACCCGCGAACACAAGACTTGCCATTATATTTAAATTTAGCGAGTTCGGAAAACAATTTACGTTCGTACTTAAAGTCGTCAGAAACGACGGGGGTAGATATAGAGCAGTCCTTTTGTACTACGTGCGAAGTTGGTTCAGATGTACCCGAAATCAAAGATTTAAAAATAGCTAACTGATTGCGGTAATTGCTCGAAACTATCTCAGCCGAGTCGGTATCAGAAAGGCGGTCCAGATCCAGTCTATTCAATCTAAAGTAAATATAGTTGAGAATAGATTCTGTGCGCGAATAGAGGTTTTGGTCAAATTGTGATCTAAGCAGAGAAATATTATTTGTAGCCCTAATTAAGGAGTTCCGGATAGCCGAAATTTCCTCTTCGGGGTCTAAATCCGAATCCAAAATAGTTTCAGAGGGAAACTGAGACGCTAGTGTCGCTATCTGCTGGCGCAGCTCGGCTACGGAACCAGACTTGTCACCCCCCCGAATAATCAGTTCATAAACCAGCTCCGATTTTACTAAATAATTGAAGTTAATTTTAAAAGACATTGCTAAGTTACTTAGAAAAAGATTAAACAAATAAAAGATTAACCTAACAGCACCAAAAGTCACTCACACAGGGGTTATACTTATAATATAACAATAAAATAAAAGGTAATGTAAATATGTTCACAGTGGGTCGTTTAAAAAGAAAGATATTTATTATGTAGCAAGTAAACAAGTTACGTTCGCAATGCGTAAGAATAATGCGAAGCGGAATCTACCCTCACATAAAAAATGTAATTGTACAATTAAAATAATTCCCAAAACCGTTACTTAGTCTAACGAATTTGGGTTAGAAAAGAAGTTATAAAAGTACATAAGACGTGGCGCAAGCCTTTAGTCGACTATCTTGCCTGAATAATGCGTTATAATTTAGCTAACACAATTAGAAAAAAAAATCAACGACTTACCGACTGTGAACACACTTACACACAGAAACACAGAAAAAAGGAAGCGACCAGAAGCCGAGTCAGATGCCTGAGCCCTTAAAATTGTTCGAGCGCCAGTGTAGCGTTTATTCGTGTGTAGAGAGATAAATTAGATACAGTATCGTTGGTTACGAAATATATTTATTTGTCAAGCGTTACACAATATAAACCCGGTAGCTAGCGGCAAGAGTTAAGACTCAGGGCAGGGTAGGCAGGCAGGCTGACGAGGCTTCGGTCCTCCAGAAGAGAAGGCAGCACTTAACTGAGGCAGCGTCCAGGATCCTAAAGGGACGGTTCGCAGTCGCGCCGCTGTATTTATTTGCCGCTCGGAGGGGAGCGGCCGGCAGGAGAAGTGGTAGGGGCCAGCGCTGTAGTGTGCATCGCTCGATGCGACGTCACAAGAGTTAACTATATTATAAATATTTGCTGTTACATTTTTGCCACAACCTGATACAGGCTTTATCTTTTCAATAAAATAATTATTGAAAGCATTAGCTATTTCATTGGGATTAGTAAGTATCTTATTATTCACTATTATTCTGGTGATGCTCTGGCGGGGGATGTTTAATCTTGTCTTATTTATTATACGCCATGTATCTTTCGGCTTATTTAACGAATTTTTTATTCTAAAATTATTTTGTGCACGCAGGGTGAGTTTTATTATCTTTTTAAATAGCTTTGAGTAGGTGTAGTAGATTTGTTTGTTTTTGGCCGTGGGTTTCAGCCTGGAATTCCATAAAAGTTGTTTTTTCTTTGCACTACATATCTTTTAATCCGCGCGATATCCATTTCGGTTTTCTATTAACGCGTATGGTGATGTATTTTAACGGAAAGCACAAATCATAGAATAGTTTAAAATTTTCGATAAACATATTATATGCCCTATTAGGGTCAGTTTCATTATACAATTCAGAAAATGAAAACCGCTCTAAGCATTCCTTGAACTTCTGAATATTTTCTGTACAATTATCACAAGTCCGTTTTCGCCAAACTTTAATAGATGATTTCCTTATACGAAATCGCATAAGTTGCGCAGTGTGATCCGACAAAGCAAGATCCAGCACTTCCGCCTTACAAAACTTCTGAAAATTGTGAGCAAAATTATCAATACAGGAGTTACTTATTAATCTAGTTGGTTCTTTTAGAGCTAATGTCATATTGTAATTCAAGAATATACTTTCAAAATCTAGTGTAACAGGGTTTTGTTTCATTAAATCAATGTTAAAATCACCCGCAATTATAACATGGTCATAATGTTTTTTATTTAACAGTTTTAGCATAGTTTCCAATGTACTAAAAAATGTGTTTAAATTATCCGCTTTAGGTACTCTATATACACAAACAATCACAATTTTGTAACTAAAAAGTTCTAAAGCACAACACTCAAACAGTCCTGATATTGAAAGATTTTTAATTTCGTGTAGCTCGTTCCACTGGTTGCCGTTCTGTACAAGGATGCATGCACCTCCACGTTTAGAGTGGCTTCTGCTATAGCAGGCAGCCAGGCTATAGTTTGGTATTTCTAAATAAGTTTCATAACCAGCCATCATAAAGTGTTCCGTGATACACAATATTTCTACATTAATGTTCCTATCATTGAGTTCTTCGAGACATATTGATAAAGTATTTGATTTATTTATGATACCAGCAATATTTTGGTGCAGTACGTAAACACTATTGTAGTCGAAAAAAGTCATCGTTGGCTACATGTCTTGTGGCTTGTTCGCTTGTTCCACGCTGGGCAGATGGCTTGCTTAAGGATTTGATGTCGAGTTTTCTTTCCAAAGTTACTCTTTGATTCGTGTATTTTGCCTAGTCGCCTTATGTTGAGACTTATATCGAAATAGGCGACTCAGGAATTCACTGATTTGGGAAGAATTAAGAATCGGAGAAAGCGAGTCACTTACCCACGGTAGTAACAATTTGTACCTATTCTTAATCTGTTATCATACGGAGATTATTTATGAGTACTTAAGTTGAAATAAAAATGTATTTTCTTTCTTTCTATATCGCTTGTGATTCGAGACTTTCACTTTAGTGAACGGAATCCGCATCGACTGCCAAACTTTTTAATCATTAGTAGCTTTTGCGTGTATCGTTGTATCTGTAACATAATGTGTTACTACAAAAAGTTGTGCCTTAAAGTCGCATTCAATAAGCCTAAGATTGGTTGAAACACCATCAGGCAAAAGCGCAATTACTTTGGGTGCCCTTATACGTAGTGTAAGTAATGTCTAGACATGAATAGTTAGAAGGAATAAACTTTTTCTATTTTTGTAGTCATTCCTTTTATAAATTGTCAACCAATTTTTTAATTATAAGTAACTAGAGGACGCCAGCAGCTACGCCTGCATTTTTTTTTAATTTACCCGTTTTGGCGGATATCGTGAGAATTTCGGGAAATCCCTTCTTAGTGCACCCCTACGGTCCCCAAGGAACATACATGCCAATAGTTTCGGCTGTAGCGTGTCTGTCAGTCAGTCAGTAACGCAAGGATTTTAAATGTTAAGATAAGTATTATTTATATTACGACTATGAGCTTCAACTTTCAAATTTTAATATCTTGACTAATCAGATGGTCAAACCAAAGGGGTCATCTAACATCTAAGCTAAGCATTAAAAATTGTAACACAAAGTAGAGAATACTTAAAAGAATATTACAAAAAGAATGTGTTACACAACTAGCCTACTTACTTAAGCAGTTACCTCAAATGAATAGATGTGTGCCTAGTATGCTTATAAGGTGCAGTTTTGTGACATATAAACTAACAAAACACAAATTAAAGTCTTCCTTTACCGTTAGTTAAATATAAAGGGATGTTTCAGAACCTTTCATAATTTCGAAGAGGTGTGGAATATAGTTAGTTTACCATACTGAGTGAGCGTCCCACGGTAAGTCAATAATAAATCATCATCCCATGAGCCGCCTGAGACTATAAACAGACTTGATAAAGATTGTAGTTCTTACACAGAGGACCGCGGTTGACCACTGTTATCTAAGGGACTAACGACATACTAAATTATATACTATTTTTATAATGCTTTTGGGATATTTGAGACTACCAAATTTTCAGGAACTTCTCTGTCAAAGATCTTCGTGATATTGATGACCGACAGCTTCAGGCTGTTCTTAGAGGCATGAAAGGGTTTGAATTTGTATGATCGGTCATTCATCTATAAATTATAGACGCTGACAAAACGTTAGTACTTTAGTACATTTAAATCGATGACGCTTAATATTTATGAGATTGATAAACTCGTCGTACTTTAGATAGGTATTTGAGTAATCGAAGTTTAGGTTATTTACTCTCACAGTGAATCCAAAGTTAAACGTGTTGCAAAATAAAAATCGCAAATAAAATTTTGATAACTTCAGAGATAGCAATAGCCTAGTGATAAAAGAATGTCCTGTACTGGCCCGATTACTTTTTTACCCGTTTGAAAGTTGCGTCAACATAAAAAAATCAGATCAGAGTTTAGATTAAGGATGATATTAGGACGATGATGCACAAAACTCAAAGAAAGTCACCGGTGGGCGCAGTCTATTGTTATCGCCATAGGCTATCGCTGCCTATTAATGCTAATATAAGATGGCTTGCCAAAATCGTAAATTCAATTGAAATATACAAATTAGGCTTATACTTGAATAATATAATTATCACAATAGACGGCGCTCGAAGTAACGAGGAATTACAGAGGACGCGAAAATCAATTCGTGACTGATGAAGGGCCAAATTTTTCTGTGCAGTGAAACTAAATCTTAAACTTCAGAACTTTAAATTTGAATATATCCAATCATTTTGCAGTACTCTGGTAAACAGTACATCTCAAAAAAAACATTTCTCTGAATGAAAAGAACATGTTGAATGCCACGCGCCACTTCAAGCGCAAACAATCCAGGAGAAACCAAAACTTATTCGCAACACAGCGAATACAAATGACTATTAAATTAGACTCCACATCATTGCAATAGTCCTACATTTGCTGCGGCTAGTCCATAGCTGTACTCAGTAGTGCAGTTGTGGAGGCTCCACGGCATGTGTCCCATCCCATTTTAGATTAAAGTTCTCTACGGGCCTCTGCACGTTGGATCCATATCCCCGTGTAAGCCTCCCAAAGGACCGGTTATTCTTCTAACACCATGTTAGAAGAATAGCCGTGAAAAAGAGACACATAATAATAAAAAATATAAGAAAAAAATACACAAAAAAGATACAAAAGTATATAACGCTTGCTGACGAAATCCGGCAAATGTGGCATCAACATACAGTCAACATAATACCAATCATCATTTCATCAACAGGAGTCATACCAAAATCACTACACACATCACTAAAAGAATTAGATCTACATAGGAATTTATTCATATCACTCCAGAAATCCGTTATAATTGATACATGTTCCATAGTTCGGCGATTCCTTACATCCACCACACAGGCACCGACAACGCTACACAATGAACCAACCCACTTGGCTTAAGCCCGTGATAGGTTCATCATATTTACCAGCATATGCTGAGATTTTTTACAATTCGTAAACCATAATAATAATAAATTTATTTCCAAAATAGTGCAAAAACATTTACAATTCTGGTCTTATAAGTACATTTAAAGGATGAATACATATTTGCCTGTACTAGGTTAAAAACCTGTGCTTCAGGCGATCAAGTAAAACTATCTTATATGGTAAAACTACATTAAAATAACTAAAGCTAAAATAATAATAGGTGTATACAGTTATGTTCTTAGTTCTATTTTAATATTGCAAGTAACTCTTCTGTCTGTTCATATGACATGTTTTGTAAATAATTACAGAGTGTTTTTTTACAGTTATAATAATTTGAGGTATATAAACTTATGACTCTATTTAATTTGTTATACAGATATGGACCCATAAATGTGTAAAATCTATTTGTAAAAGTAAATTTTGAGGTCGGGTGTGAAAGGCAGACTATATCTTGCCGCCTCTTGTTAGTATTGTGTGTATTATAGGTAAGCATGGCATGTTGTTTTAAAACTATGTGCATGATGAAGAGTTGACGAACTGTTAACACTTGACAGGATTTATATAATAGGGTTGTGGAAATGAGAAAAGGGCGAGAGTGTGCTACTTTTAAGATCGTTCTCTGTGCTCGCTCAAGGGGCAATAAGATTGTTTTCAGAGCACCACCCCAAGAAGTTATACAATATTGGATTAAAGATTGACATAGGGCCAGATACACTTGTGTGATTAATTTTGAGTCTGCAAATGTCCTTAGTTTTTTAAATACATAAATTAATTTCCGGACACGATTGACTAAGTTTGTTATATGTTCACGGAAGGAAAGTGTTTCATCAATAGTAATCCCGAGATATTTTATGTTGTTAGTACGGAGGATAGTAGGACAGTTGACGGCGAGCCTGCTCCTCCTTGTCGCGCTGAAGCTGTTCCTCCAGGCGGCGCGCGTGCTCCTCTTGACGGCGAGCCTGCTCCTCCTTGTCGCGCTGTAGCTGTTCCTCCAGGCGGCGCGCGTGCTCCTCTTGACGGCGAGCCTGCTCCTGTTGACGGCGAACCTGCTCCTCCTTGTCGCGCTGTAGCTGTTCCTCCAGACGGCGGGCCTGCTCCTGCATGAACGCCATCAGAGCCGCGATGTCGGGCACTGTCACGGAGTGTGTGGCGCTTGCAGGCTCCACTGCAGCCGCGGAGTCGCCTGGTCCACCAGACGATGGAGTAGGAACGTCTCCGAAGCGTCTCTGGTCCAGGTCTTGCTGGCGCTGGTTCCTGGTGCGCACTCCTTCAGTTTCTTCTTTCGGCATAACCGGCATAATTTATCCCTTTCTTCTGACACCAATTTGTTACGAGCTGGGGTTCGTGATAAATTATATACACAATGCCAGAAAAACTGCACTTTATTCACTAACACAATAACACACTTAATTTTCACTCCACTAATAAAACACACTATTCACACCACTAGAACAACACTAAACACTGCCAACTTATTTCTCTTCGCTTCTTCTTTATCGCTCCGATATTCAATTGTAACTGTGTCCGTTCCGTTCGCTCGCGCTCTATTTATACTGGCCGGATAACATCACTAGCGCATTCTAGATGCTTCTACAAAACTGTCGAAATAATCTCGAACAGTCGATTACTCGATACAGCAACGCCATCTAGTACAGAGTAGCTGAATTACCTTTAAACCACCGATACATTCAATCTCTTCTAGTACCCCCATTCACCGATAGATGGCGTAACAATATTATACCAAACTGTCACGGGAAGAAAGATACAAATAACAGAATTTTGAAAAGAGCTGTTGAAAAGATTATGTGCATGCGAGAATGGTGCTTCGACTACTCTTCAAAGACCTCGGCGAACGAAGCATATACTACTTAAAAGCCAGGTCCTGTCCGAAAAAGTAGACGAAGTTGCGTAAAATGCTATAAAGATAACGTCTCTCTAATGGGCAGAAATTTGGCCAAAAATAAAACCAGAAAAGTGAATACATATTGTGATGATTGTCCCGGGAAACCTTATTTATGTATCCAATGTTTTAATGTAACTCATCGTTAGTTTTTGACAATGAACATGTATAATTTCACTTTCAGAAGTGTCATTTTTATTTTTTATTATTGTTCATATGAGGGTTTTTGAATGTTAGTTCTGTGTTTATGGTATACGTAACAAGTATCTCTAATAAATAATAATAAATAAATGTGTATACGTAAAAAGTATCTCTAATGATTAATAATAAATAGTAAAAATTGATTTTAAATTGTATTTAATATTATATTTTATATAGGTATGATTTTGATCTCCTTACAGAAATTCCTAATTTTTTTTTTATATGAGTGTATTTTAGTTAATTATTTATTTAGTTATTTGAATAATTGTAATTTTCAGCATTCGTGATAAAAATAGAATAAAACATTGATTTGTATTATATTTCTTTCATTTTTAATTTCTCTAGCTTACTTCACCTATTCACTCAAATAACTTTGGAGTTTCGATACACAACCCCACGTTTTCACGAACCAAGGCGAAAATAATGTTTTCCAAGGCCATGGCGGTCACATCGTATATAAATTATCTGTTAAACGGTGACCACCGTTAAAATAAAGCCGTTCAAACTTCAGTCTTACTCGTGGTCACGCGTGAGCCCCATGGCCTAAACAGAAAACTTCATGTCGGACACCGGTGTCCCCCGTGGCTTCAATGGAACTACATCAAAATTTTGATGGCGTTTAACGTGTTAATAATCTTTTCAAGTATTTTTGATAGTGCGGAAAGTAATGGCATTGGTCTATAATTAATAATTAGGTGCTTTTCTCCAGATTTATAAATCGGAATAACTACTGCCTTTTTGAGGCATTTAGGAAAGGTACCCTTGGATAGGCATGTTTGGAAAATGTACGTTAGAGGGGGTATAAAAATGTGCATAAAACGTTTAAGAATCTTATTACTTATACTGTCCCAGCCAACAGCACTGTTGTCCTTTAATCCTGTAATTATTCTCTCTATTTCGTGTTCGTCAGTGTCCAACAGTACAAAAGATGACGCATAACTACTCGATTTCTGCAACGGTGCAGTCTGGTAGCCACTTTGGTTAGTTTTAATTTCAGCCAAGTTTTTGCCCTCGTTAACAAAGTATTCATTGACGTCATTGGCAGAAGAAAGCGGTGAGGTGTTTGTTAATAATAAACTCGAATGTGATATATTATGTTGTTTTGAGCTACAAGTGACGTCTTTTATATGTTCCCAGATAAGTTTAGTGTTTTTACCAGCCCTATTCAATTTTTCTTTATCGTAATTAGATTTAATTTTTTTGAGGAGATTATTGCAGAAATATCTGTATCTCTTGTAAGTTAATTGAAGAATTAAGTTATTAGGGTATTTCTTAGTCTTTTGGTGTAGTTTATCTCTGTTTCTTATGCATCTAATAAGCCCGGGTGTAATCCATGGCTTAATGTTGTAGTTTTTCTTATTAATTGCTACTTCTGTTGTGTTATTTAAAATGACTTGCTGGACAAATTTTATAAAATACGATAGTGACTCATTTGGGTCGGCAGTATTATAAACTATACTAAAGTCAATATTGCATAAATCACATTCGAGTTTGTTTATGTTTAGTTTAGGCTTTGTCCGGGGATGAATTTGCTTAGGCAGTGTTAAATTTATGGTGAGTAGGACAGCGTGATGATCAGTGATAGTCGAATTTGTAACAAGCGTATTATATTGATGAATAGATTTTACAAACATATGATCGATACATGAACCACTGTTATGTGTAGGCAGTGTGTGAGCGGGTAGTAGATCATGTTATGCGCAGATATTAAGATAGTCTTGGGTACCTGTATCATGAAATTCAGAACCAATATTAACATTTATATCGCCTGTTAGTATTAAATTTTGGAAAGAGCACAGAGCCTGAAGTGTATTATTAAGGGAAGTTTGGAATACGTCTAAATTTCTCTGCGCTGGCGATCTATACATAGCAATAATTGCCGTGTTGGAGCCAATTTTAATCACTAAGCAATTAGAATCCTGTAGAGTTGGTTGTTCGATTGTCATTTTTAAGGAGGATTTGGCATAGACAACAATTCCATCATTCTGATTGTGGTTTATTGTAGTGAAATATGTATTGTATCCCTGAATTTCTGGTAAGTTGCTATGTCGATTTAATATCCAGCATTCCGTAAGCACTAGTATGTCGCATGCAAAGTCTAGTCTACTTAGGAAAACATTAAAGCTGTCTATATTCTTGGAAATACTGCGAATATTTTGTGTTAGTATTGTTAGCGAGTTTTGGTAGCTAGAAAGATACTTTTTGCACTCCTCGACCTCACATGATTGTGCTTGAGGTACAAATATATTATCTACTTCCTTAATTAAATTTAAATTTACATCCATATCAAAATCTTATAGTTAAAGTGCTTATAAACAATTAAGTGAGTGGCGCTCTTAGGCGCCAACATAATCTATGGAGTTAATGTACCTGTGTTCGGCTGCTTTTTTAGCTGGGCATTCGGTGTCTCCAGTCTTGTGTTCGTGAGGCTTCTTAAAGCGCAGGCATGTTCCACATTTGGGAGACTATGCTTTCTTCGTGCAGTCCTGGATTGAATGACCCTCTTCTCCGCAGTGCCTACAAGTAGATGACGTAGATTTGCACATTTTAGATGCATGCCCATACTGCTGACACTTGAAACATCTTGTGACGAAAGTGAAGTCTCTCACAGGGCAGGAGGTCCAGTTTATATATACTCTGTCCTGCGTAATAAGGGCTTTACGTATGTTTGCGGGTAGCTCGATGATATAGTTGCACGTAGCCGCATTTCTCTGGCCTGACTTGTGACTCAGTCTTGTAGAGGTCATAAATACTTCTCGTGTCAAAGACGGAATTTTTTTCAACCACATTTTGCTCGTAGATGCATTTAAAGACCTCACTCTCATCCATGGTAGAAGGCACACCTAAAACTATAATGTGAGGCTTCCGCTTCTGTTCATCAACAGTAAGGGATTTTGAAGCAAGTTGAACCGTTTCCTTCAGTTTTACTATGTCTTGCATGGACTCAGTGCTGATTATCACACCGCCATTTCTTGTTTTGCGAACGCCTCGTACTTTTAAGTTCAATTCCTCGGGACATATTATATTTTGAACTAAGTTTTTGGTCTCATCACTCGTCTTAGAACTATCGCTAGGATAAATCGCAACGGAACTCAAAGTGCTTGGGCGAATAAAGTTATTGGTACCCTTCTTGACCATGTCCGCAAAAGATGTGCTAGGCGAATTGTGTTTTATGGTAGACTGCTGTACTGCTACCTTAAAGTCACTCAAGCTGTTGCTTAATGTTTCTTTTTCGGCTAGTGCTTGGAGGGAGAAATGCGTCTGAATTGCTTTTTGTTTTAAGGACTGGTAGTGAACAGACATGTGGGCAGTTTGCTGCTTCACCTTACGGCACAAGGAATTGATTTAAATTTTTTGGTCTGTGTTAAGTTTTCCGTCTGATGCAATGGAACAGATCTCATTTAAATACTGGTCAATAAGGTCCAACCAATTGTGCATATCGGGTGTCGAAATGACTTCCATCTTTTCAGTTTGCTCACCCCTGGGCTTCTGCGACGACATCGGTGGCGGAGAGCAGCACGTTTTACTACTCCTGTTAAAGGGGCTGCTATCCATTTTTTTAATTTATATACATACACGTGTATACAAACACTAATGCTTTGTCCGTTTTATTAAGTCATCACTAATAATAATAATAGTAATAATATTCTACCACATTCACACAACACCGTCTAGTCCCAAGCTAAGCAGAGCTTGTGTTATGGGTACTAGACAATGGATAAACATACATACATACTTTTTTTTTCGTAAATACATACATATTATACATAGAAACACTGTAACTAGAATGTGCATAGTACGCTATATCACTAAAACTAGGCCACTTTATTTTAATTGTTATTTTAAGTAATTTTTGATGAACACCTCTGTATGCGTCGAACTCCAAAAAAACTTTGTTTATATTTTGTTTGTCTCACCTACGTCCCGAATAAAGAAATTCACAAACAGCTCTTGAACATGAAAAATCTATAAAAGGAAGTAGGTTGACATACCACTGTGAATCGAAAAGAAAGATTCATCTTTGTTATTTTTTCCACTTTGTTTTCCTCAATTATTTTGAGTAAGAATCCTATAATAATTTATTTATTTCGATAACAAATAAAGTAAGCGCCGCGAATTAAGGAAGTACTCCTAATAAACTTTTACATAATATGTTTATTGTCCAAGCCGGCTAAAATATTCCATAGGATGTTTCTGTACTAGACATGACTGATCTAAACAATTAAGATTCATCAGGGTGTATCTTTAGAGGCGCGGGTCTATCGTTTCCATCCTGTTCTAGTGACATTAGAACACGAAGGACATCGGCCACAAGGGCGCTCGTGACACTATTAGCAGGGTCATTGGTGACTACCCTTTAAAATTAATGTAAGTTCTAAACTGCCGACTCAACATGAACATTAGAAGAGTTTTGTCGCCTGTCGATTTAAATTTAGATTTAAGGTAAACCCGCACATACATGCCCGGTGCTTTCCGCAGGCAATTTTTGGAGCAATAAGTTTCCCAGCGACATTTACTAAAACTACCAAGGCTATTACCGATATTCCTACTGAATGCAGACGGTGCCGCTGGGATAATAAGAAATATCGAAAAATATTGCTGGGACGACTGCGTTAAAGATTAGTATATTTTTAGACATAATATTTTTACAACGTGCCATACTTTTCTTATCCTTAAAATACTACATAAAATTGCTGTTTTTTCTTTAGTAGCAGCTGGTACCTATGTATTATTTTATTTGTATAGCTTCTATTTAACTAAGAATACATGACTGTATGTAACTATGTTTGTTAAAGCCTTGTATTCATTAGGCAACATTTGTTGATAAACTGTTTATGACGTGTTTATCACCAAGTTTACCGTAAACACTGTTTCTAAAACATGGCCGTCCACACTTGTAAGTTGTTGCTAGGATGTCGCCCGAGGAAGTAGTGATGCTCTGTGCTGCTTACATAATAATTCATAAGAGTGCTACTAGAAAATAAAGAAGAAAAGGTTGTGGATTCGGAATTATCTCTATGGGCATCGAAACTTGGTTGTTGGACCACACTACTAAAATAATTCGTCTCTCTAAATATGGCGGACTAAGCTATTTATGCTTGGCCAGAATATTGGTATTTAATGAAAAGACTTTCTGAGAATACGAAAGCGAGATGAACTCCGTTGACTTATCCAGACTGAGAAACCTGTTCAGCCATATCTAAAAGTAAAAAATAAATTACTTACCTTTAATTTATTTATTCAATCAACCGTAAATGCCAAACGCTACCGTGATCGAGCTTTTATAAGAGCGTGTGTAGGCGTCTGACTGGGTTTGTACACACTGACACAGTTTCAAATGGAATAGATGGTTTCAATGTTTGCGGCATTCTCATTCTCGGTAACATTTAGATCGCATGACATTTCAAAGTGCAAATAGCATTGATCTGGCTATTAATGTCTCACTTATTTGATGAGTTAGCGTCACTACATATTATTATTCTGGGAAATCAGTAAGCATGAATGCTTTGAGGTTAGTATGATTCACAGAAGTCTATTTCAGGTGTCTTGCTTGTATATTGCATACAGCATTTTGATTTACATATTTTAGTTTACCTTCATCAATAGAAAACTAGTACAACAATGATTGTAAAAAAGACGATAGACGACGAAACTCATCTTGTATTAAGAATTCTACATGACTTGCTTGAGAGGTAGATGAGAGTGTAATAATCGCACTGGAATAAGTAGATACTGATACTGTTGCCTTGTACGTTTGCGGGCTAATAGGCTTAGTGGACTTTATGGTCTACTATGCCTGTTAGATTTTTATCGAATCTTTTCATGAGACAAAAGGAAACGTTCGAAGGTTCGTTCACGAAAGGTTCGAAGCACCCGCAACCGTTCCGGGAGTATGTATGCAAAGAGTAATTTTATTAAACTAGACGACTCCCGTGTGGTTTTACGTAAAGATAGTGACGTTCTGTTTCCTCTGCTAGCCCCGACGGGGAAAAGGTGTGAGTGTATGCATGTATGTTTGTCATTGCAAATGTGGTTGGTAGCAGAGTAACCGAAGAGAGAGGGAAAGTTGAAGGGAAGAAAACTTGGGTCTCTGACGTTATTCACTTCCAAACGCCGCACTTTCTATAATGTTACTACTCTGATCCGATATTTTAAAAGGGGTCCTAGTTAATCAGGTTCTCCCCTTCCTGCTGAAACCACGAGGGATATAATACCTTAAAAAACTTCTTATGCTTTATGACAACAGTGATATTTATACCTAGTATACTTAAAGTTAAATAATAGAAAGAATAGTCATCACCTGTTTAGTAAATTAACTCATTCGTTTGGACCGGCTTGCATCGGGTACGGTCTACGACTGACGCAAACCTATCTAAAAGTCAAGGCACAAACATTAATACTTACGCCGTTACATAAACCGTTGCTAAAATTTGTAATAATGTGATGTTTTCCAGATTTTCTTATATTATGTAGGTAGACACTTCTTACATATAATACTATAAACTCATAGCTTCATGATTTTTCTTCAATGGAATTTTGCCAGAGAGATTTCGTATAATCAAGGAAGCTGAACGTAGTCATTCGCCTGCTGATGTGATAAATATAATTTAATGTTCACGTAACGAGTGTCATACTGACTCCATCCTACAATATTCTTCGTATTTTTAATATACATAAGCAAAAATATTAAGTCGTTTCTTTTAGTATCTTGCTATTAATGATAATTTATTCCTTATTGCTGAAAAGTTACGACGTTCCCTATATTGGGTGCCTTTTTTTGGCTTAAATCTTCTCGCGAATTAATTGACGCTAAATGAAATAAATCGATGGGCCTCTTTAAAAGTCGTAACGAGTTGTACATATTTACAAAGTGCACGGCCTTTTCCCAGTTGATTAAACCACCAAGATAGGGTCCATTAAAAGAGTTAGAATAATCTTATTTTTTAGAGCTAATTAATGTGGCTGTTTGCTTCCTGATGTGTGTTTGATGTTTTGACTAGCATCCGAAAGGATGACTGGACCTTTTTTAAGAATAAAATAAATCAGTGTTACCTATTTTGCTGCTAAAATTAGACCCTGATAGCAATAACGGCTGGCCGTAATGCGCAGGATCTATTTACGTTGTACGGAAGTCAGTGCGTCGACATTGTCCATTTTCATATAAAAATCAAAGAGTGGTTATGACCATATGCGGAACACCGCCTTGCGACTAGCGGCTAGTGCGTTCACGCTTTTCGTTCACTAAAAAGATATACAAAAGTATCAGTAATTTAGAAGCACATAGTATTTATTGTTAATAATAAATAATGTTTGGTATTATTAAACCTACAAATCACTATAATCATCATTATTATCAACATCATCATCCTCTTAGCGTTATCCCAGTCTCAACCTAGGGTCCACTTTCTAGTATAACCAGATTTGGCGGAATATTAGCTTTTCCACGGAGCGACTGCCTTTCTGACCTCCGCAACCCGAAGGGATAGCGATAATCCATAGTTTAGACTAGTGTCAGTTTATTATAGAGGTACTGACGCATTATAACGACTGTCAAAATCTTCATGACAGCCGGGACCGACGGCTTAACGAGCTCTCTGAGGCACGAGACAAGCGATAATTAACAATTCAATACGCACATAACTCCAAAAATTCAGTGGTGCGCGCCGTGGATTCGAACCCGATACCCTCTGCATGGCAGTCCGTTGGTATCTCCACGAGGCTATCGCTACCTTATCATCATCATTATCAACATGCCGAATTTAAAACACCCAAAACCATTCGGTTTAAGGTGTTTTCTGGTGTCAAGCGGTACATCAGCTGCTGAAATCAAAACGCAATCTGTGCATATTCTGCTTTCAAAAAAATTAGTAAAAGTTTTAAAGTTAATATTTTGATGAATATATATAACCGTAGATACAGTTTGAATCTGAAGTGTCTCTTGCTAAACGGCGAGGTGATGGATCAGAAAGCTTAAGCAAATTGGCCAGCACATACATTTCAAAGCATAGCCCAAACCAATGAGTCTAGAAACTTGGAACAATAAGTTTCCATAACGGATGGATTTTCGAATATCCCCCTGAAACCTCAAATAAATAAGACGTATATGCAGTCTAGTCGTAAGAATTTACGTATGAGAGCTAGTAGATAAATAAAGACGAAAATGCACCAACAGCTTTAATGACTTTTTGTCTTTTACCGACCAAATCAGTATCAGCCATACTTTTCCGCCTTGGAGCCCGGGATTCGTTTACTAGTCTAACCATATTTGACAGAACATTCGTTTTTCCACAGAGTGATTGTGATATTCAATGCTTTAGACCAGTGTCACTTTATTTAGGGGTACTGCATGATGACTGCCAATGATCTTCTTGACAGTGTGGAACGACTGAATTTGCACCTAACATCAAAACGTAAGTGGTGCGCGTCGTGGATTCGAACCCGATACCCTCTGTATGGAAGCTTTATGATATCTCCACTTGGCTAACGCTGCCGCTGCTTATTTCGTATCGCAAATATCTAACTACTAAAAATATTTTATTCGCTTATGAGTTCATTTAAAATTGAATATTAAGGTAATGATGTAAATGATTTTAAGTATCGTGTTCTTTATTACAAACTTGATTAGATTATAATGTTTATTTATATTATTCGAACATTTCAAGTAAGCCATCAAAATTCCTTATGTGTACATTGTAACTTGAGAATATGGTTATGCAAAACCTAGCAGGGGATTACGTATTTGACCCGTTTGGGGTCGAAACGTTGGGGCCATGGCGTCCAGTGCGAGATTTCTTTTTAGAGATCTCGCACAGAGACTGGTCGACGCCTCGTGTGACCAGGATGCTGGGGTGTTATTTTTATTTTTTTTATAGACTCACGCCTGTATCCCCGAAGGGGTAGGCAGAGGTGTAATATTACACCCACATTTCGCCATGAATTTTTAGGTCCCACGTAATAGGAGGCGAGCCTATTGCCGTACCGGGCACATTACCAGACTCCGTGCTGCTACTGAGAATTTCCTAACGGAAAAACCCAGTAACACTTTGCCCGACCAGGAAATCGAACCCGAGACCTCGCAATCCCACGCGCACATTTATGCCGCGAGACCAACGAGGCAACGCAGGCTGGGGTGTACGTGGCCCAAAAGCTTAGCAATGCCATACAACGTGGCAATGCTGGCAGCGTTCTAGGCACGCTCCTAGTCGACGGCGATGTGGAGCACCTTATGACGCTCTCCAAATTATTTTCTTTTCTATTTTGTTTCTTCTGTAATTTTTAAGATTTAAGTTCATACCTAAATAATATTATGTACATTGTTATGAAATATATTTAGGTATTTATAAAAGAATGAAAAAAAGGTTATACAAATGCCTAGAGACCGAAGTCTAAATTTGACACATAAAAAGCGTGGAATAAAATATAAGAATACTAGAGGATGCTTGAAAATTATTTAACCGTTTCTTTTCGATCCCTTGGGTCCTTTGTCTTGAGTGCACCTCTAAGCTCTCGAAGGAACATACATGCAAAATGTCAGCTTCTTGCAGTCACCGCGGTGTTTTTAGTGCGTAGACCAGCTTTCAGGAATCCCACATACTTCCTCCACTGTACTCCAGATCCAACTTTTAATTGAATTTTTCGGCTTGATGAAGGGAGACCTGAAACGGCAACTGGTTTTTTTTATATATAAGAACAAAATATCAAAAAAAAAACCATTGCTCTTAAATTCACTCCAGCAGCTCATACATATAGATTTAGATATGGTTGCTATTGGAATACATTTTATGAGAGGCTCACGCCGAGGGTCACTCTGATGACTTGTCGTTTTTGGGGGGAATCGATACTTGTTAAAGTAAGGGTTGATTTATTATTCGATAGTTTTTGTCGTATCGCTATAAATCAATTGAGTTTTACCTGGCGTGTCTCATGCTACGGAAATACCCCGATAAAATGACTTTGAAAAAGAGTTCACCGTTTTATGCCCAATAAAAACTGTTTTACGTCACTTTTACTCTTCAACTTTACAAATAAAATTGGTAAAGAATATTTTTCTTACATAGTAACTTGAGACGTTGATTTGATGGTTTGATTCAATATGAAAATCTATGAAGCGAAAACCCTAACCTTATATTGAGAATGACCTGAACTTCAATGGAAACTGCATTGAAGGGCGTCTATTGTTCCAAGTTCATTGCTTAGCTACGTCTATAGATATCGAATATGTTTTCATCTTAGTATTTTCAATTTATTTATATTTAGTTAGTCAGTTTCAATTTTTGCAAACTGTGTTAATATTATTCCCTGTCTTTCTACGACTTGATGTTATGATTCGAAGATAAACCATTTTTATGATAAGGATGAGCAACTGTTGAGTTGATTGACAATGCACAAACTTGTTTAAAAAAATGTGGTTCAGTTACTAGTTCATTCAATTTAATAATAGAAGAGAATCTTCATTGGTAAGATAAGAGAAATATGGAAGATTTGCCATTGTTTGGCATGGTCAAATTTTGAGTAGACAGGGAGTGATTGTATCCGAATTTGATAGAAAATGGTTCTAATTACATAACCACTAGCACAGTCAAAAAACACAAAAAGAATACTAACCGTTATTTTCAATTGTCATACACGTGGTTGGAGTAATTAGTTACCCATTTTGCAACAACATGTTTCATGGTTCGATGAGAATTAGACGACCGGTTGGCGCAGCGGGAGTGTAAGCGACTGCTACGCCGAAGGTCGCGGGTTCGATTCCCGCTCAAGTCAAACATTTGTGTGCATGAACATGGATGTTTGTCTTGGTCTGGGTGTTTCTATGTATAATATGTATGTATTAACAAAAAAAAAAGTATATAAGTATGTTTATCCATTATCTAGTACCCATAACACAAGCTCTGCTTAGCTTGGGACTAGATGGTGATGTGTGTAAAAAAAAAAAAAAAATTCTGGTTTTCAATTAATCGAATATTCGACACAATAGGTGCTAGCTCACATTTAGGCCATGACTTGCGTAAATTGTTTAATGTATTGGATAAAAAAAAATCCAAAACAAGGTTGTGTTCTAACTGAGGAACACCAGGCGGCAGATGTGGTTTAGGAACTTCATTTATTTATTTTATGCTAGGGCAAAAAAGAGTCATAATAGTTAAACTTCGGTCTTGTTATATATTATAGGCTAAGTATACACCGGCGAGCAAAAAAATCGACTCACTTCATACTTTCGCACTCAAAGTGTTCTAATTTTAAAATTAAGACCTAAATCTTAATTTAGGTCTTAAATTCTTTAAGTTCTAGATGTAAGCTTTAAAAAAAATTACAATTACTACAGTGTTAACTTTAGACATTGTTACAACAGTCGAGGAACAGTAACTGTATGATTTCGTACTCGTTAACTCAGTTAGCATTGCGCGACCTTAGGGCGTATAAAAGGTGACGTAACCCTTTACCCTTATCAGACGGCCGCAGACGTCACGGCGATCGCACGTGCCACTCGACACGGCTCGCTCGCTTGCCAATGCTCGGGCGCCTATGTTTGTTTACATCGCGAAACATAATAATTTTGTAATAAAATTATAACTGTTTGCAACCGGTTCTGTAGCTACAGGATCGTGCGGGGAGTGCCGCCAACTTGATTGCCGGCGTGGTGGTGCCCTCGCCGTGTGGGAGGGGTCGGTCTGGCACCAGCGCCAAGCCCCTACTCCCAACCGCGCGGTGACTGGCATCCAGCCACCACGCTTAGGCGCCGCGTGACGGCACTATCCAGAGATGGCGGAACAGCACCAGGCATCATCGTCCGGAAAGGGGGCTAACACTACCCTGGAGCTGCAGACCAGGCGTGCGGAACACGAGGGCGACCTGCGTGCTTTCGACGCCCTTCGTGCGAAGGGTGGCATCTCTCATCTCTCAGTACACATGGTACCCTGCCATCTTGAAGAAGATACTGGCCTTAACACTTTGAACGCCGCGCGTTTTTGAACTAGTCTAATACCGTAAGCCGGCGATTTTTGCATTATTTTGAAAATTTGTAAATAATAGTCTATTACAGATACCTACAATTTCTTTTTATACATTGTAAATTTAGGTTTATATTTGTTATTTATGAAATAAAATTATTCCATATATAATGAAATGTATTTATTCGACATTTTCAAAAACAGGTGAATAGTGCACTTTACAACTCGAAACGAAGTGGGACGGTGTACTGACCGACGGAGCGCGTTCGTTCCTGTCGACTTGACACACACATGAAAAGAGCTACGTGTCTATAATTTTGCACATGTGTGCATTATGAATGTAGCTAATGACCAGTAACAGCCAAACACGTGAACGGCCCGTAATTTTAGAACAAAAAAATATTGAAATCGGATCACGTCACCCTCACGTGATCGGCGTATGAGATCATTTTATTCATCACGTGAACGTCCCTTCATTGGCGTTCAAAGTGTTAAGGTGCGTCTCGTTGACGAAAGCAATGTCAAC
Source organism: Euclidia mi (assembly GCA_944739405.2). Taxonomy (NCBI): domain Eukaryota; kingdom Metazoa; phylum Arthropoda; class Insecta; order Lepidoptera; family Erebidae; genus Euclidia; species Euclidia mi. The sequence continues at coordinate 31,750,202 of OX123198.2, read as the reverse complement.
CTGTCGCTGGGAGAGCAGCAACCTTAAGAGCCTGGTCTTCTCGGGGGACACTCCGTCGGCGTTCCAGTAGACAATGCGTAGGCTACTAGCGGCCATAAGCGCATAGTTTGCCTACGCATTTAAGGATGAGCGGGACCGGATCCCGCCCGTCCTGCAGGGCTTGTAGCACGGTGTTGAGCACGTCGATGGCCATGGTGATCACCGGGTCTACTCGTGGCGGCGCCGGCGTGGTGGGCACCGCTGGCGCTGCGTATGCCGCGCTGCTCGTCCCCTTTGAGGGGGCAGCGACCACAGGTGCAGTAGACTGCTCCTTCTACTTCGTCGTCGGCACTCGTGTCGAGCGGGTTTGACGCGAGCTCCGTGTCGAAAATTTATATTTTCGAACACAGTGGGAATTTCGCCATAATTCCTTCGGGATCGCGTTCACAGTGCTCCAGTGCATAAGTGTTGTGATTTTCACGGCTTTCCGTCGCGAAAAACCCAGTTTTCGGCGGTTTTAAACTTATAAAACAGTGTGTGCAAGTGCTCGTTCAGTTCGTCGTGTATTTTGCGAATTGGACGCTGTAAATAATACACGAACGACACTATAGACGCTTTATAGCGCTTCAGTGCTTTCAGGCGCTTCAGTGATAGTGACACAAGTGGTTTTAGTGTGGTGAAAAAGTGACTTGCAGAAAATTTTCTGCAACCGCGTGGCGGTTGACAGCCGACGTCAAACGTCACATGTCATCTGACAGCTGTCAGTGACGTTGTGACGCTGTGCTGATGAGATAGCCGCCATCGGATTCTACGTGAACAACGTTAGCTCGGTGGTGCTGCACCTAGTAACTAGACTCGCGGCCGCAGAGCAACGGGCCGCCGTTGCTGAAGAACGCACCGCACAGGCACCGGCATCGCATCAACAACCACACACCGTACTTCACACTGGTCCGGCTCATGTTAGTTACGCAGGCGCACTCAAGATGGGTAGGAACACTAAGCCAGTGCCATTGCCTTCACGCCTGGGTCCAGCAGTGGCTGTCTTCCCCGCAGAAGATCAACGGGAAACCATTCGCACGGCCGAGGAAATGAAGAAGATGATACGGGCTAGCGTAGACCCTGCTGCGCAGGGCTTCCGGGTGCACGGCGTCCGGAAGATGGGGGGAGCGGGGCTCATTGTTGAGACCCCGTCCGAAGAAGATGCGCGCTTGCTGAGAGCGGCGGTTCCGGCGACCCTCAGAGTGGCAGAGCCAAAAGAGAGCCAACCACTAATCTCCCTCTCGGGAGTAGACGCTGACTTAAAGCCCAACGAGATCCTCGCCCACTTGCAGGAGCAAAACCTTCGTGAGCACAGCCTAGAAGAGGTTACTAAAATGATCAGGCCCCTATTTAACTGGACTCGTCACGGCAACCGCAAGATGTGGGTGTGCGAGTGCACACCAACACTAAGGGAAAATCTCATAGAGCGTGGGCGAGTGTACGTGGGCTGGGACGTTGTCGAAGTCAACGACCACATCGACGTGACCTGCTGCCGCCGCTGCCAAATGTACGGGCACCCTGAGAAATACTGCAGATCGAAGACCATGACGTGCGGGAACTGCGGGGAGGACGGACATAAGAGCATGGAATGTCAGGCCAAGCAAACAACTTGCGCGACATGCAAAAAACTGGGGCGCAAAGGACCAGACCACAAGACCAACGCACGCGATTGCCCAGCCAGAAAACACGCCGAGGGTCGCAAATTAGCGTCGACCAACTATGGCCACTAAGATTGGACAACTAAATCTGCAAGGATCGGCGGTGGCAACAGCAGAGCTGCCCTCCATAGTGGAGGGGATGGGACTGGATGTGGTTCTTGTTCAAGAACCGCACTCCATGCCTCGTCTCACCACCGCCGCCGGTCCAATCTGGATACACGCCGGAGATGAACATCCAAAGGCCGGACTACTGCTCATGCGGCGTGACATTCCGTGCGTCCTATTAACGCATCTGAGCAATAGTCACTGCACCGTGTGCCACCTAGACCTTAGCCCACAAAGGAAGACAACGCCGGACACGTCCCTGTATCTTGTCAGCGCCTACTTCCAGTACTCGGATGACATCGCCACACATCTGCATCACCTACATACGGTAGTGGACACCCTGCGAGGTCACCGAGTGCTGATAGGCGCTGACACCATCGCACACTCGCCAATGTGGCATTGCAGCCCGTGAAACTACCACGGGAGAGGCAGTGACGTCAACTACCGACGGCGTCAGATGGAGGATTTCATCGTTGGCCGTGCCCTCACCATCAACAACACGGAGAACCAACCCCACACCTTCTCCACGGTCAACGGTGAATCGAATATCGACCTCACGTTGACCACAAGAGGCATCACACTAAGCAACTGGAAAGTGCATGCGCACGAGAGCTCCAGCGATCACAGACTGATCACCTTCGAGGTATGTGACACACGGTCTACAGCTGCAGCCGCGGAACCGCTGGGGCAGCCGAGGAGGTTCCGCAAGCGCGGCGTGGACTGGGGACGCTTTCAGACTGTGGTCCACGAACGTGTGGGATGGATTGACTGGAGGAAGCCTGCGACCGCCCTCCAACGTCATCAATGGCACCAGGTTCTCGGAAAGATTTGCCGGGGACGCGCAGACCGCCATGGGGGTTTTGGTCAAGGCACTCTGCCCAGACGACGACCCCAGCGCGGATAGCGCATACCACCGCAAGATGCGCCTACTGGCTGCCTGCGCGCCCTCGGGTCGCGACGCGCCTCCCCCCCCATCATTGAGTGTGGTGAGCACTATAGTCAGGGACTTACCCAACACGGCAACCGGCATCGATGGGATCACCGCCCGCATGGTCAAACATGTATGGCTCGTAGCTTCCTCCGAGCTAACGCGTATTCTCGGACTATGCGTTGAGGAGGGCACTTTTCCAGATACGTGGAAGGACGGCCGGCTCATTGTCCTGCCGAAAGGCAACGGCAAACCGCTGACCGATTCTAAAGTGTATCGCCCTATCACGCTTCTTTCGGTCCTAGGTAAGATCTTGGAACGGGTCATGCTCAAATGCGCACCTTCCATCTCGCGCAACATCTCGACCTGCCGGCACGGTTTCTCTCGGGGTCGCTCTACGTTATCGGCACTACGGACCCTTCAGGCCGTAGTTGCCTCTAGCCAGGCCAAATACGTCTAGGCATTGTTCTTGGACATCTCAGGTGTATTCGACAACGCGTGGTGGCCCATGATCCTGCTGAAGGGGAAGCAAGGTGGGTGCCCGCCCAACATCTATCGGATGTTGGTCGGCTATTTTACCAACCGCCGGGCTGGTCTCTTCGTCGGCAGTGGGGTTGTGTGGAAGCCACTGACCATGGGCTGCCCGCAGGGCTCAGTCTTGGGACCCTCTCTGTGGAACCTACTCATGGACGATTTGTTTCGGTTACCATACCCAGACGGGGTTTAATTGGTCGCGTACGCCGATGATGTAACGAATCTTATTGAGTCCAAATCTCGCGCCGGCATCGAGGCTTCGGCCTCATACGCCATGGAGCTAATTTGCCAGTGGGGGCTGCGGAAACGGTTGGGCTTCTCCCCTTCAAAGTCATACTCTATGACGTTGAAGGGGAAGATGCCTGGCCGCCCGCCGACCATCCGACTCAATGGGATCTCAGTCAGGAGCGTGCAGTCGACCAAGGTTCTGGATGTGGTGATCGACTCAAACATGTCCTTTCGGGATCATGCAGAGTCCATAGGGGAACGTGCCGCAGCAGCATTCGGAAAGATGTCGCGAATATCCGCCTCTTCCTGGGGTGTGCGTTATAGGGCCCTCAAGGTCCTATATCGCGGCACCTATGCCGCGATACTGACGTACGCCGCGGGGTGTTGGTGGAGACGAACGACCACGTTCATGGTCAGAAGCGTGTTGTTGAGGACGCAAAGGCCTGCGCTGATTATATTTATTACAGACGACCGGTTGGTGTAGCGGGAGTGTAAGCGACTGCTACGCCGAAGGTCGCGGGTTCGATTCCCGCTCAAGTCAAAGATTTATGTGCATAAACATGGATGTTTGTCTTAGTCTGGGTGTTTCTATGTATAATATGTATGTATTTACGAAAAAAAAAAGTATATATGTATGTTTATCCATTATCTAGTACCCATAGTACAAGCTCTGCTTAGTTTGGGACTAGATGGTGTTGTGTGAATGTGGTAGAATATTATTATTATTATTGACGAAGGCCTATAGGTCCGTCAGTACCGCGGCTCTCCCCGTTTTGGCGGGAGTGCTACCAGCCGACCTCGAGGTTAGCCGGGCAGGCAGGATCGACGATTGCCGACACCTAGCCAGGGTTGACTTTAGGGCCGAAAGCAGACCAATTTTGCAGGAGGCTGTTGCCGCACGGCAACAGAGATGGGAAGGTGAGGAGAAGGGTAGGGAGCTCTATCGGTTCTTCCCGGACGTGGTGGCCCGACTCAAGTACACTTGGGTCGAGCCGGACTATCAAGTCTCGCAAATTCTGACTGGTCACGGATGTTTCAGAAAGAGATTGCATGATATGAAGCTGAGTGAGGAAAGCGTGTGCTATGGCGGCGAAGAGGACGAATGCTTAGACCACATTTTGTGGCGATGCCCCCTTTATGAGGACAGTAGAAGAAAGATGATGGATGGGATCATCAGTCCAGAGGGCCCTCCGTTCTACGTCGAGCTCGTGAACTCCGAAGCGAACTTCCGGCGGTTGAGAGACTTCGCGCACCATTGGTACAGAACGAGGAGAAGCCTCGAGGAGGAAAATAGGACCCAGGCCGACGACGAAGCCGTCATCGTGACGCCAGCTGTATTAACAGCGCCTAGCCTACTCTGATAGTAGAGCCGCCCCAGAATGGGGAGAGTGGCAAAGGGACGAAATTTGTAGGGAGTCTTCAACAGGCGCGCGGGAAGGAGCATACAGCAAAAACCGCGCGTCTCTCCCATGATTCGGTCCATATACCCATACGGGTAGTGGGACCATGAGGTGGTGGAGGGAATGCTCCTTCTTCTTGGTCTGCTGCGTGGATGTCGCAGCAGACTTGCTCCGGGGTCTCCTTCGCTTCCTCTTCTTATTACCGGCTGTCGCCTGAACAGCGTTAGCAGCGACCATAAGAGAATCGGGGGCATTTTCTTCAGCAGCAACAGTGGCTGTTTTTGCCATAGCTGCAGAAGTGCGAGCAACAGTGCCGGCTCGTTTGTTCCGTGCCTCCTTGCGGAACACTGGGCAGGCAATGTTGTTCGCCGTGAGTGCACCTCCGCAGTTCGCGCAGGTGGGTGTTGCCTCAAGTGGGCGTGGGCAGTCCTTCGCGGCATGTTCCTTTCCACAGCGCACACGAGCAGGGGGCCTATGGCAGTTGTGCGACGAACGAACGAAAGTGCCGGAACAACTGGCATCTATGGTACTGCGCGGGGCCTTTCTTGCCGCGCCATGATTCGGTTTTGACGCCGGGCATACAGAGTAATTCTGTGATGTCATATATGCCAGGCGTGATGTCTGGGGTCTGCTGCAGCTGCGCATGGAACAGGCAGCCGGGACGGCCGGTGCGCGCCCGTATGGCGCGGACGTACTCCGGGATGTATCTGAGCTCCCGGAGTTCCCTCTCGATGTCCCCGGAGTCGGTGTTAGAAGGCAGGCCTCGTATTGCTACCTTCACACTCTGCTAGGCTGGGAGGGAGTAACAATAGCAGTATATCCTGGTATCCTTCTCCAGCTGTGTGAGGTAGCTCTGGGTGGTGCGGTATTCAGCCTCTGACTTCGGCATGAAGCGGATGCCTTTCCCGTATGCGCGGCTGTTCGGCGCGTACCCTAGCCGCTTTTTGAGCTCCTTCAGGTGCGTCGGACCAGGCACCCTGCGCGCCGCGATACACGGCACCACCGGTGACCATTTCTCCAGAGAGGTTACCCTCCCCCCCCCAGATGGTCGAGAAGAGGCAGGCGATTTTTACGAGGCCGCCCTTCAGCCTACACAGCACAACCTCGATCTCCCCCATGGAGACTGGGCCGTCCTACGCAGCCGTTGCCAATGTGACCGCAGCGCGTTCGTCTACCTCTGCCGCACCTACTGCCGCCACCACTGCGACGACGACCACCATACCCACTCCTGCGAAGACCAGGTACCCGCCACTCGTGGTAGAGGTACTACCGGACTTGCCGACGCACCTGAAGGAGCTCAAAAAGCGGCTAGGGTACGCGCCGAACAGCCGATCATACGGGAAAGGCATCCGCTTCATGCCGAAGTCGGAGGCTGAATACCGCACCACCCAGAGCTACCTCACACAGCTGGAGAAGGATACCAGGATATCCTGCTATTGTTACTCCCTCCCAGCCTAGCAGAGTGTGAAGGTAGCAATACGAGGCCTGCCTTCTAACACTGACTCCGGGGACATCGAGAGGGAACTCCGGGAGCTCAGATACATCCCGGAGTACGTCCGCGCCATACGGGCGCGCACCGGCCGTCCCGGCTGCCTGTTCCACGCGCAGCTGCAGCGGACCCCAGACATCACGCCGGGCATATATGACATCACAGAATTACTCTGTATGCCCAGCGTCAAAATCGAATCATGGCGCGGTAAGAAAGGCCCCGCGCAGTGCCATAGATGCTAATTGTTCCGGCACTTTCGTTCGTTCGTCGCACAACTGCCATAGGCCCCCTGCTCGTGTGCGCTGTGGAGAGGAACATGCCGCGAAGGACTGCACACGCCCACTTGAGGCAACACCCACCTGCGCGAACTGCGGAAGTGCACTCACGGCGAACAACATTGCCTGCCCAGTGTTCCGCAAGGAGGCGCGGAACAAACGAGCCGGCACTGTTGCTCGCACTTCTGCAGCTATGGCAAAAACAGCCACTGTTGCTGCTGAAGAAAATGCCCCCGATTCTCTTATGGTCGCTGCTAACGCTGTTCAGGCGACAGCCGGTAATAAGAAGAGGAAGCGAAGGAGACCCCGGAGCAAGTCTGCTGCGACATCCACGCAGCAGACCAAGAAGAAGGAGCATTCCCTCCACCACCTCATGGTCCCACTACCCGTATGGGTATATGGACCGAATCTTGGGAGAGACGCGCGGTTTTTGCTGTATGCTCCTTCCCGCGCGCCTGTTGAAGACTCCCTACAAATTTCGTCCCTTTGCCACTCTCCCCATTCTGGGGCGGCTCTACTATCAGAGTAGGCTAGGCGCTGTTAATACAGCTGGCGTCACGATGACGGCTTCGTCGTCGGCCTGGGTCCTATTTTCCTCCTCGAGGCTTCTCCTCGTTCTGTACCAATGGTGCGCGAAGTCTCTCAACCGCCGGAAGTTCGCCTCGGAGTTCACGAGCTCGACGTAGAACGGAGGGCCCTCTGGACTGATGATCCCATCCATCATCTTTCTTCTACTGTCCTCATAAAGGGGGCATCGCCACTAAATGTGGTCTAAGCATTCGTCCTCTTCGCCGCCATAGCACACGCTTTCCTCACTCAGCTTCATATCATGCAATCTCTTTCTGAAACATCCGTGACCAGTCAGAATTTGCGAGACTTGATAGTCCGGCTCGACCCAAGTGTACTTGAGTCGGGCCACCACGTCCGGGAAGAACCGATAGAGCTCCCTACCCTTCTCCTCACCTTCCCATCTCTGTTGCCGTGCGGCAACAGCCTCCTGCGAAATTTGTCTGCTTTCGGCCCTAAAGTCAACCCTGGCTAGGTATCGGCAATCGTCGATCCTGCCTGCCCGGCTAACCTCGAGGTCGGCTGGTAGCACTCCCGCCAAAACGGGGAGAGCCGCGGTACTGACGGACCTATAGGCCTTCGTCAATAAAATCAGCGCAGGCCTTTGCGTCCTCAACAACACGCTTCTGACCATGAACGTGGTCGTTCGTCTCCACCAACACCCCGCGGTGTACGTCAGTATCGCGGCATAGTTGCCGCGATATAGGACCTTTAGGGCCCTATAACGCACACCCCAGGAAGAGGCGGATATTCGCGACATCTTTTCGAATGCTGCTGCGGCACGTTCCCCTATGGACTCTGCATGATCTCAAAAGGACATGTTTGAGTCGATCACCACATCCAGAACCTTGGTCGTCTGCACGCTTCTGACTGAGATCCCATTGAGTCGGATGGTCGGCGGGCGGCCAGGCATCTTCCCCTTCAACGTCATAGAGTATGACTTTGAAGGGGAGAAGCCCAACCGGTTTCGCAGCCCCCACTGGCAAATTAGCTCCATGGCACATGAGGCCGAAGCCTCGATGCCGGCGCGAGATTTGGACTCAATGAGAATCGTTACATCATCGGCGTACGCGACCAATTAAACCCCGTCAGGGTATGGTAACCGAAAGGCAGCGATAGCCGAGTGGATATACCAACAGACTGCCATGCAGAGGGTATCGGGTTTGAATCCACGGCGCGCACCAATGACTTTTCGGAGTTATGTGCGTATTGAATTGTTAATTATCGCTTGTCCCGTGCCTCGGAGAGCACGTTAAGCCGTCGGTCCCGGTTGTCATGAAGATCTTTGACAGTCGTTACAGGGCGTCAGTACCTTCTAAATAAACTGGCACTAGTCTAAACCATGGAATATCGCTATCCCTTCGGGTTGCGGAGGTCAGACAGGCAGTCGCTCTGTGGAAAAGCTAATATTCAGCCAAATCCGGTTAGACTAGTAAGCGGACCCCAGATTAAAACTGGGATAACGCTAAGTGAAAGAAGGGTATGGTAACCGAAACAAATCGTCCATGAGTAGGTTCCACAGAGAGGGTCCCAAGACTGAGCCCTGCGGGCAGCCCATGGTCAGTGGCTTCCACACAACCCCACTGCCGACGAAGAAACCAGCGCGGCGGTTGGTAAAATAGCCGACCAACATCCGATAGATGTTGGGCGGGCACCCACCTTGCTTCCCCTTCAGCAGGATCATGGACCACCACGCGTTGTCGAATGCACCTGAGATGTCCAAGAACAATGCCTAGACGTATTTGGCCTGGCTAGAGGCAACTACGTCCTGAAGGGACCGTAGTGCCGATAACGTAGAGCGACCCCGAGAGAAACCGTGCCGGCAGGTCGAGATGTTGCGCGAGATGGAAGGTGCGCATTTGAGCATGACCCGTTCCGAGATCTTACCTAGGACCGAAAGAAGCGTGATAGGGCGATACGCTTTAGAATCGGTCAGCGGTTTGCCGTTGCCTTTCGGCAGGACAAAGAGCCGGCCGTCCTTCCACGTATCTGGAAAAGTGCCCTCCTCAACGCATAGTCCGAGAATACGCGTTAGCTCGGAGGAAGCTACGAGCCACACATGTTCGACCATGCGGGCGGTGATCCCATCGATGCCGGTTGCCGTGTTGGGTAAGTCCCTGACTATAGTGCTCACCACACTCAATGATGGGGGGGGCGCGTCGCGACCCGAGGGCGCGCAGGCAGCCAGTAGGCGCATCTTGCGGTGGTTTGCGCTATCCGCGCTGGGGTCGTCGTCTGGGCAGAGTGCCTTGACCAAAACCCCCATGGCGGTCTGCGCGTCCCCGGCAAATCTTTCCGAGAACCTGGTGCCATTGATGACGTTGGAGGGCGGTCGCAGGCTTCCTCTAGTCAATCCATCCCACACGTTCGTGGACCACAGTCTGAAAGCATCCCTAGTCCACGCCGCGCTTGCGGAACCTCCTCGGCTGCCCCAGCGGTTCCGCGGCTGCAGCTGTAGACCGTGTGTCACATACCTCGAAGGTGATCAGTCTGTGATCGCTGGAGCTCTCGTGCGCATGCACTTTCTAGTTGCTTAGTGTGACGCCTCTTGTGGTCAATGTGAGGTCGATATTCGATTCACCGCTGACCGTGGAGAAGGTGTGGGGTTGGTTCTCCGTGTTGTTGAATTTAATAAATTAAAGATAGAGCATGAAAACAAAGAGCTATCCAACAACACAAAAGATCCGAAAAAGATGTAGAAATCTATCAAAACTGTATGTCATCTTGGCAGAAACAAAAACACAACAACTGAACTCTTATCGCTATAAAACAGTGTGGGTGCTGTTAGGTCACTGAACATATGTAGTAAACACTTTTCTACGGTTGGTAATAACCTTGCCAGTGACATATTAAATAATTTACAAATGACCCAGGAAGCAATTCCAGGTAAAGTGCAAAGCAAACATGTCAAAGACTATTTTTTTCTGGAGCCTACTGTCCCCGAGGAAATAGAGTCTCTTATACTGTCACTGGATAATTGCAAGGCTCCGAGAACAGATGGTCTAACAAACCGGTCCTGAAGGAGATCAGAATTATTATACCGCCTCTATCAGAAATTTTCAATTTAAGTCTAAGGTCTGGCACCTTTCCAGATGCATGGAAAATTGCGCGTTTTATACCGATTTATAAAAGTGGTCGAAGAGACTCCCCGGACAGCTACAGTCCTATCTCTCAGTTGACAGCTTTTTCAAAATTATTGGAAACGGTGGTTATTCGTAGACTGATGCACTACATTAAAATCAAGAACCTTGTTTCGCCGAAGCAGTATGGTTTCAGGAAGGCCAAATCGACTGATGATGCTGTTGCATTACTGACGTCCTTGGTATTATCATTCCTAGATGAAAAAAGACACTGCATAGGTGTTTTCTTTGACTTAACTAAAGCCTTTGATACCGTTTCGTTATTCGATACCAGAAAGCGTTTTGTTATTCGAGGTATAGCACTTGAATGATTCAAAAGCTATTTCACTGAGAGAAAACTGTACGTCAAAATAGACAACTATGAAAGTGACTTACACTCAATGGATTTTGGCGTTCCGCAGGGCAGTGTATTGGGAAGTACACTATTCATAATGTACATGGACGACATACACGACACTATTCCTACTGAAATCATATGTTATGCTGACGATACTGTTTTACCAGTTGACTGTTCCAGTTGGGCAGAGACGTTTGAAAAAGCAGAGGAAAGCATGAAAAAAATATTAGTTTGGTTGACTATAATCTGTTGACACTCAAAGCCGGTAAAACGAAATATATACGTTTTCAAAAGACTGCAGCTACAGCTCCAGATGTCACTTACAAAATAAAACTACATGTGTCAACCGCCGAACGTATGTAAATGTCCACATACACAAAAAACGGGCACCATGCGATACCTTAGTGTTTTCTTGGACTTACCTTAAATTTATGGTACATATTAATTCCCTTTCAAGTCGAGTAACATACTACTAACTGTTTATTTTGCTGTGACCCAGTCACTGATCACGTATTGTATTGGTAGCTGGGGAAATGCGTCGAAGAGTACGCATTGAGAGAGCCCAACGTTCAGTCCTTAAAACAATGTTAAGGAAGCCCTTTATGTATCCCACTACTCAGCTTTACAAAGATAGTGAGGTACTTAACACGAGGCAATTATTTGTATTAGGGATATTCCTTAAGATGCATTCAAGACAAAGACATAACATTCCATGCCTTACTTTTCCATTTTATAGAAAATACGATTAGGTATAAATACGTTCTAGTAAATTATAATGTAGGTTTCTTGTTGATAGTTAAAGAGGCATTCGAGACGGCGCGTTAAACATATTAAACGAGAAAACGATTCAGATATTAAATTAGGCTTGTAGTTGGATGATGTCTTTCATAGAAAAGGCTAATATTACGCATTGTAGCGGTGGACTGTTGGGTTTTATTTGCTTCTGTCGTCTGGTTCGGGATATTGCCAATAAAATACCAGGAGCGAGTTGACACGTTTATTGCGTTTCAAAAAGGAAGGGAGCTACAAAGTGTTGCCCTATTTATTATTACAAAAATAGTGTTGCTAATCGCAACATGCTGCGGCCTCAGAAGGCACACAAATGAGTGTTAATCATTATTCAAATTTATCTTATACAATACAAAGGTAGAGTACAATACATTAGAAAGGTACAAATCAAAGGTAGAGAAATTACAATTCTTATATATCTTGTTATCCTTAAGTATTTAATCTTAGCCCTACGAAACGGATTCTTGGGATGGCGCTAAGCCCTAAGATCAAATAAGTCCTCAACACACGCAAGATTATCTTAAGTACACATGAGTATAACCTTACAATGTTTTATACATATAACACAATAATACAAGTAAATAAACTTATTCATTGTTATCTATAGGTAAGACACATATCTTATGAATACTACGTACATGGGTCTTATGGTTAGGAGTTCTTACTTCTACAGCTCTAACCTTACTATCACCTTCAAATAATTTCACAACTCTAGCCATTGGCCATGACATTGTTGGAAGATTATCTTCCTTTAAGATTACTAAGCTATTTAATTTTACATACATACATAGACTCACGCCTGTTCCCCCGAAGGGGTAGGCAGAGGCATATTAAACGCCCACTTTTCGCCAGTATTTTGATCCCACGTAATAGGTGGCGAGCCTATCGCCGCTTATCGGAATATTTTGTTCGCCAGAGCCTCGTCCGTTGATCGGCAGGTGCACCACTTGCAGGTGAGGTTGGCTTGGGACCCTAAGTTCTTGGTGGGAACCCTATGCACACCCCTTTAATTTTACATTACAATTATCAAATTTCCACTTAGGTCTGTTTTGCAGTACGTTTAAATAATACTTATGCCACGTTTTCCAAAAATTCTGTTTCAAATGAGTACATAGTTGCCAAAATTTAAGTTTATTTTGTGGTACATCAGATACATCATCTTGAGGATACATGGTTAATACACTGTTATAAAGTAAACACAACACACCTGTTATAAAGTGACCTGGAGTTAGATAACAATAATCGTTTGGGTCTGAACTTAACGGTAGCAGTGTTCTCGAGTTGAGCACTGCCTCTATCTCAGTAAGTACAGTAGAAAGTTGTTCATATGTTAGTACATTATTTTGTATGGTTCTTTTTAAATGATTCTTAGTGCTTTTTACTGCTGCCTCCCAGAGCCCTCCGAACGTTGGAGAATATTTTGGGATATAGCAAAATTTTATCATTTTCTGTGCAGTGAATTCGTAAACCTTAGTCTGATGGCTCTGTGAGGAATGCAGTGCGTAAAGCTCAGCTAACTGGCTCCTTGCGCATTTAAACGTACTAGCATTATAACAGTGGATTTCTGTAGGTAACCCTCTCCTTGAAATGAGACGTCTAAGACATGCCGCAGACTTGGAAAGAGGCGAACGTACAACCGATTTCCAAGAAAGGGGATCGTTTTGATCCGGGCAACTATCGACCCATTGCTATCACCCCTATCCTCTGCAAGGTGTTTGAACGTTTAATCAACAACCAACTCGTTCGCTACCTAGAAGATCACTCTCTCATCTGTGATCGTCAGTATGGCTTCAGACCGAAACGATCAACGGGTGATCTTCTAGCTTATGTCACTCACATTTGGGGTGAGGCGATGGACAGGCATGGGGAGTCGTTGGCTATTAGTCTCGACATCTCCAAAGCCTTCGATAGAGTCTGGCATCGTGCGCTTCTTTCCAAGCTTCCAGCCTACGGCTTGCCGCCTCGATTGTGCAACTGGGTTGCCAGCTTCCTGCATGAGCGCCGTATACTAGTCCTCCAGGTGAATGCTGGTGTGCCTCAGGGGTCCGTGTTATCGCCCACGCTTTTTCTTCTGCATATCAATTATATGCTCACTTTTGGGGGCATACATTGCTATGCAGATGACAGTACTGTACATGGGGGATATCTCGGACACCCTGCGGCTAAGCAAGCCGATACTGAGGAGTATAGGCGAACACTTGTTGCTGAGCTTGACCGGGTTCTGAATTGCATCTCGCATTGGGGTGATGAGAACCTGGTCGAGTTCAACGCCAAGAAAACACAGGTGTGCGCATTCTCAGCCAAGGTATCTCCATTACTACATACTCAGCCAAGGTATGGGGAAGGCCCCATACCTCTCTTCTGAACACTCCACTACCGATTCAAGACAGCCTCAATATCCTGGGTATGGACATACGCAGAAATCTCAACCAGAAGAACTACATCGAGGGTGTCATCAAATCCGCATCTCGGAAACTCGGAGTCCTGAACAAGGTAAGGAGGTTTTTCACGCCGGAGCAGTTGTGTCTGTTATACAAGACCCAGTTTCGCTCCTGCGTGGAATACTGCTCTCACATTTGGAATGGCACCGCTCAGTACTTATTGGACGCCCTCGATAGGTTGCAGCGGCGTGCTGTCCGTATCATCGGGGATCCAGAGGCCACTAAGACTGAGTCACTGCAATTACGCAGAGATGTGGCCTCAATGGCTGTCTTCTATCGTATCTATCACGGTGAGTGCTCCGAAGAGCTCTTTCAACTAATCCCACCCTCTCCTTTCCTGTCCCGAACGACACGTGCTGGGTTGAGGTGCCACTCTTACACGGTAGAACAGATACCGTCACGCACCAAACGGTTCGGCGCCTCTTATCTCTGCCGTACCATCAAGATGTGAAACTCTTTACCAGTCCACGTGTTTCCCTCCACTTATGATCCCGGGTCCTTTAAGCGGGGCGTAAAAAAGCTTTACTCGAGGCCTTCAAGGTGAGGGCCATCATGCCATAATGCCATGCTGGCTGCTGAAATTATGGCCATCACTATGGGACTTCACTGACTGCTTAACATCAGGCAGCATGGAGTCAATTTGTTCGGCAGAAATAATAAAAAAAAAATGCCAGAAAGGTGTTGGTGGTGAGATCTGAGGCCAGTTCTAAATGAACTGCCTTAGTTGCAAAGCACACACATACTAAAATATATCCTTTCCCTACAACAGAGCGTCTAATACGTGAAAGTTTTACTTGTACGGGCCCACAGAAATCGACTCCAATTTTATCATATGGCCTGCCAGTAGCTGTCACACGGCCTGAAGGCAAGGAGCCCATCAGCTGTTTAGCCACCGTGGCCTTTTGTCTGAAACAAGTGACACATTTATGAGTAATTTATTAACCTCTTGTATACCATTTACTATCCAATATTTCTGGTTCCAATTTGCAAACACAGGCCTAGGACCTGCATGTAGCAATTTTTAACGCTCACTTCTTATAAATAATATGTGAACCTTTAGGTAATAATATGGGATGTTTTTGTGAATAAGCGATATCAGCGTGATGAAGCCTTCCGCCCACGCGCAAAAGCCCTGAATCGCCAAGAAAGGGATTCAAACCAACTAAATTTCCCTTTATATTAATATTTTTTCTTAATGAGTCTATTTCACTCTGGAAATAGTTTCTCTGTTCATGCCTTATAACTAAATGCAAAGCAGTATTTAACTCTGAGCTATGTAAAAAACTTGTATATTTTACTTTATTTTTATTAATATTGTTTAAATATCTTAGTATGTATGTAAGAAGACTAACAATTTTGTTAATGTTTGAAAGAACAATGGCAGAATTTGGTCTGGGTCTTTTGTGGCGAACTTAAACTTTATATGAACAAAACAATTTCTTTTTTTTTTTCTACGATTTTTAATATTTTTACTTTGTCTCGTTAAAGCTGGAGTATTTTATGATGATAAAAAGCATTCCAATTGATTACGAATACTTTATTATTTGATTGTTGCCATAGACTATCCGTATCGATTATTAAATAAGTAATCGATACGATCGACCTTTATAAAGTTGGTTTGGTTTAAAATGCAGTTATTTAATATTTAATCAACATTATATCAATAAGCTAATATTTTTTAAGCAAAACAACGTTTAAATCAAACAAAAACGTCACAGCATCGTTTTAATGTTGTATCGATTTCATATAAAATCGATTTAAAATGTGCAGCTCTGCTTTTATCTTTGGCTGTGACAGTTAGATGCTACAAAATACTTCTGCGTTTTGATGTCAATCTGAAATATGTCATTTGATAATTCAAACGGACCTACCTACATTGTTTAACTTTCATACTATAACTTTCCTTTTACCTACATTTTTCATTCTTAACTAAAATTCAAACACCGCTATCTTCTTTTTCCGACTTTCCTGGGTGAAAATAGAATTATTTATAGACTCTGTTACTTACGCCAAATTTACTGATATATTTTTTATTACTGTACGCTTCAAATTAATTTCAGACATTTTGATGTATGGAGATCTGCCATTGTCCTTTGTAGCAAGCGTTTATAAACATACTCAAGGGGGGCTCAACCTTCTCCAGCAGCATAGTGTGTCAGAGCACAGACGCTCTGACACACTATGCTGCTGGGGAAGGTTGAGCAGGGTTTCATCTCTGGTAGCTGCTGAGGTAAATTGACATCACCACAAGCAAAGTTATGCTTACCGCTATGTAAGAACTGTGGGTCATACCGCCAAAGACTGTTGTTGTTCAGCGCTCCTAGCTGCACACCCTTGCTTATCAGGGCAGCTGGATTGTCAGCTGTGTGTACATATAACCACCTCCATCTAGAAGTATTTTGGCGTATTACGTTTACTCTGTTTGCAACATATGGTTGCAGATTTGTCAATTCTTTAGTCAGCCATGCCAGTGCAATTTTTGAATCACTGAATAAGTAAACATTTTGAATGTTCAGTTTAAGCATTATTATATCATAAGCCTTATTTACTAACTTAGAAAGCAAGAGGCAAGCATTCAATTCTAATCGCGGTACTGTCGTGCATTTCTTTTGAGCAGGATTGATGCGTGATTTCGAGCAAAGTAAATGCATTTTCACAGTACCTGAAGCATCAATTAATCGCAGATTCAAGCAGCATCCGTATGCAGTTTCACTAGATGCATCAGCAAACCCTATAAGCCCTATCGCCTTGCTATCAGTAATATCTATGTTTCTATGCAATACCATGGGTGACATATTAGTTAAATTTTCTGTAAATTGAAGCCACTGTCTTTCTACTTCTATGGGTGGTATATCATTCCAGTTAGTTTTGGCTATCCACAACCTCTGCATAATGGCCTTGGCTGTGACTACAATTGGACTCACAAATCCTATTGGATCATATATTTTACCCATGTAACTCAATATATTTCTTTTAGTGACCTTCTCAGAGTCATATGGCTCTGGAGAAGATATTATGAAGTTATCCTCCTTCATGTCTAATTGCAAGCCTAGTGCTCTCAGAGTATTCTCTTTTTGCAAATCTTTCAAATCACTAAAATGTTGCTGTTCCTGTGGAATATCACAGAGTATCTGCTCGTTATTCGGCGCCCATTTGTGAGTATGAAAGCTTCTCATTCCCAATAATTTACATAGTTGCCCCTTTGCTTCAAGGATAGTCACCCTATTATTATGGGAGTAAATTATATCATCTACATAACTATAGTTATTTATAATATCTGCAGCTAGAGGGTATTCATCTTTGAACCTTATTGCTAGCTCTTTAAGGCAACGAGTTGCTAAAAAACTGGAAGACTTTAAACCATATCGAGGGTTCACGGGCAAAATGTATTAAGCGACATTTTTTAAACTTTACAGGAGAGCGTTTTAAAGTTTCAATTTTACGAAAAAAAATTGGTATAAAAAAAGTATAAGGTTATTAACGAAAAAGTGACCGAAGTTGATTTCCATGACAAAAGCTGCATAATTGAGTATAGTTTTCATTTCTTTTAAGCTACTATTAATGGAAATAAAAGTCGCTTGATACAATATTACCCCAGTTTACTTTTATTTGGAAACAGGCTAAATGATATAAGTGCCATAAATTTCACAATACAGTTATAGGAAAAACGATTTAAGCGACACTCTGGCATTATTTTGTGTAAGGCTAAATATATGAACAGCCATTGGAATACTAAAATAAAATCAGGCTAATCGGTTTAAGCAATCGAAATATCATAAAGTAGTTGCAGATTAAAATGATTTATGTAGCACTTTTCTCTAAAAGTAAATTGTTTGAAATAACAATTAATTTGTATGTATAATTAGGATTGGCGGTTAGTTCAACATTAATTTGGACTATTGTTTATTTCCTACCAATGAAAAATCTAAAGAAATTTTAAAATAAAACAAATGCGTGTTTAAAATCAGACAAGTTATCGTTTTTATTATAATAGTGGCCAAGGATTAAATGTTTTTGTTATTTTTTGAAAAATATTCAGCTACAAGAAAAACATATTTTTTTAGATAAATTACACCCAGAAAAATCATCGTACTCCTCACACCACAATTATTCCTGGATGATTTGATTCTGATAAGATATTTTTTTTTGTTTAAGTATTTTTGTCTGTTCATTTCCATATCCGTGGATGTTACTGTAAGCAGAAATTTCCAAAAAAGAATTTAGTTTACGCATGCCAATGTCATTACTAAGATGAAGCCCGGGGTTTGATTCCCAGGTCGAGTACAGTGTTCTCAAGTTTTTCCATATAGAAATTCTCAGTAGCACCGCAGTCTGGAATTGTGCCTAGTAAGTGGCAACAGGCACATCCCATGTTTCATGTGATAATATAACTGGTAAAAAAGTGTGTCAATTATCTCTGCCCTCTACACTTCTACCTCTCCAGAGAAATACAGGCGTTTTATGTTATGTCAATTACTTAGTTTAGGACTTTAGATTATGTGTAATAACAGTCATCATTATCCTAGCATTATGCATGGTTGTATCCTCTGCTATTTGCTTAGGAGCCCAGGGCCCGATATCTTGTCGAACCTGATAAGGTGCAATATGTACCTACGGGATTCTATGGGATAACTATGTTCTTTGGTTAGACTAGTGTCAGGATATTTGAGGGTGCTGACTCTCCGTAACGACTGTCAAACATCTTCATGACAGTCGGGACCGACGGCTTAACGCGCCCTCCAAAGTACTATACAAGCAATAATTTTCAGGTAAATACGCACATAATGTGAATAAGACTACAAGTTGTTCAAAGTTATTGGTGTGTGCCAGATGTCGAATCCGAGACCCTCTGCATTGCAGTCTGTTGGTCTCACCCCATGACTATCGCACTATCTGTGTTCAATTCAGTTGATAGCGCATACATACACTTACATAGTCTCACGCCTGTAACCCCAAAGAGGTAGGCAGAGGAGTATTGCTACACCCACTTTTCGCCAGATTTATTTTATTCCCACGTAATAATTGGCGAGCCTGGATAATATATATACAGCCTAATAGAAGAGAATGGAAGAAAAAGACATTCTGCGCCGACCCCAAATGATATGGGAACAGGGCAGGCAGAAGAAGAGTAATCATTGGCGAGCCTATTGCCGTACCGGGCACATTTCAGAATCCGTGCTGTTACTGTGAATTTCTTTACAGAAAAACCCAATAACATATTGCCCGACCCGGGAATCTAACATGAGACTCCCCGATCCTACGCGCACATTTTTACCGCAAGACCAACGAGGCAGTCAGTAATAGTTCTGCTGATCATCATCCTCTTAGCGTCATCCCAGTTTCAATCTGGGGTCCACTTTCTAGTCTAACCGGATTTGGCTGAATATTAGCTTTTCCACAGAGCTACTGCCTGTCTGACCTCCGCAACCCGAAGTGATAGCGATATTTCATGGTTTATACTAGTGTCAGTTTATTTAGAAGGTACTGACGCCCTGTTACGACTGTCAAAGATCTTCATGACAACCGGGACCGACGGCTTAACGTGCTCTCCGAGGCACGGGACAAGCGATAATTAACAATTCAATACGCACATAACTCTGAAAAGTCATTGTGGATTCAAACCCGATACCCTCTGCATGGCAGTCTGTTGGTATATCCACTCGGCTATCGCTGCCTTCCAGTAATAGTTCTGCTTATAGTAACACTAAATTTTAGATTTTAATAAACACAAACAACTACCTAGTACTACTACTACTATTTATTAAGGAAACATTTAAAAAACAATTTTGTAAGTAAGTACTTATCTATAATATTTTTTTGTTTAAGCATCGAAATGTATATGGCAAATAATACTTTCAATTCAGTTTTACGCTCTCAAAATAGTACTATAATAAATTTATGTTTATTCAATGTGAACATTCTAATTCACAATAATTAATACTGTCTGATAGAGTGTAAGAGACACGCCGTGTAGACTGTTTATATTTCGAATACATTTTACAGTAAGTTAATAATACAATAGATTAATCACCCTTTTTTTTTTTTTTTTTTATAGACTCACGCCTGTATCCCCGAAGGGGTAGGCAGAGGTGTAATATTACACCCACATTTCGCCATGAACTAAATTAGGTCCCTAAAAGTTCACCTTTTTAATGTATTGATAATTTCTTTATGAATTTCTTCAAATTATAATTAGACTAGCCGTTTCCCGCAGTTTCACCCGCGTCCTGAGGAATCTACTTCGCGTACCCGAAAAACCCAAATATCTTACGGACCCCTATTTTTTCTAAAATAAAATATAGCCTATGTTACTCGCAGATAATGTAGCTTTCTAATGGTGTAAGATTTTTTTAAATCAGTCCAGTAGTTTTTGAGTTTCATCATCATCATCATCCTAGCGCTGTCCCGGTTGCGCTCCAAAACCCACGCCTTGGAGCCCGGGGTCCGCTTTCCGGCTATATCTCCTCCACTTCGCACGGTCTTCAGCCTCCCTGGTGGTTAGTTGGTTGGCACGCATATCATCCCTTACGACGTCAAGCCAGTATTTTTTTGGCCTTCCCCGTTTACCGGGGCCCGGCGGAGGTAGCTTGGCAAGACATTTGTTACCCACGTAAGATGCTGGTTGACGTAAGACGTGGCCATACCAGCGTAGACGACACTCTTGCAGTTTGTCAGCAATGTCACGGACATGAAGGCTACCCCGGATGCGGGAGTTCCTAATGCGGTCCTTCCGCGTGACACCACACATCCAGCCAGCATGTTCATCTCCGTGACACGCAGACTCTGCTTGTGTCGCTCAAGCACAGGCCACGTCTCACTGCCATATAACAGGAAATTTATAGTATTATATTGAGTTTATCCATTACAAACAAACAAACAAAAATACAAAATTTTCCTCTTTATAATATTATAAATAAATAATAATAATAATAAATAATATATAATTATATAGTGTAGATATAGATTATGCACTATTTTACGCCACAACAACGCAATATTTCAATAACCAGGTGATGATTTTGTCCAAATAACACATAACATGTCCATACTCGTACACGGTTCACTGCGACTCACAGTGTTTTATGAAGACCATTTTTCGGACACCGTCTTTTTATTAAAGAAGCTAATAGATATATTCAATAAAAAGACATATTTCGTATCTCCATTAAGCTAGCATCTCTAGTTTTTTAGTAAAACTTTTTTGAAAATCTTCATATTTTGAAGCGGATATTTAGAAAAAAAGATATTCCTCTTAAACTAAGCATGATACGCAATAATAATGTTACAAGCACCGATAGCGTCTCTTTCACTGCAGATTTTACAGTTAAAATGAACCTCTTAACTTGACTAGATTCAAAGTTAAGCGAGATTTTTGATTTTTAGATTTTCTTACTTTTCCCGAAGATTCTACCAAATGTGGAAAAGTTATATATACAGAAAGGATGCTCTTTACTTTCCTCATCTACTCAATACATTTCAGACCCCAAATCCATGGAATCTAGAAGTTATTCCATATAACTGTTTTTGCTAGTTTTTTCATATTGGATTCATTGATCATTCTGGATTTTATTGATTAAATTTTTATTCGATATTGATTTCTTTACAACATATAATTTAGTTATAAAATCAATATCGAATAAAATTTTTATCATTAAAACCCGGAATACAAATGTGAAAACCCTAGCAAAAACAGTTAATTTGGAATAACTTCTAGATTCCATGGATTTGGGTTCTGAAATTTATTGAGTATATGAGGAAAGTAAAGAGCATCATTTCTGTATATATAACTTTTCCACATTCGGTAGAATCTTAGAGAAAAGCAAGAAAATCTAAAAATCCAAAATCTCGCTTAAATTTGAATCTAGTCAAGTTATGAGGTTCATTTTAACTGTAAAATGTGCAGTGAAAGAGACGCTATCGGTGCTTGTAACATTATCATTGCGTATCATGCTTAGTTTAAGAGGAATATATTTTTTTCTAAATATCCGCTTTAAAATATGAAGATTTTCAAAAAAGTTTTTCTAAAAAACTAGAGATGCTAGCTTAATGGGGATACGAAATATTTCTTTTTATTGAATATATCTATTAGCTTCTTTAATAAAAAGACGGTGTCCGAAAAATGGTCTTCATAAAACACTGTGCGACTGAAGCACCGCGGGGGCACGCGCGTTACTCACAGTGACGTAAATCAAAGACTCTGGCGCCGAAACGATATGTCTTACCCGACAACGGATAAACGATTTATACAAAATTTTGACTATCTTAACGAATATAGATTTCCTAATTCCAGTAGAGTAAAAATGTTTTAACTTCCACCACTTAGAATACAATATGTCTGATGAGACGAGTCTTTATTAATTCAGTTCAAGAAGAAGGATTTAACCGCTGAGTATAAAGAATTTTTATTAAATATGAAAATGATTTAAGCGCCTGTGTGTATTAATATCAGACGCATGGTAAATGGTTTAAGCGACATAAGGTAAGGATTTCAGCAGCAGGCTAAATGTTTTAAGCGACATCAAGTATGAATTTCAGGTGCAAGCAAAATGCTGTAAGCGACAGTATGTATATATTTTAGGCGCAGGCAAGACGATTCAAACACCTTATCTTACCAAATTTCTGCCGGGGAAAATAGCTCAAGTCAAAAACACTAAATATTTCGCCTGTATGAAGTCCATTTTTTCTTAAATTGTAAAAAAATGTTGTCGCTTCAATCAAAGGTACTCCGAACTGCCCCTAAATTTACTATTGTTTTAAGCGCCAAAAAAGTGCTCAGATCAGCACGAAACTGAGTGCAAACGACGCAGAAAAATCCGGCGATTCCGAATATGTATATAACTCAATATCGGCCAGGATGTCGCTTAATACATTTTGCCCGTGAACCCTCGATATGTAACCGTGTCTAATCTGATACACTTAACAGGTTCATTAGGGCTATCTCTCCACAGTATGTTCTGAAGGGATGTAAATTCAGGATGGATCCTAATATTGCGGAACATACGTCTAATATCAGTTGTGAAGGTATATTTACCTAAATGAAATAACAATATAATATCAAATATTTTTTTCTGAGTGACAGGAGAATCTAACTGTAATTGGTTCAATAAAGTTTTATTTTTGGTTTTCATCGAGCCATCAAAAACAATGCGGAGCCTAGTTATTTTGCTGCTCTCATTAATAACTGCGTGATGTGGTAAAAAGTATACTGCATGTTTATTTAAATCATATAACTCGATATCAACATAGTGACCATGATTGAGTGATAAGTACTCATGAAAAAAATTTTGATACTCTGAAAACAAGGCAGGGTTACTATGTATCCTCCTCTTTAAATTGTAAAATCTTTTGAGAGCAAAATAATAGGAGTCTCCTACGGTTTTATTTACCTGTGGCAAAGGTAGTTTCAATGGTATAGCCACATGAAATTGCTTATTTTCTAATTTGACATTATTCTGAAATATTTGTTCTCAAAGCTGTTGTTCAGTGGAATTTTCAAGAAAGAGTTCAGAAACCTTTTCAGTAGCCCAAAACTGCTCTATAGTTCGACTCAGTTCTGACTCGCATTTTAATATTACCTTATTACAAACAGGAGCATATGAAGTAGGTGGGAGGTTACCTGCTACAACAGTACCAAATACCGTGTGGAGTAAATAGATGTTAGGCTGCGCTGGTATTTCCTTGGCAGAGTGCTGGACCAACTGTTGCGGTTGCTCTCGGCTCGCTGATGTCTCTGGCAACCTCAGGCTCGTCGGTTGACCCGGCAATATTGCCTGGAAAAATATGTTGGCACCAATTAACATGTGTATTTCACTAGGTATGTTAAATTGTTCATCTGCTAGTCTTCTATCTTTGGGAAAATCAAACTTGGCAATATCAAACTTAAACTGTGGTAAATTGCAAGTTATTTGATCAACAATTTGACAGTTGATGTTTGTTTTGAATGGGCCTTTTAATGAGTAAATGTCCACTGATACACAGGCATTCATTTTATTTATCTTATTTGTAATTCCAATAATATTTACATCACTGCACTGAGGTGTAATACCCAATAAACTAGCAACCCTTGAGGTTATGAAACATAATTGGGACACAATATCTAATAGGGTGTGGTATTCTTGACCGTCACGAGAGAATACCTTTATTCTCGCTGTTGGCAACAAATCATTGTTACCCAAGTTGCTAGTTAGCACTACAGGTTTTGCAGCGTTATGGTTTTCTTGATGCAACGCTGTATTATGATGAGATGCCTTACATTTCAAGCATCTGAAATGAAATTTGCATTTGCCTTGGTGAGAGCTGAGACAAATTTTACACATTTTATTCCTCTCAATACGTTATCCTCTCATCTGTAGGAATTTATGAGTGTCACACTTACAGTATCTGCAGCTGATGGTCTTCTCCGTCAACACGTGGGCTGCTACCTTACTGCTACTATTACCAGGATGTACTCGATGTCCTTGCTCAACATTTTCCAGTGCATTGACTCGATTCTCAATGTAGTTGAGAAAGTCCTCCAGCTGTGGTTTGCGTGGAGGTCTCTATCCAGTTGGTAGGCCTTCGCGGTGTAACTATCTAGTTTACGAGTGAGAATACACAATAATATAGCATCCGTATCAGTATATTACATTAGGTTCTTGGCTTTTTATGGCAGCCAATTGCCGTCTGACAGTAGAAACAAATTCCCTAAGTGTGACAGCTGTTGATCTGACTATTTGTTTTAAATCTAATAGTTTACAAATGTCCTCTGCAGTTATCTTATATTTATTCTCATGCCTATTTTTCAATAAACACAAGGCTGTTTCGTAACTTTCTACAGAGATATGAAGATTTTTTATAAGATCAAAAGGCTCACCCCTTAGAAATGATCTAAGGTAGTAGAATTTTTGTATTACATCTAAGTTTCCATCATTATGTATCATGGATGTAAATATACTAATAAATAGTATGTATTCTGTGTGGTCACCTTTAACGGTTCGATAGAAATTGGCGGCAACTTTTTTGTAGTCGTGGTTGACGGATGGGCTAGTTGGCTTGAAAGTCGGCTATTAATTGCTTTGTCAAATGCAGTTAATGCTTTAATATAACTCTCCTCAGTTTCAAAGCCTTCTTTATCTGAGGGAGTAAAAGAATTTCCTGTCAAAGTTGTTCATAGCTTTCAAAAGACGTGACCAAACGTTGTCTTTGAGATTTTAAATACCCGTTTTCGTATTCACTGAGTTCATTTTGAATAAAGTTAATAAATCTGGTGATTATACCTTTGTAATAGCTGCGTGAAGCCACTTTTTTCTTCAAATAAACGTCCTCCATCTTGTTCATGTTTCAACCACACTAATAACCGCGTAGCAAACACGTTACCAGAGCGTATGCTTGAGCATACGTTCTGGTAAAATAGTTTTACATAAATCGTGGTCTCGAGTTGACTCGAGACCACGATTTATGTAAAACTATTGCTATCGTTGCTCGAATATTAATAATATTTTGCGCTATACTTATCACAGAAATACAATAAATATAAATGTTCAATGGCGTGGCGTAGACGCAGTGAATTTGCAGAGCGATCGATCGGATGACCGTTGACGTTCCAGCGCCGTGCACGGAACCGGATGCCGAGTTGTTCGTCGGGTTGACCTTCCGTCTCGTTCACTCCAATACGCCTTGTATCTTCTTTCCTTATCGTCCCTCTTCAACGTCATTGTCAGTGGAAAGGAAATTGTTGACGCGGATCGTGCCTTCTTGCTCATACCTGAGTTCCCAGCGATATGGTCGCACTCTTCTGCACCAAATTATTGCGCGAGTTCTCTGTTTCGCTCACTCTCGTGTGACTACGATGAATAGAAAGATGATTGCGTAGTCACGTACAGTACTCGCCAAACTTTATGGCCGCTCCGAACATAGCCGCATTGCGCTGCGCAGAACACAAAATCAGGTATCAGCGGGACGTACGCGGGGCGTGGAGGCAGGGCACGCCCGCGCGCGCTGTCTTCCACCCGCTAGCGTCCTCACCTCCCGCGCGTTAGTGTGAGTGTGCTACGTTCGTACACGACTTACATAATCGCTGAGCTCTGACAGTATCGTCGCGTTTAAAATAGTTTCGTAGTGGTACTTCTTTATTGTTTCTCGTTGTTATAGTTGTTTCTTGTTGTTATTTGTACTGATATAGTTACCATTGTCATTGATCATGCCTTGCGTTCGTTTTAATGTTTTACGTCGCCAAACACGAAAAATAGTGTATGACGTAGTAACGTTTATGAAGAAGGAAATAAGTCTAGGCTTAAAAGTCCCTTCACCTAACTGAATTTACATTACTCGAATTTGATTGAATATGTAATTAAACAATATAATATAGCTAATCTAACAACGTAACTGAAGATTTAAATTTTCAATAATTACAAATATATTTTCTTGGTTATGACATGTCCACCCGACTGTACCATGCGCAAGTTCGTACCGATGGCTACATTCAGAGCGGCCATAAAGATTGGCGAGTACAGTAGCGCTGTGGCGATGCAACTGTGAGAAATTTACAATGGCTGCCGCTTTGCTTCTTTTGCCGATGAAATCTTGCGTGTTTTCGCAACCTCACCTCCAGGAAGTTGGAAATTTAACTCTCCTGATGCTCGTAGGACCATGTAGCGGTGGACTGTTGGGGTTTTGTTTGCTTCTGTCGTCTGGTTCAGGATATTTCCAATAAAATGAGTTGACACGTTTATTGCGGTTCAAAAAGTAAGAGAGCTACAAAGTTTATTAAAATTTATTATTACAAAAATAGTGTTGCTAGTCGCACCAGCAGCGTAGCCTGTTTATTCCGAAAATGTCCATACGGCAACCAATAATTACCCGTTTAGTTTCTAGCCAAACGTTTTTTTTTTCAAGTAACAACGGATCTTTCTGGTGATTCTATTACAATGGTAATGGAATCACCAGAAAGATCCGTTGTTACTTGAAAAAAAAAACGTTTGGCTAGAAACTAAACGGGTAATTATTATAGTTCTTGGAAGCGGAAAGTAAGTAAAATAGTCAAGTGTTTGAATCACCTAGTACTTATTTGACGTTAACAAGGATATTTTCAAGCGTATAATACAACTTTAAACGATAATTACCTACAATTAAATTGTTGTACCATTTGCATTTTAGATTAATATTAAAAACTCATGCTTAGAAACCAGAGCTATGACGCTTGTGCCGGTGAATATTAAATTTCAAACACAATCAGACAGCTTGGACACAGAACAGTATTATGAAACGGTATAACTCTATGCGGTATAAGTAGTTAGCTGAATACTCATATTGCTGAACTTTACTCAAATAATTCTCATTTGAAACATAAAAACAATTTTTCGTGATTGCCTTACTCAGTAACGATGAAAACTACAGTGAACTGGTACAAAGACTTTATACTTGTTTGGATTTGACCCAATCTTGCGTACTGTGGATAACCACAGTACGCGAGATTGGGTCAAATCCAGAAGAACGAAAAGATCATAAGATCTTTACATCGTTGACCCATTTCGCCTTAGGACTCGCGACACTACATTATGCCGCCATTTAGTAGTCTTTCTGTTAGATTTCGGGATGATACCTCCCTTTGCAATTTACTACGGGCTATGTATTTGGATTTAGGGATATAACAGCATAGGCTATAAACTTTGTGAAATCGCTGCTCGCTAGGATTAAACCTTGTCGCGTAAATGAAATAAGGGAATAAAAGAGGACCGACTTTGCATAATACTACTTCCTATAATATGTCGGAGCAAATGTAATGCTCCGGAAGGTTTTTGGCCAGTTTAGTCAGGAAATTGAATAAAAATCTATATCTCCACGCCCATACCAAAGAGTTGCTATAATCTGAGTTTTGGCCGCTGGCAGGATACATGAGGGTACTGAATACCACCAAGCACTAAGTAGGTAAGTACTGCTACAACTAGTGATCTCGAAAAAAACGAGAGTTACATCTTTATGTAATCCGGTGTTGAGTATACATACTTAACCTCGTGAAAGACTCGGGTGATTGCGGCTAACCAACGATACTACTCATATAATATGAGACAAAAGGACGAAACGAGGCAAAAAGGGTTTATGAACATAAAAAATACCAAATTATTTATTTTAGAAATCCCTATTTCTTAAAAACAACTGACTAATCTTGTTTTAACCGATTTTACGGCTTAGTTTTTATAACAATCTACAGCATATATTTTACGGTTTAGTTTTTATAACAATCTACAGCATATATTTTATATGAGAGATTTGCTGTGAAATAAGTTATTTTACATGTATCAAGCGAGTCTATCAGAGCTGTACCTGCTGAGTAAACTTTGATCATATTCTCCTCCTTGAGTCGTTCACCTCATAACTGAGGGTCGATTCCCCCGCTGGCATGGAACTATTTACTTCACGATGTTTCGACATTTGTATCTGTCCTTGGCGTCATGGAGAGAGTCGTGAAGTTTGGTGTTCAACGCTGTGCAGACCTGGTCAGACCATCTTATGGGACTACGTCCTCTTGGGCACTTGCCGTCAATTTTACCAGTCACTATAAGTTGTTCCAAATTGTCACCTTTTTCCGGGCAAAATGACTGGGAACTACTACGGTGAGAGGTGCTTTATACCTTTGCCTTGGAAGCACGGATTAGCTTCCAGCCTAGCACGAATCACATGAATGTAGGTACTAAAAATGGGTCACAAAGCAAACTGTGGTTCGGTTCGCTGTTTTCATTGTTGTCTCGTATTTATTAAGCGTTAAACACTTCGTTAGTTCCCGCATCGTGTCTGTGTTTAAATATTAGGTATCTTTGTAAAATCTTTACATTGATGCGTACACAATGAACTTCGTTACGTGAAAAGTCAGAGCTTAATAAGTATCAACTTGAAATAAAGCCCGTGTGCGGGCTGCTCAACCTAAGTTGATTGTTTATACAGCGACTTTCGACAGATTATGCCCACATGTCTTCACAGATAAGGGTAAAACACTGATTAATTTAACTTTTCCCTCGCTCTGTCTTTATCGTGTAATTGTACTCGTCAAACTGTTTAACTACAATGGGATTACAAAATGTCTGCTGTCTTGTTGATTCTGTCAGTACTGCTACTAGTGGCAGAACCTAATCAGTTGTGAATTTTATGTTGTGTCTAGAATATTGATCACGATTCATACACATACTTTAATTTCTCCTTATTCATATAAATTCTACTTATATACCCACTTAGTAGAAAACAGGGGCGTAAGGCAAAAACACGTTTCATACATTCAGAAATATTTCCACCAAAGCCGTGTTTTCATTTCTATAGCTCCTTAATTTAATGTTTCTATAACTCTCCGTAGCACGTAAATTAAGCCTGATGTAGGTGTCTTAAATATAATAAAATAAATAAATAACATATTGAGAATTATAAAACGTATGGTGGGATGAAATTATATGTATGTACACACATATAATTTCATCCCACCATACGTTTTTTTTGGGTAGAATTAGGCGTCGTGTTTTACATGTGTGATAAATAGAAATCTGTTATTTTGTTGCTCAGTCCAGTGGGCCGCTATACGATAAATATTTTATCAGTGTGCAATTTTTCCTTGAATCATCGTTAATTCTATTAGACACACAGTCTTGGCAAGAATTTTTGTTACACAAAGTAGTTAATAATAATATTATAATAATACTCTACCACATACACACATCACCATCTAGTCCCAAGCTAAGCAGAGCTTGTGTTATGGGTACTAGATAATGGATAAACATACATATATACTATTTTTTTGTAAATACATACATATTATTCATAGAAACACCCAGACCAAGTCAAACATTTATGTTCATTCACACAAAATGTTTGACTTGAGCGGGATTCGAACCCGCGACCTTCGACGTAGCAGTCGCTTACACTCCCGCTGCGCCAACTGGTCGTCAAAAAAGTTTCTTTTCAATGAGCTCGTTTGCGAAAAGTTTTGTTGATTAGGTATCTATTTATTTATAGCTGTCTGAAGTTGTAATAAGATTATAATTCCGGTATATATACATATCGATATGACATAATTATGACAAA
Organism: Euclidia mi; assembly: GCA_944739405.2. Taxonomy (NCBI): domain Eukaryota; kingdom Metazoa; phylum Arthropoda; class Insecta; order Lepidoptera; family Erebidae; genus Euclidia; species Euclidia mi. The sequence continues at coordinate 31,720,249 of OX123198.2, read as the reverse complement.
TACAGACTAATATCGATTACCCAATGAACTAGAGGCTGGGTTGTCGTTGACTAGAGGATACCCACAGTTATGATTGCACATTATTTTATTTAACCATTTGTGTCCAATTCCGTGGGTATTTCGGTCAATCTCTTTTTAATGCTACGGTCCCAAAGGAACACACATGCCAAATTTCAACTTCTTGCAACTGACTTGTGTGACTGACAGATAAAACACAACCAAAACTACTATACTGGGAGTCTTGGCCGGGCGATGTCCGTCAGTAAGTCAATAACAGAAAGATAGGCCATCATTTTGGCATTGACTGGGTTGCGAACCAATACCTTCCCCCTAGAGTCCGATATCCGCCAGTTACTGATGAGTTTTAGCAATAAAAATTCTTGAATTTTAGTAACAGTGGCACATGACCTGCATTACACTGACTAAGAAGTATACCCACTCTTGGATTTGAAAATGTCGTATTCTTTTTACGGATCATTCTCACTAGTTCCACCAGCAATTAGTTCCATGGAACTAGTGAGACATTTTTTTTCAGTAGTTCCGTGCACTTAACAACTACGGTGAAACTACTGAGAAAAAAAAGTCTCACTAGTTCCATGGAACTAATTGCTGGTGGAACTTGTGAGAATGATCCTAGCGAAACTATGAATCGGCGTTCTGAAATGTGTTTGGAAAAACAATTGCTGATCCCTTGTTATCCAAACGGGCAATTTAGAGAAAACTGCGTAGAGAAAAAAAGTGTCATGGCTTAAGGAGTCTTATTTGCGAGTAACACTCACACTACTTCAGAAGTGATAAACGTGGCTTGAACGAGGACACAAACTTGTCTTTATTTTCATAGTACCTACTTACTTTTACAAAGATTATAATTATAAGCCGCGTAAAATATTAGTACCTATTCAATAATTTTCTTTATCGTCCGTTACCCCAGGTGTTCCGTATTAAATCGTAATTAAATTTGTAGGTTACTTAAATGGAGATTTTATGTTTAATAATAATCAACAGCCTGTGGAGTTACTAAGGCATGACATCGGTCGTTAATCTCTTCATTTTATAGTCTTGCACCCGACAATGGTGAACTTCCCTTCGGCTAACTTCCAAAGGTGTTGCCAACTTTGTTATCGGAGTAAACTGCGTTATGAGATGTAATTATTGCAAACATTGTTAAATAAAAAAAGCAGTGTTTATTGCCATTTTGTTTGATACAAACAAGTCAATCAAAAACACCTGCATATAACTATTTTATTCGTTGATGTTTGTCTTTTCGTTTATGTCTATATTTTCCAAACTGGCAACTGGAACCAAAGTGAGCTCTTAAGAACTAATCCCTCGATAACAAAGCGGTGGTTTTGTATCATTAGGTTTTATTAGAAGGCATGTTGCCGTTACTAGCATTAAAAATAATAGATGCATTTTTTTTCGAACATTGTTGGACGCTTCTAGAGTAAAAGTTTCCTGCCGAGATGACAAACTACTAGCTTTATGTTAGAAAATAAAACTTGTGCAGGACGTAGTTTTGTTTCACTTTTTCTTTATAGCAACTATTCCGATAACTTATGAAAGTAGAGGCAAGAATAATATAGTAAAGTTATCTAACGAGTTACACTTGTGGTTTCATTTTTATTTTATTTCTTTACTTGGCTTTAAAGTACCATCCACATATTTTCAACATTTTTTCTGCTAATTTTACAATAATTTTTGTAAGGTTATGATTATGATGATTACTGTTGAATTAGAGTTACAAATCTTTGCTGTATTTTCTAAATTCATAAAGAGTTTAATTACGATTAAACTAAATTATTACGACACCGCGACAAAGAAACTTAAGACGGGATTGTTCAATTATACATTACACAATTTTATAAACGAATTCCCAGAACTACTTTCCTACTTTCTAGGAAATAACAGTACAAGGTCTGTTTTCAAACTAGAATAATGTAAAACGTCAGAATAATGAATTAATTGGCTCTTTTCAATTTCAGGAATTGTGTCGAGTTGCTGCTTATGAAAGGGTCAAATGAAATTCTGTTTCCCATTTTAGTTTGGTTTGCTATGCAGTATATTCAGATTAAAATTTGGTAAGAGCAACGTAACCGAATTTCGATTAGGATTAGTTAGGAATAGGAATGTTCTAGTAGGTGAACAACACACCTTTCCCTGTCGATGTTTATACGCACTGTACCTTCCCCAGGGAGCACATCAATAATAATCTCGATAAGGTCGAACATGTCACTAAAGTCTAATATTTTCAACCATGCGTGTCACGCAATTTCTTTATACGATGCTGAAGGGAGTAACATATTTTGATGTGCTTATTCGTGGCTTACAGTCGGTCAAAAGAATGGTAATGTAATAGTTACTTAAAATGCGCCTAGCAGCCAGTCTTTCTCAAGAGTGAGAGTAGAAATTACCCATATTTATACTCTTTAGCATTAGCCGAAAGTACGCACTCAACCAATTCACAAGAGATTACGCAAAAGACAAAGTTTGCCCAACAAGACGACATGAATTTAAAAGTGTTTCTGAAAAACTTTAATAAGGATACTAGTATATAGATTTTCATATTGAATGTTAATTTTGAACATTCCTCAAATTTTTCTTTTGCATCTAAGCGCACCACTACTGTAATAACGTAATTTTATGTCGTACAATAGTATTGTTATGTTAAAAATATTTCTTGTAAACGAAAGTATTGTTAGATACACATATAAAATACTGTTTTAAGTGAATGGAATGAGACACAATGTTATCGAACGGAACGGCGGTAGATAGTATAATATTTAAGGGTAAACTATACTCGTGCGAGATTTTATTGGCGGTATCATAATTATTTCTTACCTACAAAGTATTGATAATCCCAATGTCTTTTAGTACTCATAAACCGTATTGATTTAAGTTATGCCACATGTCAGGAAGTAGTACCTATCGTATAGAGCGTACCATTCTTAAATACTGGAATTGGGAGAACTTGCAAATGGAAATAGTCAGTTTTGTAACACAGCTGAGACCCGATTCTCCTTATTATATTTGTTCAAAATGCAGTTTCGATCTAATGTCAGTGCCATACTTATGTCACAAAGGGTATTCTCTTATATTAACTGTTATAGGAATGTTATCGTAACTAGATCGTTAGTTGAAAAATTTGTCAACGTCGGACTATAGAAGTCGATTATGACGATTATGACGTTCAAATAGCAGAATACCGATTCAGAGTCAATTCAAAATCTGATCTCCTTTCATTCAAAGTATAGTTTCAATGTCATATTATTAAATAGCAGAATCAGCCTTCTGATTTACGGCCGGTTCCAATTTTTTATTTATGCATGGATTTGGATACTAGGGATATATATCTTACATAAACTTAAACCATACGAAATAATACAAATACATATATATCTAGTAGCTAAGCCCATCGATAAATTACAAAGCATGACAAAATAAAAATAAATAGATGACAAAGTATTTATAATAGACAACAGTTTCAACAAATTAAGTTTATTAGAAGTTTATAATTAAATTCAGTCGTGATTCATACTATCTTTGCCCAAGCATATAGATTCTTTAACAAGAAAGAAAGTTTTTAGAAGAAGAACAAGAGAAATTTGCAACGCAAAATCCGCAATTTGCACTGCAAATCTCTATCGCTGTTTAGCGACTGAAGAAAACGACGCAGTTATTTTATACTATGTTGCTGTGTAATTTCTATATTCTTATTCTATTAAAATACCTACATCCATTGGTAAAAGAAATCACATCAAAGTTCAATCACTCGCGAGAACTCTGTACGATTTTGTTTAGCGGCATATAAAAATAAAATAAAATCAAGGTTACCGGCTTCGCCTTAGATGATTTGTAGCATGTAGCAGATATTCAGTGTAACTTGAACATTGTGTAATAAGTCTGTATTAACTTTGACCTTTGACTTGTACGTGCGGCGGCATTGTATTCAAATATACTGTTTTTCATTTTACAAATAATATGACATACCAACTTTACGTTATACCAGGTACGTTAGCACTAAATTAGTTGTGTTGAAATACTACCTAAAAATAATACACAAGTTTATATTATTGTTTTAATAATAACTTTTACCAATAGCAAATGTGCGTCGCGCCTTAAAATATTCATCCATGGAACGCTTTTCTAAGATTGGGTATTTCTTGTGTCTAACATTTGATTATTCATAAAGCCTCTATAACATTGGGATTAGCTACCATTAAAGTGGGATTGTTCTTTTATTCAAACAAAATAAAACCACAAATAAGCTCCTTTACATTGTAACTGTATTCAGCCTCTCTGAAGTAGATTATGTCTCTTTTTTGTCTTTTAAATAGAGAAAGTACGAAAGGAGACACCTCACTACAACAGCAGTTTTACCCAATATATTTACTTTAGTTTCACTTATGAATTATTTCTAGAGTAAGAGTAAGATGCATAAACAAATGACGTTTCAAAATAATAAAATGCAGATTTTAATTTGAACAGGTTTAATAAATCACACAAGTGTCTTTTCTTACGTTCATATTACAGACAGAAGAGCCTTGCTGATTTCAGCATGAATGGGCCGGCTCGACGAAAATCGACGTAAAGTAACAGTACTTAAACTCTTGCGTTTCGTTCGGTGAATGAGAGTGCCGGAGGCCCTATCGCCTATTCATTCTCCCTCATCCCACTCCTCATCCTATCCATTTTCCCATCCCCAAGGGGCGGCAACTCACTTGTGACTCCTGTGGTGTTGCTTGTGTCCATGGGTGGCGGTAATTGCTTACCATCAGGCGATCCATCAGCTCGTTTGCCACCTATTACTATAAAATAAAAAAAATATATGTACAGATGTATAATATGTATATCTATACATCTAGGTATATAAATGTATATCTAAACATATAAATAAATATAAATTAAACGAGGGTTTTCTAACATTCTATTGAAATTAATTCTGAGTAAACCAAATCTAAGGATTTATTGCAAACATTATCGATATTTTATCGATATTTTTTCTGAATCTCTTCACAGGTCAGGTTAAAATTCTTAAAGTAAGAAAGTAATAGAGACCGCATACAAATAGCAACCTTGCCCAATATATGTACTTCACTCTGACTTATGTTTTTTTTCTCATGTAAGAGCAAGATAAATATACAAATGTCATTTCGAATCTTCGAAATTGTCGTGAATTTTAACTAGGTAGACTAATGATGTCCTTACTCAAAATTAATTTCGATAAAATATCGATAATGTTTGCAATAAATCCTTAGATTTGGTTTACTCAGAATGAATATCAATTGAATGTTGTATCAATTGAATTGTTGTATCCTCAGATAAAATTAAATATGTGAATAAATGCAGCTTATACTTAAACACTAGTAAATAAGTTACGATAAAAAATATATTTTTAAGTTACCTTTTTAAGGTGAATAAAGCAATTGATATTCACAATATGCAATGATAGGGTCAATGACGAGATCATTGCCATATAATGGTTTTCGAATACAAAACCACGTTAGGTATTTCAGACTTTTGGAAGTTATATGCCTATTATTTAGAAAATTATCACGATCGTCAAATGTTCGTCTAAAATCTTCCAAAACAAATTAGGCCTTCTCAAATTGAAGGGAGGCTCGAGCCCAGTATGCTCATTTACATAATTATATTAAATCAGCAATCGAGAGCAGCCTGCATTAATAAGTGAGTTAACTAACAGATTTGAAATAAAATTGAACTTCAGGGTCAATTTTAAATAAAATATTTCACACATAATGAATCACATTTATTTAGGGTAAAATAGAAAAAGTCACTGACAGTGTCATTGACTTAACCCTTGAATGGTATCGGGGTCAAAATTTACCCCAAAGCTTCATATTTTTAATCACACCTTTTCAGTAAAAGCACCTACGCTCTTGCGCATCGGGGTAATCTCACTACGCCGCGGAGTGCGGCGAGTGACAGACGCGCGTCACTTAAGTGCTAGTGAGAACGGAGATATGTACACTGCTGGGGTCAAATTTGACCCCGATACCGGAAGCGTACATTTAATTGTATGATTTATGTTATAATGTTTCACTATTTTACACTTAATTTATATATCATTTTTACGTGACGGTGAAATCTCACAGCTTTTGGAAGATTAATACGAAGAATCTGGCTCCGAATTAATTCAGGACGCCACAATAGCTGCTTGTGACCAGAAAATTATCAGCGTTTGTGAGGCACAAATAGATTAATTGTTTTAGATTGTCATTTTTTTATTATTCGTGATCTCATAGGAAGTTCCTATTTTTTATTATATTAGTTATATACAAAAACAAATACAAAATGTTTTCTTGTATTATTTTTTCTTTTTGTATATACATAAGAATACTTAAAGTAGAGTCTTGTCAAATAAGAAGATACTACCTGTTTTATTTATTAAATATGTGATCTCTTGTTTTTAAAACATGATACAAATGTAATAAAACATTACATTGTAAATCCTTTTTTCCTAAATAAAAAGAAAATTTATAATGTACAGTTGTATCATTTTATATTACTGTGTACTAATATCTGGGGTCAATTTTGACCCCTATACCACTTACGTTGCCTTTTTTAGCGAAACCAGCTAAGGGTTACTTAGAAAAAGAAACTGAAATCTTTACAAAATCATATTATATATACAGGTCAAATTAATTGCGCCCTTATAGAAACCTAGGTTTAAAATAAGTAGGAAATAAAAATAATTCAAAAGAATTAAACCAGGAGCCCGCATGGTGAGTAAGAAAGAAAATAAAGTTGTGTGCGTACTTCTAACTGGCACCGAACTCGAAAAGTGTTGTTGTTAAACATATTAATTTTTCTGCTGCCTAGTGCGAGCATCTTTAGATGTTGGTAAATGCTCTTGGCGATTAGTCCATTTACTGACACAACTATCGACACAATGAACGCCGATTAGCATCATGGTAATTTATCGTTTTAAGATTGGCGTACTAGCCCTTCCTATTAGTCCGGCAATCTGTCGCCACTGCAATAAAGTAGTCAATGAGTACTCAGTACTCAGTACAGTTAATCGAATCGTCCTACATGTGAACTCTTGCATTTAATCACACAAGATTTAAACTTAGTTGTTAGCAGCAGATGGTTTTATTTGAACTTTTATAAACACGAAAGTTTGTGATGATCGATGAAAATACTTTTCTTGAGATATATAATTATATTCATGTATACTTTTATTTCAAAGAAATATAGCAGTATAGCTTATACATCACAATAGTGCAAAGGCTGCCTTTTTTTTTGCAATAACTGTCACCCATATCGGCGAATACGTGGGCCGATGCTAGTCTGTAAAATAAAAGTATCGATAAAGTTATAACGTCACTATGTTTATGCGTCACAATCTTTATACGAAGAAATCAAAATGTCTATGAACGAAATCTCAAAGATTCAAATGAAGTTCTATTAAATTTTGACGGGTAATGGGTGGCCACACGGTCACCTATGTCAGACATTTTAGTGATGGCCTTGCATGCGGATCCCTCCGTCTATAACATAATATATATAGTCTAAGTTAAAATTAGTGACAAACTACGAAGATTCAAAACGACAGTTGTAAATTTATCTTTCTCTTACCTAGATTAAAATCATAAGTCAAAGTGACGTTAATATATTTGGTTTAACCGCCATTTTAGCGCGGTTTCTATGTATTTCCTATATCTAAGGCTGGCCAGAGTGTTCGTGAGAATGCTCGCTAAAACACACTCGTTTGTTTTTTCTGTTTTGTAACACTCGCGAGAATGCTCATTACAGGTGAATGCTCAAGTGTATCAGTGCCATGGGAATAATGTTTATTGTTCATTGTGACTGTGTTTTTATTATTTCGAAACAATATAGTTTTTTGGCAAGCTCAGCTACTGTTTGGTTGATAAATATACACTTTAAAAGTTGATAAAACATTGAATAATTTTTAAAATTTGAATTATAGTAGCATTTTAAGCTTCAATAAATTGTTGTTCTTACTGAGCCATTTATTGAACTGACACGGCTCAGCGATTTTCAACTTTGGACAAACAGTTTGAAAATTGAAAACTAAGTTTGTTATGTTTTGCAAAGTCGTTTAGAAACTCTGACACTTAACCTATAGGATGGAAAATACGGAGAAGTATTTGAGTCATTCCAGATAATCGGATCAAAATGACAATAAACTTAGGAAGTGGTTCACTTTCTCTTATTTATGATTATTCCATTACAAAACCACTACAGGCCCGCATATAAAAAACTTGCAAATTTTCAGATAACACATACGGTAAATCTTGAAACTAGATATTTTATTTACCTTTACAAGTATACCTACCATGCTTAGATAGAATTTTTTGAGTGACAGCAGTCCGGTTCCCCCGCTTCTCTATTAGGTTTATGAAAACCGGTCTTGAATGGCCACCGAAATAAATCTCAGTCTTTGTAATAAAAATGTGAATGTTTTTCTTTCTTTCCAGACAATGCACGCTGTACATAGATAATTTAATAACGATCTGTCGCTGACATATAATAAAATAGACAATAGAGATGTCGAGCAGTCCAGAGAAGTCAATGGGATACTGCGTGACGGAGGGGCAAGCCTTCCAGCGAATGTATGTGCGGGTCCAAAAATTCAAAATTCAAAATTCAAAATCCTTTATTCATTTGGGTCACAATGTGACGCTTATGAACGTCAAAATAATAAATTTATAAAATAATTACTTATACTCAAATTTAAAACATTATTACTGTATGCTTCTACATTTACATTTACTGCCACGTTCGCAAAGCAATAGGTAGAACCATGAGAAAGAACGGGCAATAAAACTCACGGTCACTCTTTTTCATCGCCAGGTTTTGCATAATACACAATTTACATTTTGTAAGGTGCTGCAACTGTTACACCTTCTATATCACTTGTATATATTTACTGTACATCATAATACTCAAGCATAATACTTTTGGTTAGCCTTCTCAGAATAGACATGGTGAAACAGGAGCATCCACTTACATTATATATACCTAATAATGCAGGCAATCCGCGAAAGTGATCAGAACCATGATGGAAATGATGCAGTTAAATATTAAAATCTAATACCAGCCCGCAAGACCGTCATCGACCAGTCATCGCAAGTAGCACCCGTTCACGAGTATGACGCATGTGCCAGCCATCATCCCTCTCGCCATATTAGAGGGAAAGGGATGACCCGACACACGACGCCACCACAAGAAATGACATTTTAGTGAGCATGACGACAACGGTATACGAACCAGCAGTAAGAAACAATCTATTGGTATACTGACCATGACCGCCAATTACCTCCATTTTCCAGATCGTTATTATTAACATGAGTTAGTGGAACACGTGAAGGAATGCAAATGTAGAAAGAATTTTGTGAAGGTGACAAGTGAACAATGATATGATCAGAGATAAATAATGTTAAACTACATTCAACAAATCATAAAAATATCCAATTCCTGCAAAAATCATGTGTTCACGAGGCACCTCCACTTAACATGTAAATAAAATAATCGTGAGTTAAACAAGCCTAAGCCTATCCCCACGGTGTCTTATCATTTAAAAATTCCTTAATAGTGTAATAACCCCTTTGTAAAAGAAAGTTCCTAATTGTCCGTTTGTATTTGTGCATGGGTAAATTCATTATTTCAAGAGGCAATTTGTTGAAAAATCGTATACCAATCCCCGCAAATGAGTTCTGAACTTTATGTAGACGGTAGTTAGTTCCCACCAGTTTATGCTTATTCCTTGTGTTCACGTTGTGCAAATCACTATTTTTGCGGTATAGAATTAAGTTTTTCTTAATGTACATTAAGTTAGCATATATATATTGCGATGCAACTGTCAATATGTCTACTTCTTTAAATTTATTACGTAAAGAATCTCTAGCGCCTAACTTATAAATTGCACGTATGGCCCTTTTTTGAATGACAAAAATAGTCTGTATATCAGCAGCTGTACCCCATAACATTATTCCGTAAGACATTACGCTGTGAAAATAACTAAAGTAAACTAGTCTAGCAGTATCTATATCTGTGAATTCCCTAACTTTTCTAACTGCAAACGCTGCAGAACTAAGTTTTACTGCGAGACAGGATATTTGGGCGCCCCACTGAAGCTTACAATCTAAAGTTACACCTAAGAATACGGTTGATTCGACTAGTTGAATTGTTTCCTTATTTAAAATTATATTAGTAGGAACACTTTTGACATTAGGCAAAGAGAATTTAACACATTTGGTTTTGCTTGAGTTGAGTACCAAATTATTTGTCGAAAACCAATCTAATACTTGTGCAAGAGTGTTATTGACGGTATCAAAGTTACTTAATTTACGATCAACTTTAAAAATTAGTGACGTATCGTCGGCAAACAAAACAATATCACATAAATTTTGTACAAAGAACGGCAAATCATTAATATATATTAAAAAAAGAAATGGACCGAGAATAGAGCCCTGTGGAACGCCCATTCCTACTGGCAAACCTAGAGACCTACTCCCATTAACATCTACATACTGAATTCTATCACTAAGGTAGCTGGCAACAAGATTGAGTGCGGTATCTCTAATACCATAAAGTTTCAATTTAAGTAAAAGCGTATTATGTTCCACACAGTCAAAGGCCTTTGATAGGTCACAAAAAACACCAATGGCATCCTTCGAGTTTTCCCAAGCATTAAAAATATGCTTTAACAAAGTTACACCGGCATCAACGGTGGAGCGACCCTTAGTAAAGCCATACTGTTCACTGTGAAATAAATTATTTGCGTGAAAGTGGCTCTCTAGTTGATGCAAAATAATCTTTTCAAAAATTTTACTAATAGCAGGCAAGATAGAAATTGGCCGAAAATTACTAGGGTCGCTCTTTGATCCCTTTTTGAATAATGGTATTACTTTACTGTGTTTCATTAGATCAGGAAATACTCCTGTATCTATGCATCTGTTGAATATTGCAGCTAAATATGGAGCTAAGCTAGAAATAATTTGTCGCACAAGTTTAACAGAAATGCCCCATAAGTCAACAGATTTTTTATTATTGAGCGTCTTGAATACCTTCAGTATGTCATTGGTGTCAATATATTTAAAATTAAAAAGCACATCACACTCATTCACATTGCCCCTAACCAACATTTCTGCTTTGTTTGGACATGAATCTAGACAGCTGGTTGTGTTCACTGGTATGTTTATGAAGAAATTGTTAAATGTCTGAGCAACATCAGTTTTCCTAGTAATAATTTCACCATTCAATTTTAATTCATAATTGTTATCTACCAATTTAGCTCGACCAGTCTCATTGTTAATAATGCTCCAAGTAGTTTTAATTTTGTTCTTGGATTCTTTGATTTTATTGCTTAAATATAAGGATTTGGCTAAAGCACATGTCCTCTTAAAAACCTTGGAATAATTTCTAACATATTGAATAAATTCTGGATTAAAATTGTATTTCTTCATACCATATAGATCATACAACCTAGCTCTACTTTTGTATATACCTACTGTTGCCCAATCACAAAAATTTACTTTAATGCTCCTTGCAAACGTCTTCAGTTTAAAAATTTTATTGTACTCATCATTAACAATTTTAAATAAGCATTTATATAATTCATCAGGATCATCAACGGTTAAGTCAATACTGGCGATCTTGGCAGCAACATCATTACTAAAGTGTTTTAGGCGAGCAGAGGTCATTGGCCTACATGTAATTTCTTGTACTTTAGGGGTTGTATTAGTTGGAATTACAACCTTTTGCCCGCAGTGATCCGATGTCAAGTCAGTTAAAACAGCCTTACTTAAATAAAGACAATTGCAAAAAACATTATCTAAGCATGTAGACGAATGTGAGGTTATTCTAGTTGGTTCAGAGAACAAAACATTTAAATTAAATGACCTAAATAAGCTAACTAACCTAGTACAAATTGGTGATTTTTCTAACAAATTGACATTAAAATCGCCGCATACGATTATAGACTTCCTACTAGAAATTATGTGTTTTAAGACATCCTCAATAATGCTTTCAAACTGAGTAAAGTCGCTTTGTGGTGGTCGATACACACACACTATAATATGTTGTTCAAGCTCAACACAAGAAATCTCAGCAGTGCGCTCGATAGAAAGTTTAGCTATATCCTTACGTTCTTTACATTTCAAACTATTACATACATATATTAGAGAGCCACCACGAATAGCCTGCTTTCTTACGAATGCACTTATAACTGAGTAATGTTGATTGTTAAATATTAATTGGTCACCTCGCAACCAATGTTCTGTAATACATAAGATATCAATCTTATGTTTATTTAAAAATAAATCTATTTCTAATTCTTTGCCAGATAGGCCTTGTATGTTTTGATGAACTAAGTTTAAAACACATGAATGCCTATCTGTTGTCTCATCTAATAGTTTAAACTAATAGATGTGTCAATACTACTATTGGTATAACTATTATCTACCAAATTCCTAAGTACTCTAGTAGTACTCCTGTCAGTATATAAATTAAATGCTAATAATTTAGCAAGTTGTCGCCTATGTACATAAGAAAGATACATAGTATCTTTTGTTAAAAAGAAATTACTAATAAAAATATTAGTGTCAAAAAATAAAATACTGTCACTATGACATGTCCTATTGTACAATAATAGATTTAATTTGCCTATCTGCCTGTTTTGGTCATCTGTGAGAGCATATGAATAAGGCAATGCACAAATAATAAAGCTACATCCTATTTTTGTGCTAACATCTATCATTAAGTCTGTTAATTCTATGAGACTGTTTTTGGAGACTAATGAGCTGTCACCATACAATATGATGACAGTAGTTTGTGCATTCAAGTCGGCATTCTTAATCTTATCAACTAGGGTACAAGACTGAGCTCCAGGTGAACAAAAGTTCTGTACTGGTTGCTCAGTGTAATGATCAATTAAGCTCCCCAAACCCACTCCCAGTTGGTCTGAAAAAATTATTACATTCTTACTGTCAGTCTTTACTGGATGCAGTTTGTTTTGTGTATTATACTGACATCCATGTGCATTCAATTCTATTGATTCAGCAGGTGTAGTCGCACAATTAGTTGTACAACTGGAACAGTAATTATTAGAGTTGGATAATGAGATAAGTTGTTTTAAATTTTCTCGACCAACTCTTGAAATTTCTTCATATTTTAAAATGTATTCATGAGTCTCATTCTGGTGTTCCATTATAGTTCTAGTGAGTTGAGCTTGTAGATTTGATATTTGTGCTTGCAACTCACTTGTGTGTTGTTCATATAACAACCTACCAGAAACTAATTCTTCATTTGTTTCCTCAAGCTTTAATAAAAGAGACTCACACTCTTTATTTAATTTACAGTTATCTTGTGCATACTGACTCAATTTGGTAGACCACTTAGGACCAGATCTAAGTTTCTTAATTAATTTATTTAACTTAAACAATTTTCTAAACTTATTCTTACTAAGGCATTTTTTGAAACAGTTACATTTAAGAGCTTTTAGCACATTAATTTTGTCACCCAGGAGCTCAGAGAATAAGTTGTGAGTAGCAGTACTGTTAAAGGCCGCAATTGTGTCTTCTAGAGTTGAAATTCTGCCATAAGCCTCATTGAGACTTGCTTCTAACTCCGTATTGCGGCTAAGTTGTCTGGAGTAAATTTCGTCGCAGCTGCTGAAACACCTAACTTCTTCTCGTAGTCTGTCCCGTTGATCCAAGACATCCATATGCTCTATATGCAGCTCCGTGAGTTGTGTCTTCAGCTCAGATATACGGTCATTTACAATTTTAATTTCTTCTTCACAGTCAACGCGTTCCCTTAATAGTTGACTGTTGTCATCCTTGTATTTCTTTAACTCGAGCAGAGTTATTCTTAATTTATTTTCCACCTCCTTGGCCGTTGCCTTCCGAGTCATCATATGGGTAGACATTGCCAAAGATTACAAATTACCTAAAAAATAAGAAAACAGCTGAGCAAAGTCAAAGAAGAGAAGAGATGTGATGGGGCTTGAGTATTATTGTATAGACAGAATAAATAAGAAAAGTTACAAAAGAAAAGGGGGGTATATGAATAAAAAATATATTAAGTTAATTAATTGTAGAAACTAAGAAATTGAGAGCAATTTAGGTAATTTGAATACTTTAGAGTAATTATCTAATACTTTTATAAGGTTTCTATTGAAATATCTCAGCTGATGAACTTAATCAACTTATTAATAAAATGTAAGTAGGTATACAAGTTACAGGTTTAAACCAATAATAGCTAATACAGAAAAGTACACAAATATATGAAGTACAGACAAGAATAAACAGTGTAGTAATTGTGAAGTGTATCTGTAGATTGTGTTTGTCTGGGGCTGTTGTTTGGTCCTCGATTTTGCTTCCACATATAGTCAAGCAAAAGGAGACAGAACTGAGCCAGATGTGTGTTGGACGTTGCTCACACGGGGGTGAGCCGAGTAATTCGGTGTTGTGGAGTGTTGAATAAGTTTGAATAAGTATTATACTCCCCGGGTTTAAGTCGTAGTCGTAGCAGATGTAAATTCAAATCCGTCCGTTGACACCAAGTCTCCGTTCTGTTCGCTCGAACTTTGGCCGTGTAGTTATTATACTTTTACAAACACAATTTTAACAATAACTTCTTGTCACTATTTTATCAATATATACTAACTTATATGTTAAATAATCAATTAAAATTATATTAAAACTTTTTTAATTACGGAGCTAAAATTATTGACGTCTGGCGGTTACAGTTGCCAGAGCAAAAAAAAAAAAAAAAAAAAGTCCATGGATACATAGCGCTGATCATCTGTCTCCTCGGCTGTGCCGCCAACTCCGTTAACATTGCTGTACTAAGTCGAAAGGAAATGGCTTCGTCAACCAACTCAATTCTTACCGGATTAGCAGTTGCGGATCTCCTCGTCATGATTGAATATATTCCTTTCGCTGTACATTTAAACAACTATATGCGCAGAACTCAATCAAAATTCATATGCGTAGGCTGTTTTTGTCTATTTCCACTCAATATTCAGTCAAACTTTCCACACAATATCGATTTGGCTGATGATTACTCTCGCGGTTTGGAGATTTATAGCAATAAAATTCCCGCAGACAAATCGGACAATTTGCAATAAAAAGAACACTAATATTGCTATAGGTATAGCGTACGCCGTTTGTCCAATATTGTGTCTTCCTTTATATTTTGCTATGAATATTACTGAAATACCAAGTGCGCCCAAGAACAGTACACTGAATGAAACCCACACAGGAAACGCATCAGTGAGCGCTGAGCGACAGTACGACATAACCATGACCGCAAATAATGATCTACTGTGTGTTTCTCAAACTAATACCGTGTGTAGTGCTGTCAATATTAAGTGTGTTGCTCATCTTAAATATGGAGTGATCGACGAAGACAAAAACTGTTAAAGAAATCAGCGATTTCAACAAACGAGGTAATTGTTAAATTTTAACTATCTTGATAAACGGCCCCTTTTAGTTTACCTATACTCCTCTATCGACTTCTGGTCAGAACGTTAATAGACATTTGAGGATTCCATAATATTATTATATCATAGTATTATGCATTATAATTACTTTTTGAATAATTCAGGCAAATTGGTATGGCTAAGGTTGCCTGTAGAAGCACTGCTTGCGTCAGCATTATACAGTCTCATAGTTGTTCCAGCTCTGCATATCCTTTGCATATTATATATAAGCAATAATTCCCAATCTAGAGAAATTCTGCACGTATGTTTATGCTGTAGATAAGTCACTGGCATTTGCCATTTATCCCTCAAAAAACTATGAACTACCATGGTCTTGGAAAAAGAAAATAAACAATGTACTCATAACATGACGCACATAAGAAAACTATAGAACACTAAAAAAGAAAAGAAAACTATAAAAGATAAAAAATATTATTGTTCTCTTTTCTTTGTTCTGTAGCCCTTATAGATATTTGATAACTGAATGAGCTACAGGTGAAGTTACTATCAATCACGGTCAGAACATTCATTATGTGGTTATTTTTAATATGTGTAGGGTGAAAAAGCTCGTCTGAATGACGACGGTGCCAAGCGGGGTGGTGGAGGAGGTCGGACGGACCGCACGACTCGCATGTTGGTGGCTTTGCTCGGTCTGTTTCTCGCAACGGAACTCCCTCAAGCCCTCTTCGGTCTACTAGCAGCCATAGCGCCAGAACTCTTTCAAATATGTTACTACAGTGTCGGTAAGTACCCACATCATGCTCAATATTATGACACATTTCCTGCCATCTTTATCATACAATTTATACGACCCGTGGCGTACCATATGACATTTTTCTTTTTCTTATGAGGCGTTTCAGGTAAATGTCATGTGTTTATGATATACCTGCAATGTTTTGTTATGTAGTCAAATATTGTGTTCAAAGGAGATACGAAGGTGGTATTTGAGTGAAATTATTGTTGTTTATCCACGCTGGGTTAGATAGCGTGAATAGGCTGTCAGTCATTAGAAACGAAAGCGTAATTTGGTATCACGCTAGCACAATTAATTAACATCTTCGAAAGCGATGCTGATTTAATCGCTTGCGACAATAATACGAAAGTATTTTCTTAATGATAAGTAACTTTTTGAAATGAAAATTAAAATATGCCGTCACATCGAATTGTGTTCATAAATTAAGAAAGGAAAAGATAAGAAAATATGTTTATTTTACTGAATTTAATCTACGTAAGCAAAGAATATTACGAATTCTGCGCTATTACTGAACTAACTAACTATTCTCAGTTGAATAATTTTCATCTAGAAACGCAAAATAAAATACTTTATATTTCAAAGGCGCCAGCGCGGGCTTAATTTAGTCAAAACATTTTATTTTTATACAACAGTACTGTTACTGTTGTACGATTTACTGAAATAAATTATTGTCTGACTCTGTAGTCAGACAATAATTTATTTCAGTATATCGTTAACAAATACGTAAGCCTACAAACTGTGAATCGCGGCCCAGCTTAGCCATGATGGTTGGTTAATCGCTGTATAATTCAAGTTAAGGTGGCGGGAAAGTATTTATTACGTATTCAGAAATGTCTTCTTTATAAAGGCAACAATTCTGTATCTAAACATAAATACTGGATTGTTGTTTAAGTTCAATACATTCTTTCCTCTAGCTTTTGTTGCAAGCATTTTAAATTGTGCGGCAGATATGAAGTTATTTCTCGGAGAGCGCGCTGTGTTATATTAATCAACATCTGTAACAGTGAGCGGCTGCTTACGTGAGGTTTAGTAGTTGCAGATCAGCTTCAGAAATAATTCAATAGTTCTAGAGTGACTTCTACATTGTTTGTTTAATACCGAATTTATTTTTATTGGAACAATATTTTGTAACATTTTCCTCATGGAATCGGGAATATTCTGCAAAGTCAGACTAATTATAACGGAATATTCTGCATAGTGCAGGTCAGAGTAAAAAGCCCGCCCATAGTCTAATCGGACTTGACATTGATTTTTCGGACTTCAAAGCGAAGATCTTGGCTGGTAATTAAGACAACAGGATAATGATGATTTCCAATGTAATAACATTTGGAGGATGGATACTTCGTGTTGATCGTGTTTCCTTATCCACTTTGTTTTCAGCTATTTAGCCTCAATCTTGGTCGACCAGGAACATCAAGTGGGTAAATGGATTATATTATGTGCCTCTACAAAAAGCTCACTTTGTTAAAAGGGATTTTCTATATTCGTACCTTTACTTTAAAGGTATCAACTAATGGAGTATTTTTGTTCTCTGAGAGTGAATTTGGGCTCAGTGGTGGCATAGTTACTTAGAGGATTAAATAAGTGGGTAATAGGGTTAAGGAGCTGTTTTCCCTATTGCAAATTTAATTAAGCTGGATTTTTATTACGTTATCAGAAAGGTAATTAGTTTATAGGATCCAAAGGTTTTCATGTTGAATATAGTTTCTAGGGATCAAAGTGATACCTACGGAGTTTAGTATATAAGATAGATTTGTGGGCCTCGAGAAATCATGAAATAAAACGAATTCCATCTATCACTTTGTTTGAGCCATTTTCTTAGAAATCATAACAAAACTCAAATGAATAGGTATCCGACAAAATTTCATAGTTCTGTGATCTGACTCCCAATAATAATTTACGTTGGTACTTATAAAAATATTTTTTATTCTGACTTTTATTTCGGTACTTATTTAAATGGTGATTTATAGATAGATAGATAAACACTTTATTGTACACCAGTAAATAAACAATATTAGGTACAATAAATTACATTGAAATCTTAAAACTAGTGGTACAAGGGCGTTCTTATCGCACATTGCGATTTCTTCCAGACAACCTAGTTTGGAATAGATTATTTAAATAAAGAGTAAAATCGTGTAAAAACAATTAAATTGAAGTAGTCGGTATGTGTCGTATAAATGCGTTACCTGGAAATTTCAGTTATACTAATTAAACAACGTTTTTAAAAATAAT
The DNA here is from genome assembly GCA_944739405.2 of Euclidia mi. Lineage (NCBI taxonomy): Eukaryota > Metazoa > Arthropoda > Insecta > Lepidoptera > Erebidae > Euclidia > Euclidia mi. The sequence goes on along the minus strand of OX123198.2, from coordinate 31,701,788 downwards.
TAATTAGCCTTTCCACAAAACGGTGGATAAAATAGAACACTCAGACAAAGATTTTAGATAACAAATAAACTGTAGATATTATAAAGCCCGTGGGATTAAATGTGGGCGCAATAAATTGTTAGCCTACTATTATAAGTGCACTTAATACAATTCCAATTTATTCAACTATTCGTTAGTTACGCATGGTTAAAGCATATAAAACAAAACAAACAAACGCATGGTTGCCTTACAACGCAGCTCAAAGAACAATGCCCATTCCTGGCTCAATTTGGAACTCATGAACAGGACAATAGAGTTTCAATTAGTTGTTGAATAATCCTTTTTATTTATAACTTAATTTATAGACATTACTATAAGTGTGCCGAGAAACTTTTTCAATAAATAGGTTTAAAAAGATGTTTTAACGTCTAAATAGCCAACACGTAATAGATCAGAAATTGCCAGTAAATAAATCATAATATGAAATCGGTTATAACTTCTTCTTCATCGATTTCACATTTTCTCTACTCAAAATGATTTGAGTGACTAGCAAATCTCTTGTTGGTCCTTAAACATTTTAAATGTGTGTATTTTTATTTTTTATTTATTTTAAAACTTTATATACACAATGCGTATACACAAGGTGGACTATTAAGTCCACCTTGTGTATTAGGCATTTTCCGCCAGTCTACCTTAGGGTGGTGCAGAGATTAAAGGTAGGTGTATTTTACAATTAGCCCTGGAGTGGACGCTCCACGTGGGCTGGGGTGAAGCCTGCGTAGGATGCGTCCATAGCTGCGGGTGCGGGGGACAGTTCTGTCTATCCCTCGCAGTCGGTCGCGATCGCGGGAGGAGACGTGTGTCGGTGTTGCGTTGCCGCGCGCCCTGTCTCCCGTGACCAAATGGGGGTGCACCATCATTGCGTCGCGGTGGGACCGCAGAGGAAGAGGAGATGCGGTGTTGCGTTGCCGTCCTCCCTATCCTCTGCGGCAACTGGGTTTTTTGGCGGCGGAGCCCAACACGTTCATCCACCGCCAAGGAGGCTATGTTCGGGGCCCGCCTGACCATCTGGCGGGCGAATACCCGTCGGGGGGTAGCGACGAATGCTTCGGTGATACCCTACCCTCCGACACATGGGTACATGATGAACATGGGTTGGTTTAATTTGAGACTGATGTAGTTTTACTTCAAAATAATACAACATACATAAATATATACTATACATAAATATATACTAATCATAAATATACACTATACATAAATAAATATTACAAATACCTTGATATAAACGAATGCTATGCTACTTCTGCTAACTTTTCCAATATCAGTGCTTTAACTTTTGATTTAAAGCCATACCTGGTAATGGACGTCCTGACTTCGAGAGAGAGGGCATTCCAGAGAAAGATAGCTTGTATAGAAAAAGAAGAGTGAGTGAAATTGGTAGTATGAGGAGGACAAAGAAGGAGAAGTTTATCAGATGAACGAAGGTTTCGGTCGTGAATTGAACAAAGATACTGAAAATGCTCACTTAAGTACTTTGGGGTATTAGGGGACATAAGGATAGAATAGAGGGTTGTGAGGGCACGCAAACTGCGTCTTTGACGTATATTTTTAAAGTATATATGTGATTAACTACAAATAAGTTCGATGTTGAACCAGATATATAGATAGATAGGACATAGGTTATGTCCGAAATCCATATCGATTAATCAATATCATTTAAAAACTGTAAAATGGCAACACTTGTTTGACTCTTAAGTAAATATCAATAATGTCATATTCAATTTATTTTGTTTGTTATTTGTTTTGCTCGTGCGCATGCTTTTTTGTGTTTATGGATCTTTTATGACTTTTAGCTTTTTCTTTCGGATTTCTATCCTTACCAAATTATTAACTCATTCCTTTCTACTCAAAACTACGAAATACTTAAATTATCCTAATAAAAGTAGGTACGTACACAGACACACGTAATGTTTTTTGAGCATATAAAAGTACTTCTTGTAATAAAACTATGAATGTAACGGACCTCTTATCAATCTCAAAATTCTAGTTTAACACTCTTTTATCGAATACAATAACAACTACTACGGTTATTGACTGTCCACATCTGGGCTCTAAGAAAAATGGGCATTGATCTTTTCGGCATATAATAATTTATTGTCCACGTAATTTGTGGATAATTTGCTTAATAAGCTAAAATGTACGTACATTAATTCACAGAAGTTGTTTCACTGAATCCCTAAATGATTTAATTCGTGTTTGAATTGCTGTCAATGCATGATATATAGGGGCGTGATGACTATGCTCAATGAATCGTAGCAGTATTGCAAAGCAAATAGAAGTTTTATAATTTGTAGTCTATCGATAGTTATAATTTATTCAGTTAGTTGATATGCGCGTATGTAGATTTAGAGAGGCCTTATGTCCAACTACGTCAATAACTGACTGCATGTATGGCGTGGTAGTTTAAGCTGTCGCCTCGCTGTTTAATTAAACTGTGCTATGTATTGGGGATTGTCTCACACTAGACATCATTTTGGAGTTGTGGTGTAGGCACTCTGTGTCAGTTAATAAAATGTTTGTAAAGTCCTCCGCGACAGAGGATTTATATCTTTATAAAGAAAAATAAATAATTATCAATTTTCTGTAAATATAACATTATTGCGTTAATGACTGACTGACAGGCGACGCACAGCCTAAATTAAGGCCTGTTCAGACCTAAGCGGCATTCGCTACCGTCTGCGGCAGAGAAAACCCAGTGGGTATGCGGTAATATTACTGTTCAGACCTAAGCGATATTCGCTATACTTGTGGGTAGAATAACGCGCGGTAGCCGAGTTTCGCTCAGAGAGGTAAGAAATTTAGGTCGCTCTAGCCGCGGTACTTGATACTAAATACCTGAGTGAAACCCGCGCGGTATGTACCTCTACCCACAGCGGCAGCGAATATCGCTCAGGTCGCTCTAGCCGTGGTACTTGATACTAAATACCTGAGCGAAACCTGCGCGGTATGTACCTCTACCCACAGCAGCAGCGAATATCGCTCAGGTTTGAATAGGCCTTTACTGGGTGTAAAAAGCTGAGTTTGGCATGTATGTTCCCTAGGGACTGTGAGGATGCACATAGTACTTCTATACAGATATACGGATTAGATTTCCCACGGAATAGGGCAAAAGCGGTTAAAATTCAATAAAGATAGAGCCCTACTGATTTCAGCCATGAAAGGGCTGGCTCGACCGGAAAGTACTAACCTCTCACAGAAAATCGACGTAAAATAATACTGATATATTATTATCTTTTTTTGCCGATGTTTTAAGCAGTAGCAGTTAGTCCGCACGAATTCAATACAGGCTAAATTTTAAATATTTTTGCGTTGAAAATTATTATTGTGCTACGGCTTTCTATTTTCAGAAATGAACTATAGTTTTTAATTTTTGTTGGGTCTGTTCTTCTTAAGCATGTGAAAGATCTCTCTCTTGAGGTCATGATACTTGTAAGTATTAATCAACTTACTTTATGGTAAAGAGCTATTACTGGGTAAATTGGCAAAAGCTTTAGAACTCTGAGATATTTTATTTTATGCATAGATTTATTCTTATTAATCATGTTTATGTAACTGTATATATAAGTGTGTTTTAACTGATGTAAAAATATACACATATAAATAAAATTAAAGTGTCTTCTGTGATTACCAAATTACGATGCTTTTCAAGCACATATAGTTAGTTACATGATACAAAGTAAAACAAAAGATTATTTCTATTTGTCCGGGGTAGTCTCAAGGCTAAACCAATTTTAATGCGACTTTCATGGGAGATAGAGGACTTTGTAGGACTACATATGTATTCGGAAGGTTGCGCTGTGGTCGATAAACCGAAAGTAATTCGGATAAAACGGCGAGAAACAGCTAGTATTATATACATTTGTTATCCTGCACTAATTTAAATAATTGGTAGCTGGTTTAAGGTTTGGTGTAGTTAAAATTAGATGTGAGAGGTTTTTGTTGGTAACTGATTTCTCTGCATCGCCTTAGGTTAAATGGTACAGAATGCCATCGACATTAAGTAACGTTTACGGATTCTATCGCGATATACTGGTTTTAGAGATATTACATTTAAACCGAATGATCAAGAAACTATATAACATTACAAATTGACACATCGCAAAGATCAAACTTCTAAAACAAATCAAACTATGGATAGTGGATTCCTTTTATGACTTAGGGCAACACCCGGAGGAAGGGGAGAAACTAGGAAGAACTTTTTAGGGTTCCGTACCTAAAAGGTAAAAACGGGACCCTATTACTAAGCCCCCGCTGTCTGTCTGTCACCAGGCTTGTATCTCATATACCGTGATGGCAAGAAAACTAAAGAAATTTCAAATATTATGTATTTCCGTTGCCACTATAACAACAAATACCAATAATAAAAAAATGAAAATATATTAAGGAGATTAAGATTCCCATACAATATACGTGTTTTTATCGTATTTTTAGCTCAATGTTACTAACGGTAACAGGTAGACGCTTAAAAATTTCACAGAATATTTAGTGGTACCTTTCAAAATAAATAATTAAATAAAAATAAAGTAAATATTATAACAACAAACGAAATTTTAAGCAATTTTACTCGATCTTAATAAACAGGTAGTACGTGCATATTTTAAAAAGGTTGTAACGGAAACATTCGTGCGCGAGTCCGACTCGCACTTGGTCGGTTTTTTTTAATATACCACCTCTAAGCGGGTAAATTAAAATTAGACAGTTTAGGGCACACAAAGTCGTGAATGACAGCTAGAATAAAATAACGTACAAAGGTGGCGCTAAATGCAGGGGATTCAAGTACTCCCCCGTGTGATCTCCACCTTGTCGTTGGCTCAGTAACCGTAGCTTGGAACCTCGCAGTGAAGCTAAGAGGGATCCCTGGAGTGGACGCTCCACGTGGGCTGGGGTGAAGCCTGCGTAGGATGCGTCCATAGCTGCGGGTGCGGGGGACAGTTCTGTCTATCCCTCGCAGTCGGTCGCGATCGCGGGAGGAGACGTGTGTCGGTGTTGCGTTGCCGCGCGCCCTGTCTCCCGTGACCAAATGGGGGTGCACCATCATTGCGTCGCGGTGGGACCGCAGAGGAAGAGGAGATGCGGTGTTGCGTTGCCGTCCTCCCTATCCTCTGCGGCAACTGGGTTTTTTGGCGGCGGAGCCCAACACGTTCATCCACCGCCAAGGAGGCTATGTTCGGGGCCCGCCTGACCATCTGGCGGGCGAATACCCGTCGGGGGGTAGCGACGAATGCTTCGGTGATACCCTACCCTCCGACACATGGGTACATGATGAACATGGGTTGGTTTTTAGTCAGTAAGAGTTCGACAGTCCCCTTCACCCTTCCCCCAGGGAGGAGGGACTCCATGAGGATCTTCCAACCGGACACCACAGAAAAAAAAGAAGCCGATTCAAGTACTAGTATTACCTGTTAGATAACTGAGGATTTTGGAAAACATTGTGCGCTCAAATGGTTTATAGCGGGTGAAATAAAAAAGATAGTTACATTTTTAACAAGCCACCTCTGGAACACACTAAGTGTCGGCCACTGTGGAAAAAGCCACAACACTCGGTGCACATGGCAATACCGCTTAAACTCCTAGTAAACAATATATTGGCAAAATTGAACATAAACAGTTACTCAACTGCCAACCTAACCTTAAATGTGTAATCAATCTGTTGCCGCAAATACTGTTGCTCTTTTAATAAATAAACAAATCAAAACATTTTACAAGGATGACTACTGCCATGACGGAGACACGTATCCAAATAATGTCTACTGCGATGACTACTTTATCTGTTGTACTTACAAAATATTAATGTAAAACTGAAATGAACTATCATGTTACCGAGTTTCCTCTTAGCAACTCGTAAAGACGTTAACTGTAGAGAAATTAAATAAATTACAATAAAATATATTTTTAAACAATGTTTTACTTAAAAGGATCAAAGTACTCTTCGAGTCTAATCTTAAGAGCCCAAACTTAATTGGATTGTCTTGTTATTATTACGAAAAGTCCCAGGTCAACTTCTAGCTCCATTATTAGATCAGGTCCATGTCAACATAATATTATTGCATTGACACTCAATTTCAATAGAAAAACAGTTCAATAGAAAACTGGGAAGTTGGTTAAATCTAACTTGCAAGATTTCATTACAGACAGGCACAGGTGAAAGTAAATAAAAGCTTGTATAAATAAACATTTGAAAAAAATCGAGGAAAATGCTCTTAAAGAAAAAGATTTTAAAAAAGTAAGCTCTGCTGAGATCGACGTAAAACTAAAAAGTTTTATCTCTGGAATAATAACAGAGTTAATTAGCACTGGCTTCAGATCTTCAATCCTGTTACTATTATTAGAACACTGTAAAGATACAAAGACATGAAAGGTGAAGTTGGTTAAAGGATAAATAATATATCTACTCCCTTTATTAAAGTTTTCTCGATGGTACTCGTATTAATGTTTATGTAACGGTCGGTATATTTGTCTAAGTATTTAACCATAATTATGTTTCGGAGTGGATCACGCCAGCTGTGGTGATGGGATGACTGATCACCTCGTGTTTGACAATTTATTTAAAAATAATATGTGATTGAGATGTTACATTAGTTTTTTTTTCTATTTGTATATTATAAAACAGAGCTAATATATTAATACTACTTTTATTTCTATAGTTTACGATTATAAAATATATAGTAATCTAAACTTCTTACAAAATGAAGTCGCCTTTTCTTCATGTCTGTCTGTATTAACGCGATAAACTCAACTACAAACAGATTTTTATACGTATATCACTAATCGATGGTGTAATGCCTGGGGAAGGTTAAGCTGGATAATTCACGCGGTCGGGGCCGCAGGCAAAGACTAGTAAAAACTAAAACACACGCACTCACACATGAGTGCCCTGCACACCTGATGGTTTAGAGAACTGACAGTTTCATGAACTTAAATGTTTGTTTGATGAATAAAAGCTACCGTATTTGTGTGGCTTTTTATTTTAAAACCTCTTGTGATTTAGGGATTATGCTCGGCCAGCAGATATTTATAAAAGGTTAGTTATTTATGGTAGCAGACGTATTATTTAATTTGACAAAACATGTTTTGTAATGTTTGAGATGATATTTTTGATTTAACGTCAGATTTAGTATTTTGGTATCCTTAGTTTTATGTCGGTTAAGTCTTTCTCGAGACACAGTCATAATACCACTGTAGTATTATCATGTCCATATTATGCCCGGACTTTATATTATGTTATTGGCGTCAGTACTGTATTTTGTATGATAATAGTCGTTTTGTATGTTGAAAACTAACCTTTGAATAACACGAAAACACCCAACTTTTATGTAAAAAAATAAGCATGAAAATCGGTTTTTCTAGTAAAAAGTTATGAAATAACTCAAATAACACACAAAAAATCCGTCGAATTGAGAACCTTCTCCTTCTGAAGCTGGTTTAAATTGGCCGACATCTCTCCTTGGAGCTCTCTAATTGAAGCTTTATTCTTAATAAATTCAATCAAAAGCGGTTCTGTTGTTTTGAAGTGAAAATGTAACATAATAACATTTATTTGAAGTCAGTCAGTGTTCCTTTCTCTGAAGTTAACAAATAGAACATCGTCTAGAAACGACATAAATAGATATTACATATGAATACAAATGGAACTGCAGCTGTTGTGGTTATGAATTGCTTTACGATGAACTCGTTCACATTTTGCATTTCAAATCCTAGTAGACAATATACTTAAATACATTTTCAGTTCTAGTTGTATTTATCTTTGTTCAAGTGTTTATTGTGTAAGAAGTATGTAAGCTTTTTAATTTACTATATGCGTAGGCTGTAATAAAATAAAGTGGTGTTAATTCTGCGATTGCAGGGTGTAATTAATTACCAGCCTTGAATGGTGTAAGACCGCAGCCCTTGTCTTCCGCAATGTCGGAATAAACCATTTATAACTACTGTTAATACTTGTGCTTTAAAATTGGGTTACGAAACAATAAATTTCCTTTAAATTTTTTGTTCAAATTATTAAAGAGGAAGTTTATTTAACTTGTAAATAATTAAGTGAATTCCATAGTGTAAAAAACATAGATTTGACTTAAATTGAGGAACTTAAAATGATAGATTATTCTGAGAATTATAATGAACATTTACAGTATAAAGTGCACTATAAGCATTGCACTTCGTACCTGAAATGTCGATACATTACACGCGCCATTAATTTACCTTTTGTGTATACTTAGTACCCAACTCCATCTGGAAATATTTTGGCTATGTCAAAAAATATTTCATATTTCCATTTCTAGCTAACATTCAGGATTTCCGTTATGGAAAATAACATATCTACTTGTACTTGTACAAAGTACACGTCTGTAACTACATTTTAAATCCAAAAAGTTCCCACCTTCCTTTACGAGTTTCATAATGTACTACCAATTTTCCTGTTCACTTTCGGCTGTCGTCGCCACACAATCGAAAAGATCGATCGATCAGTCGAATGGAAAGGCACAAGAGGGAGTGTATTTTACTATTGAGATTCAGGCAAATATTAATACAACGCAATACTGAGGTTCATCTTTGACAGTACCCTCAGCTTACGAAGTTATTTAAGTTTTATGGAGCCCACACAGGGAAAATCTCCAACAAATTTAGTTAACTAGATTCCACCCGCGGTCTCACCCCGCATGGGTGTTGCTGTCGTGACAAAGGTAGCTTATATGTGATTTAGATATATTAACATAACATAACTTCACGCCTTTTATCCCCGAAGGGGTAGTCAGAGGTGTATTACACACCCACACTTCGCCAGTTATGTTTCGGTCCCAATGTAATAGGGGGCGAGCCTATTGCCATCTACCGGGCACATTATTAAGTGAGCGATAATTAACATATTTAGATATATTAGTATACAGTTTTATTAAAAATGACGTAGCGCTCAAAGCCTGATAAGTTGGAGAAGTTACGCAACGTTTCTTCGTTTGCACTGACCACGACTAGGATGGGTGACCGGAGCGCATCGGAGCGCTACCTTACTTTGGAGGGCAAGTAAAGCTGTTCGTCACGGTTCTTGTTTCAGGACAAGAATCTTTGTTTCTGGCTATCTCTGTGGCTTTCAGACGACGACATATAAAATAAAAAACAGCAGTTTTACGTAAAACCATTTATCCATACATCCCAGTCCTCCGAATAGCCGTGTTTATAACAATTGTAGGATAGTGGGTTATAATAAAATAATATTATTACGTTGACATCATAAGTACGGCAACACTACAGATGTTGTATTTTTTTTGTTTGGCAACCTGCGTGCACAATATCTAATTGGCCTAATTGGATATACGCTTATTCTTCTTTACTAAGGAAATAATGTTTCATCGCCATCGATAAACCCGCTCCTACCTAATCGTTAAGTGTAGTCTAAATGTCTGTATGTCTCATTTTCAGTTCAGTAAGGTGGAAAATTACGGCCATTTCGTTAGATGCTTACGAGATGCTCACCCATGTTAAATCATCTATCTACATTATACACGTAACTTGGCAGTCAAGATAGCTAATGAGAATTATTAAGAACTGGGTAATTCGAGTACACATAATATGTATTTATATATGTATATGTAAGAGCTAGGTAATTAGAGTTCATATATGCAGATATGTGTGTATTCTACATACACAATAATGCAAAGTGCAAATGTCCGTCAATTCGTGGAGTAGGTGAGATGAATGACTTGGCTTTGTAATTATACCAACTTCGGTGATCAAGCGAGCTATTCAGACGCGGCAACGAAAACGCGGCAAAATCCTTGACGGTTTACATCGACAAAGTTATATGTAAGGGAGTGTCGCTTACGGACTTCCAACTATTTGTAGCTTGCCAGCTATAATCTTATCACTTATTGGGATCCCGTTTCGATTTTCGAACAAATTGCCAGTTGGCATCTACTTCATAATGAATGTTGTAGTTGGCATCCGAAGTTGAGCAGTGTCTTCTTCTACAATATGGCAATATAATGCGTGTCTCAAGATAAGCGATTTAATAGAAGCAAAATTAACTACCTTAGTTTTTATTAAGTACCTACCTAACATCAATTACCTAGTCTTGCCATAAATATTGTAACAAAGAAAAAAAATGTGTACTTGCAAATAACATTTATTTCTTTTACAGTGTGTTAGTTTATTCACACTGTGTCACATTTAGTCAATTCATTAATATAAAATATAAAAAGCTTATTCGAAGTGGTCTCCATTAGCTGCAATGCAGTCCTTTAAACGTTGAGGCCAGTTATCAATAGAAGCACGCACTCTTTCCGTGGGAAAATTCTTCACTGCCAATCGTATGGATTGTTTTAGGGACTCCAAATTATCATGGCGTTTAGAGCAAGCCGTACTCTCTAAAATTGACCATGAATCATAATCCAGCGGATTAAAATCGGGACTAGACAACAGCCAGTCTTCAGCTCTGATGAAGACCGAAACGTTCGCTTCCAACCAAGACTGCGTGAATCGAGCTTTATGACCCAGTGCCGAGTCTTGCTGGAAGGACCTTACTTGGTTATTGAACATGGTGTTGTTAAGGGGCTTAACTACCTTCTCAAGAATGTTATTTTGATACACTTGTGCTGATGTTTCACAAAAATATGGCTCAGTCACTCCTTCATAGCTAACACCCCACCAAACCATCACTGAAGTCGGATAATGCCCACGTTGCACTCTGTCGACTAATTGGGAAGCTTCCTTAGAGCTTTGAGCATAAATACGGTCATTTTGTTTGTTTAAATGCTGCTCAATTATAAAGGTCTAATTGTACCTATTAGTCGCCCAGTACACAAACATTTGACTAATACCAAGTGTATAGAGAGTTTTAAAAATTGCTTTTGGCTCCATACCTACTTTGTGTAATGCAATCACAGCGATTCGGTTCTCTTTATCACCCCACTCCATTTTAATATCACAAAATATTGTACAATGTATTGGCGCCAAAACGAGAAAACACAATAAACAATCGTATAAAAATGACAAATTCCAAATTCCAATGTATTTTTTTTTTATTATTACAGTATTTATGGTCAGACTAAATATAATACGCACTGAAGGTACTAAGGTTATTGTATAAGATTAGCTATATGTACTATCAGAACTTATTTTTCTTATATTTCAAGTCAGTGATGCGAGATGTTTTGGCAGCTAACAAGCCGTCTGGATAACACTAATTGTATAAAAAATTATGGTTACGGCTATTTCAAACAGCGGCATGAGTTTCTTTCATATTCTTCTCATAGCCCAATTATATATTATTGGTGTATTAATACATTTTATACTTTTTTGGTGCTCATAAGTATTGAATTAGTATAATGACTCCACATTATACCTAATTTAAGCAAAGATTTTAAATATCGGATTAAGTCTCTTCCCGACTTGATTGTTGCTGATTGAAAGCGTCGCTCCGTGATATTTAGATGAATTTCTACGTAATGAAAATGTACAGAAAATTATTGGAAACACTTTTATCAATCACGAAATGTACCGTATAGGGACGTAGGCGTAATATATAAAGGAACTTGGAACGAAATACGTCAGAACTTGGAAAGTGTCAAGACAAGAATGGTCTGTATAATTTGTCAAATAAAATATTACCTATTATTACATTTTATTACCTGATATTTAACATTAATTAGGTAAGGAACAATGAAGTTTATATGGGCAATTGAGTTAAGTATAGTTATTCAGAGTAATTTCAGTTCATTAATGAAATTGGGTACAGAGGTTTTACAATGTATATTAGAGTGGCAAGTCTTAATAAAGTAAACATTGATGATTGACACGCGACAGCTTTCATACGGTGTTTCATTCAAAGGAAAATTTATGTGCATATGATTGATTACACCATCAACCGTCTAATCATACATTTAGGCAATCATGCTAATTAAACTCTGTGTGAATTCTTGTCTAACGTTTGCCAGTAAATGATTTATCAACATGTTAAGTAAAAAATTAATTAGTAATAAATGCTATTTACATAGTACGAATAGCAATGTTGCAATTTAATTTAGAAATACGATATTTAGCAGTGTTAAACAACAAAATTTTAAACCTAAAAGAAATAATCATTCAACTATTTCATGAAAATAGTATAACAAATTGATAAGCTTTCAATCTTTTTACTGAATCAACCATCTATTCAACTCTTGTCTCAACAAAGTAGATACGTTCCAATCGTACGTTCTGTATGGCTATTCGTGCGACCTCTCCGCTACGGGACGGCCAGCGGTTTTAGCGCGCCCCGAACGCTTTAGCGACTTCTCTTGAGTTTTCCGTGATCAGATCAAAATATTTACTGAAACCAGAAAAACATCCATTGAGTACAACATTAGTATTTTGAGTAAGTAGCGAGCATTAGTATTATTTTGCACTCTTTATTTCATTGTTGAAGAGTTACTAAAAATGAAAGAAAAAGTTCTGATTGATCCTATTGGTAAATAAATTCAAAATTTGACATCAAATTGCGACGTTGCCGCTCGTGCTGTGAAAAGACTCTAGATAATAAAGTAAAATACCTGCAAAAGATTTTCGAGCTCTGGGAAAATTCGTAGTATATTCATCATCATCATCAGCCTTTATCAGTCCACTGCTGGACTAGGCCTCTCCTTTGAAAGGAGGAATTGGCCTACTATACCACGCTGGCCAAACGGGTTGGTATAGGGTTTGTATCAAGTTTTCCTTCTCTTACAGTGCTGTTTTCTGCATAATATGCTCCCTCTGTCGGCTCTTACGACACCCATGGGATGATATGGGGTGGTGACAATCCGTATTCACACGGATAGTACATTACTGCTGTAGTATATTACTGCTGGAAAATTATTTCAGAAGCCCAGTCTCAAACTCCTCATAAAATATTTTTAAAATAACTTTGTCTGACCTACCAGTCTTCTGATTTGGCTTTTCATACAAATTTTAAAGTCAACTATTTTAAATAAAACGTACCAATACGTACCAGTATAAATAAAATACTGAGTTATAAGGAATGTACTGAAAACATGTGCAACATTGACTTTTAAGACGAAACAGGAATATTTTAAAGTTTTCCATACAAAATCCTTCTTATATATAAACAATTACTAATGTTTTCGATGCAATCACTTAGATCTATCACATGGTATATAGGTACCAAATTACAAACATATTGGTTCATTGGTTTAAAAAACTTGTGGACTTCGACATTCAAACAAACTGCAATCCATGTCAAATAAACGCTCAAGCCGGCAATCAAATACGTTTAACAGTTCCCCGATTGTCACAGTATACGTGCATTTTCTAGATTAAGATCGAATGGTTATTATTGGATTGTTCCTGGATGTTATATTATACTTGAGGATGCTATGCTATAAATGGAAAACTTGTCGTAAATTTATCTAATTACGAGATTTACATAAAGGAAAGTAAACACAACACGACATCGACAAAACTTTGTCAATATTCTGTGTCAAAACCTTATAAAGGCTTTAGTAGATTTGTATACCTTATACAGCGACCGCTCTCATTATCACTTGAAGGCTGTTCACGTCTAAATTTGTAACAATAAAAATAATAATAGGTAAAAGCATTATTGTTCTGAAGTATACTCCACAATAAAAGGTTCAATTATCAGTACAATGGTTAAGACACGAGTTTACCTAATGATATTTGATACCGTGGCCCTTTGAATATATTTATAAGTAGGCTTTTGTTATGATTTCTTGCCAACAACTCTGAAACCAATTACGAGGGGGGGGCGTCTCAATACAATATTGATGGCGATACTTGATAAATTGCCAATACTAATATTATTTCTGATAAGTATTTATACGTAGTAGTTATTAGTATTTATAGTATTGATACGGTTAAATAGCCATTCATATTGTTTTAGAGGTAGAGGTCCGTAATTGTTGAAAAACTGGCAACAATATGTTTAACAGGTTACATTTGTATCCCTATAAAATTAGATATTGAAAGAAGAGTTAATGCAGGTAATAGAGTGAATGGAGCTCTGAAGGCGTTTATGAATAGCCAAAACGTGTCCAAAAAGACACGTTTGGCTGTGCATAGAGGGGTGTTAGTACCTACTCTTATGTATGGTAGTGATAGTTGCGTATGGCAGAAGAGTCATGAAAGTAGAATAAATGCTGTAGAAATGAGAGCACTGAGAAGTATGTGTGGTGTTTCTTTGACTGACAGAGTAAAGAATTGTGTAATAAGACAGTGTTGTGGGGTAAAAGAAGATGTAGTGACAAGTATCGAGAAAGGCATGTTAAGATGGTTTAGGCACATGGAGAGGATGGATGACGAAAGACTGACCAAGCAGATATATAAGGCAAGTGTGGAAGGGACAGGACGAAGGGGAAGACCTAGGCGGACGTTCTCGGACGAAAATGGAGACATCCTAAAAACAGGACAGGTTAGAAGTACCCTGAACAGAAGAGCATGCATGAGGAATCTAATGGGAGTGAATGAAGCAAGAGAGATATGTCAGGATCGTTGCAAATGGCGTTCCGTAGTCTCTGCCTACCCCTCCGGGAAACAGGCGTCGTCGCACATCTCTGAATTATTCACAAGGTATTCAAAAATTCATTCACTGTTGACTAATGACGCTACTGGAGATACACTTGCATATTATAACGTGGATTTTATTACCCTTTTATGAATAACCCTGAATCTAGAACAAACATATTAAACATCCAGCTTGGATCTACGTGCAATATTTGATTGGGGTTCGCACGGGTTTTTTGGAATTTTAATTAGAAAGTTATGCTACGAACCAAATCGTTTTAATATTATCTATTGTAATATTAGTTAAGTAGTCAACTGTACAGTTAGGTATGAAAAGAACGAAATAATGTAGACCTACATGTCATAATGTATTAAGTAACCATGTTTATCGCAGGCTGTTTAAGTATTGTTTTATGTTCAAAACCGTAAATTTTTGTGCTAGCTTGTTATAAAGTACTCAGACAGTATTGTTTTAGTTGGCTCTAGACTAAACATGATTGTAAATTCATTTGTCGTCACACTTTGTAAAAGGATGAACGATAATCACAAGCGCAAAAATTCCAGGTATTTCAGATGAGAGAGAGATCGGCTCTTCGGCGATATAGATGTGCGTAGCAATTAATAGCAATTTGGGTTTTTACTCCCGAGGGTATTACACGCCTTTCCAAAGTTAAATTACAGAGAACTTATCTGATAATACCACCCAATGAGCGCACCAACGAAAAGGCCCCCAGTTCCCGGTAGTCCCGCTGTCCGCAACTACGGTAACGGTCACGGTAACAGCGGGGCAGGGGGTGCTAAGAATCTCCGGGCTACGGCAAACGGCTACCACATGAAACTGACCCGGGCTACGTACAATGGACGCTTTCTACGGCTGGAGCAACACATCACCGAACTCGAAGTAGAACTAGGTCATATAAACTGGCACATATTGGGGTTGTCTGGAGTCCGAAGACAGGAGGAGGACACGATAACCCTTGAGTCAGGAAACCTGTTCTACTTTCGAGAAGGCGATCAGCCCTCTCAGGGCGGTATCGGTTTCCTCGTTAACAAATCTCTCGCTAACAACGTTGCAGAAATCAGCAGTGTATCGACACGGGTAGGGTACCTGATATTAAGGATCACCGACAGGTACTCCCTGAAGGTGATACAGGTATATGCGCCGACCTCGACATACTGCGATGACATAGTCGAAGCCATGTATGAGGACATTACTAAGGCTCTACATCATACCACGAAAACACACTACAGCGTTGTTATGGGGGATTTTAATGCCAAAGTGGGAGTACAAGAACGCGGCGAATCGAGAATTGGATCCTATGGCGTGGGGTGCCGAAATCACAGGTGGCAAATGCTGGTCAACTTTCTGGAGTCACAGGGGCTCTTCTTAATTAAATCCTTCTTTAAGAAGAAGCCTCATAGAAAGAGGACATGGCGAAGCCCCGATACTGTGACAAGGAACGAGATAGATTTCATCATGTCTGATCGGAGGTATATATTTAGAGACGTCTCAGTGATCAACAGGTTTAATACCGGTAGCGATCACCGACTTGTCCGAGGCACACTAAATATAGACTTTAGAGCTGAGAGGCTTCGCATGATGAAGTCTACTCTTAGACCTACTGCGCCTCAGCTAGCAGTGGGATCCGAAAAGTTTCAACTGGAACTTAAAAACCGTTTCGGACTGTTGGAAACCAATGGCACTGTTGACGAGAAAACCGACGCTGTGGTTAAAACGCTACAGAATGTATCTGGAAGGGTGTTTCCCGGAAAAAGCGTTAACACTTTCACGGACAGTAAACGAGACACAATTGAAATGTTATTGTTATCACGCCTATAGGCGTTTACTGTCCGTGCAAGTGTTAACAAGCAAAGTAAACTCTCGCACGAGACTCTTGAACTTATGAGGCAAAGAAGGGGAATGTCATATGCGCAGACGTCTTCGACAGATGGAAGAAACCTAAACCGGAAGATCCGGAAGCTGGTGCGACGTGACCTCCGATGTTCCAATACCCGCGCCATTACGACTGCGATTGAACAGAATCAAGGCACCAAAGTCTTCGCTCACCAGCTTGGTAGAATGCATCTGTCGAAACTCAATACTGCGGATGGCAAAACCGTAACCTCCAAGTTCGAGATTCTCGCTGAAATTGAGAGTTTCTACAAGGACTTGTACGCATCACGGATGCCTAAACCCACGAAACCCAGCGATGATGACCACAGAGCCCAACTCACGCGCCATTACACGGAGGACATCCCTGATGTCAACCAGGGCGAGGTAAGAGTGGCTCTCGAGCAGCTCAAGAACAACAAGTCTCCAGGGGATGACGGAATCACCACAGAGCTCTTAAAAGCAGGTGGGACAGCAGTTCTGAAAGAGCTGGCGAGCCTGTTTAATTCCGTTATCCACCAAGGCCTAGCACCTCAGGCGTGAAGTGGAAGTGCGGTGGTTTTGTTTTTCAAAAAAGGTGACATAACCCTGCTGAAAAACTACAGACCCATCTCACTCCTGAGTCACGTCTACAAGTTGTTCTCGAGAGTCCTAACAAATCGCCTCGCCAGAAAACTCGACGATTTCCAGCCAGCGGAACAAGCCGGGTTTCGAAAAGGCTACAGCACCGTAGACCACATCCATACTGTTCGGCAGATTGTACAGAAGACCAACGAATACAATCAGCCGCTGTGTATGGCTTTCGTGGACTAAGAGAAAGCCTTCGACGTCATCGAAACCTGGGCGGTTCTGGATGCTCTGCAGCGGTGTCGCATCGATTGGCGCTACATCGAGGTGTTGAGATGTTTGTACGACACTATGACCGTCCAGCTCCAGGACAATAAAACCAGCCCCATTGAGTTGCGTAGAGGGGTGAGGCAGGGGGATGTAATATCCCCTAAGCTCTTCACCAACGCACTCGAAGACGTCTTTAAGACGCTGGACTGGACTGGACGGAGCATCAACATTAATGGCGAGTACATATCCCACCTTCGGTTTGCCGACGATATCGTCATCGTAGCAGAGAGCCTGGCAGAGCTGAGCGAGATGCTGCACAGCCTAAATGGAGCCTCTCGACGGGTCGGTCTCGGCATGAACTAAGATAAAACCAAGATTATGTTCAACGAACACATTGTGCCGGGACCGGTTTATGTCGACGGATCGATGCTCGAAGTTGTTCAAGAGTATGTCTACTTTGGGCAAGTAGTCCAGCTTGGTAGAAATAACTTCGAGAAAGAAATCGACCGCAGGATCCAGTTGGGTTGGGAACTAAAAGTCAAGCAGCGAGCTATGGAACGGGCTATGCTTGGCGTCTCTTTGAAGGATAAAATCCGAAACGAAGTTATCCGACAAAGAACCAAAGTTACCGACATAGCTCACAGAATCAGTAGGCTCAAGTGGCAGTGGGCTGGCCATATCTGTAGAAGGACTGATGGCCGATGGAGCAAGCGTATCCTAGAGTGGCGACCACGTCTCGGCAAGCGTAAGGTAGGGTGGCCCCCGGCTAGGTGGACCGACGACCTGAAAAAGGTGGCTGGGACAGACTGGATGCGGAAGGCTGAGGACCGTGTACTGTGGCGCGTGTTGGGAGAGGCCTATGTCCAGCAGTGGACTGCGATAGGCTGATTGATTATCTGATGTCAACGGAGGTCATTACGATGTGCCATATTTACATACTTTTTATTTTATGTAGCTCAAATTGGTGTCAAATAAATAAAATGGTCTAAATAAGGTTGTAAACTAGACATGAGGCTTTTGTTGACTCGATTTATTGGATGAATTCAATACCTCATTACGTTGGCTGTAATCCATACATACTTGAATTGAGTCTAAAAAGTTGCTTCTGTATGAAATTGAAAAGTGTCGAAAACTGAAAACCATGTTTATGAATTCATAACTATTATAATAGGCTGTAATAAATTAAAGCTGTTTGCACCTTGTTGTAATTATTTTCTCAATTGCGTTGTATAGTCAATGTTTCTTCTTTATTTCATCATCATCATCAGCCTGTAACAGTCCACTGCTAGACTAGGCCTCTCCTTTGAAAGGAGGAATTGGCCTACTATACCACGCTGGCCAAACGGGTTGGTATAGGGTTTGTTTCAAGTTTTCCTTCTCTTTCAGTGGTGTTCTCTGCATAATATGTTTCCTCTGTCGGCTCTTACAACACCCATGGGATGATATGGGGTGGTGACAATCCATATTCTTAATCCGTCACCACACGGATGTAATCTTCTTAATTTATAATAAATTTTATGAATTACCAGTTAACGATAAGCATATGTCGCAGTCGAATGTAATGTTTTAGTTAAGTGGAATTCACAAATTTGAGACAAATTTAAAATAACTATTTTATTTTAAATACCGATTTTTCTTATACTAAGTATATATTTTATAGAGAAGTAGACAAGAGTAGCTTTGGATATTTTGTATTCCACACAGTCGTAACAGTCTGGTAAGTTTGAGTTTACGATTTCAAGTGCTAACATGTTATTTGGAACTTAACAGAGACATATTTAGACACACGAGTAAGAAGTATTGATTAGTTGGTATTCACAATGTTTTTACATACCCAAACTTCGAACTCTGAAATGAATGCATTCATAAAATACAGGCCCAAAATCTAGTAGTAATGGTGGATGGTAGTCCCATACACCAAGTTAGCGAAGCCCGTAATTTGGGTTCGATCATGGATGGACAAGTGCATTTTGAGACGCATGTTCTTGAATCTGTAAAAAACTGTTTTTACCGTCTCAAATTGCTGTACCGCATTCGGGATCACCTCCGCACAGATGTGCGTATACAACTCTGTGAGTCACTAGTATTGTCCAAATTAAATTATGCATATTGAAACGAACTCAAAAATTAATACAGCGAGTACAAAATGCATGTACTAGGTTTTGTTACAAAATCTCACCGCGCACACATGTCACTCCATTTTTGAACAATGGGAACCTCATGAAGATGACTGCACGTAGGCACCTTCATTTAGCAACATTGCTTTTCGGTATAGTTTTGTATAAAAAAGCAGCTTACCTCTATGAGAAGTTGACATGGTCGCGAGAGGTTAATATTTATAATACAAGGGCCTCATCAGATCTCATGGTCACCTCGAAGCACCGTACTTCTTCATTCAGAGGTGGATTCCGTTTTGCTTCAACGAAATGTTGGAATGATCTTCCTCCTCCCCTGAGTAGCCTGAAAACCAAAGATTTATTATACTAACGTTAGAATGGCAATGGAGTCAGTAAAGTGAGACCAAAACAAGAAAACACTAGTGTGCGTGTAATGAACTTGTATGCAAGACAAATAGTGTAGGGCTGGCTTGTCTAAACTATGATTATCGATAATATGGGCGCGGTGTGATATAGCCCGATTTAAAGCATGATTGAAGTAGTGTCAATTACTGAGAGAAGATAATAATAAAACTACAGATAAAACTGTATTTTCTTATTTTCAACCAAATAAAACTAATTTAAAAAAATGTCACAAACTTTGTTTGGAAGTATTCTACAGTTTTGCTTCATATTTTATTCTGATTATTAAATAAATTTCAATTATTGCTTTTATTAGCAAGAATTTGTGATTAAATAATGCTGGTGAGTCATCTTAATATATAAAATCCTTGCGTTACTGACTGACTGTCAGACACGCTACAGCCGAAACAATAGTTTATATATATTTTGCATGTATGTTCCTTGGGGACCGTAGCGGTGCACTAAGAAGGGATTTCTCGAAATTCCCATTGGATCGGCCAAAATGGGTAAATTTATAAAAATTGCAGGCGTAGCTGCTGGCGTCCTCTAGTACATAATAATATGATTGTTAAGAACTTTGAAATGGTTTTTGCAAAACAAAAGGCAATCATTTACTAAAGTTTTAAACATTAATTCGGTAATATTTTTTCCTTTCATACATCTACGGAACATTCGTTCAGATTGGACACCTATTTCATAAAGTGCATTCACATATATCACCGTAAAGTACACTAAGACAGGGTTCACATTTAATTTTCCTTACAATTTTTTTACCTCATATCCACAAATATATTCAACAATGGACTTGATTATCCCTTCCATCCCTTTCCTTCAGGCACCCTCGGCATAGATGACACGAAGTCAGAATCTTCATCGATTAACTGAACTTTGCTGCACTGAACTAAAAAATGTTTCCAAATGGTCCAGCTTTACTCTTTGAGAGCCCCTATTAGAAAAACATTTTTCTTCAAAGTGCTTGCTGCATATGGATGAATATTGTTTGAAAACCCAATTTTCTCTGTTTATCACTTTTAGCCATTTTAATTTGACGTCATTATTTTGAGGAAATCTGAAATAAGTATTTTAATTTATTTTTATTATATTTATAATTACGACATTTGGATAGAGAACATAAAAGTAAATAATATTTATTAGTTAAATAACAGTATGGAAGGTATGCAACCTTTGTCAGTCAAGTTACAAATCAATATTTTCTTATCGATGTGATTTGACATTACGTCAATCACTATGAAATTTAGCTTAGAAATAGTAAAAATTCACGTATTTTATATTATCTTTAATCTAATCTTTTTGCATTCAGAATATAAATATAATAAAATGTGATATTATAACGTATCCGTTTGTGCATATATTTCTTGTCAGAGTTGTAAAATATTGCAATAAGACCATTAAATCTTTCAACGGTACTTACGTATGAAATGAGAAATTCTGGGGATTTTCTCTCTTACACGAGTTACATACGGGTACTGCACAGGTTACCATAATAATTGTTGTATGTATAACACCTGAATTTCACTAATAAACACGTTATTTTGGAAAAATAAGCGAGTTTTGTCCCGTTTACAATTAACGTTGGGCCAATACAGGCCAATAGCGTGTACGTGAATGGTCTCGCCTATCTATCTCGCTCTAACATACTAGTTTCTATATTCTTTCTCTTTCGCATCACCGATCTATACGTTAGTATATACTAAATCTATGCTGAAAACAGTACACACATTCCAAACTAAGTTTAAGCAAATATTATTACAAAATACAAAAATTATCATAGGTATTATACAGTGAAGCGGTAACTTACATTTAATCGGTATTAGACATGTGTAGTAAATGACATTTTCATCATCTGTATTATGAATGCAGAATGTATCCATTCTTTATTAGTTTTTAATATTGGTTTGACAACAATCACAATGGCCGTCCGAACATACCATCTGTCAAATGTAACAAGACGTGACTGTTAAGCGTTCGGAAACGCATAAAAAATTATCTATTATTGTGATATCTGAGCATTATTTTTAAGATATTTAATTTATATTCTATATACTATGTTTTTTATTAGGATTATTTAATATATGTATGTATATTAAATTTATTTGATATTTATATATTAATTCAGAGTGTATGTACTATTTATAATTAGTTATAACTAATTTTAAGAGATTGTATGTGTATGTAAGTAAGTAGGTAGATCCTGCAGGAAGATCAGTGTTGCAGTCTCACCTGATTCTGCAACTTATACTGACGCAGGTACCTTATTTGCGATCCAAAAACTGTTTCCTTTTTACTTTCCCACTACATTGTTACTGTTACATTTCATTTTCAAAATTGAAGCTTCTGAAATTATAAAAACTTCTATGATTATGTTGTATTACTGGATGCAGTCTGTTCTTTAGTAAAAAATAGTGGTGTTTATTTAATAGTTTATCAGCCATATGACACAGTTATTTCAAACAACCACAAACTTTATGTTAATTTATCTCTTCATTCTCCGCTGACTGATAAGCCATTGTCAGACCTTTTTAGAATATATGCAGGATGACACTTGTGCACATAATTAATATAATAATGATGAGTTCTCAAGTTCATCCACGGTGCTTTTCCCTTAATATTTCACCCAAGTAATATTCTGTTGCGTCCTTACTTATTCTTACGATAAAATACAACGACACTCGTACATAACTGGGATCCCAGATCATAGCTTAACATTAGTCTCTGTCATACTGCTAAGCGTTATCAAACATCAAACATACTTTAAGATTCCAAAGCCGACTTCAGAATTACAATTTTATAAATTTGGGTCTCAGTGACGTAATAAAGGCTTGACGAATCTCCTACCCTCCTACTAAATAACTTTTAGTAGTTACAGAATATCCATGACATACATATATTGTAGGAGATTCTTCATTAAAGGCTGATGAAGAATCTCCTACAATATAAGTATGTCATGGATGTTTTGTAACTACTAAAAGTTATTTTCGTCTATAAATAATATTCATGATGCTGTATTCACGTAAATTATCTTCAACGAATAATAGGTATATTATCTTCATGTTGACATTCGAATATAAAACATCATGTACTAAATTATGCAGTATAGATACTTTTTGAAAGAATATTGAACAGTTTATTATTAAATCTGAGTTACATTTTGTGTGTTAAACGGTTCATAAGCAATATCAAAATGTAATTCTGAGTGTAGTTTAGTGATTTTCTTTCAAAAAGTATTTGTGAGTGCACTTTCCTGAGAATATTGCACAGTTTCAGAATGGCTCTATTAGATTTAAGTACTGTAAGAAAATATAACAGCATACTGTGAATTAAATTACCTTGAGAGTGTTGTAAAAAAGGGCACAGAAGATTTTTGAGCTAGTCCATTTTCTACGACGTTGAACTTATATACTAGTATTTCGAGAAAGGTATATGGTATGTACCAATTTTGTATAAAGGACTGTGAAATCTGTAATGCAGTTGGAAGATGTATGTTATATCATAAGAAATGTAAATAAACATGATAAATATTTTATTAAGACGGTCTTTTTGTGACGTTTCTTTTAATTTCAGTGTTCCCATGCCCTTTTATTGTGGAAATAACGTATGTGAAATGCTGGCTCGTTTTGTAGACTACGTTATTTAATTTTAAAACTACTGTCACGGAAAACCGTACGTTATATTTCAATTCGTGTCTCTAAGTAATGAAGTCAAAATAACATATTTCTTTTTCGTATTGTAGGAAATCCGCGGGCGCATATTTTATGTTTCAGAAATAAGGACAAATCATATTTTTGTATCAGTTGACCTCGCACTGCAAAGAATGTTTTATTCAATTTTGGCAATTCATACATGAGTAAGAGGATTGAAAATATTTTTTTTTTGGTAAAGCTATGCGGATTCTAGACTTTGTTTGTAAAAAATGCGCTAGTAGTGCTGTTGCTTTACGAAGTTTACGTGAACCAATAGATCTATTACCTCCGAAAATATTTTTCAATTTGGCTTTCCCGAGGCCTTATCGAAACACCTTTGTTCAGAATTCGTCCCAGACGGATGGAAAATTGTTTCAGACAGCAGTGGAAGCTAATTTTCATACATCCATCAGTCCAGAGCGAAGCAAGGAGTCTGACAGATAATAGACTGAGTTTCTCAGCGCTAATAATTAAAGTGCAATATACAGTTACCTGTATCTTCACTGATGTCAGGCCTGGAACTTAGATAAACACAAACAAAACTACGGTGGCCAAGATAGATTGAATGAGTTATCCACTCATCTGTTCCACCAAACTTGATGTCTTCAGAACATGAGGGCACGAAGCACGTTGACACAGGATTCACATTTTACAAAATGTCAATATTTAATATAATGTCACAAATTTATCAAGGGCTAACTGTGGCAGCGGGCAAATCAAATAGCGGCAATTTACAAGGGTTTTACCAAATTTACCTCAATAATTTAACAAATTCACACGATTTGCAAAAAGGCGTGTTCAATGAGTTTTTTGCGGAAGTGAATGATTTGTCAGTTCATAATGTGACCAGAGTCAAAAAATAATTACTAAAGAAAACAAGGTTACGAACTGATATTCTGGTTTATCATAGACAATATATCTATTTCAAACAACCTTTGTTTGCTCAATCACGATTTGTTGTTATTGTGTAATCAATTTTGAAAAAAAACGGTTGTATTTTGATATCTATAAGTGGTGAATTTTTGGTCTTGCATTGAATTCGTTTTATCTTGTAAAGCTAAAAAACTAGATTCACTTTATGATTACTATCCCTTCAGTCCGTAATGCTTTCAAGTGATCACATTTAAAATCCGAGCACATAACAAATCGGGCACTAGTAATTTATTACTCAAATTGCTTGTAATATTTACTGAATACAAAACTGGAAAATTTTCGTGCTTTCAAAATTCTTAAAATAATCTTATTTTGTAGTCTATTTAAGCAGTGAATAAAATCGTGCAAGTATTCAAACACAGGGACCATGTAGGTTCTTGTCTATCTATCTATCTCAACGTCACGCCTGTCTCCCATTGGGGTAGTCAGACTATGGAACGCCAAATGCTCCGGTTCAAACATACCTCTTTCGCTTCTTCGACATTCATTAACCTCGTCATGCATGCTTGTCGGTTACGGGTACTTTTGATTTGGCCCTTCCGCAATACATCACCAATTTGGTCGGCGTAAGTCCGTCTTGGGCGTCCTCTACCAACATCACCATTCATTCTTACTCGATACATATCTTTCGTAAATCTCCTTGCATCCATCCGTTCCAAATGTCCAAACCATCGCAACATACCTTTCTCAATCTTTGACACTACATCTTTTTTCAAACCACACCTGTCTCGAATAACGCTATTACTCACTTTATCTGCCATTCTTACTCCGCACATACTCCTCAAAGCTCTCATCTCCACAGCATTAATTCTAATTTCATGCTTCTTCTGACATACCCACGATTCACTTCTATACATCAATGTTGGCGCCAAAACTCCCTGCAGAATAGCAAGGCGAGCCTTACTCGGTATAATTTTACTGCAAAAAATGGTCTGTAAGGCGCCATTTACACAATTTCCTGCTTTCACTCTTCTTTCAATATCTCCCTCACATTTTCCATCTCTTGTAAACAATGACCCTAAATAGACAAACTCATTCACTTGTTCCACTTTTTCATCTCCTATCATTATGTTACATTCAGTTACACTATCTTCCCTCTCTATGACCATGACCTTAGTCTTGCTTACATTCACTTTCATGCCCTTCTTATACGCCTCATTCATTACGGTGACCATATGCTGTAAATCAGACGCTGACGACGCAAAAAGAACCTGATCGTCAGCTTATAGCAGGGTCTTAAACACAGATTCACCCATTCTTAAACCACACTCTTTCAAATCAGTCAAACAACTATCCATGAACAGATTGAATAGCCAAAGAGACGCTACACATCCCTGTCTAACACCACGATCAATGTTAAACCAGTCCGTGTAGGCCCCGTTTATTCTGACACAGATACTTGAATCCCTATATAAGGATGTAAATGCCCGTATCAGACTGCTGCTCACTCCATACACGGTGTAGCCTTCAAGAATGCTGCCTATCTTCTTGCTGCAATATATTTCCCTAAACCTAAGCTAACTAACTGTTACTAATTATTTACTCTAGGAACTTCTTGAACAAGGGAAAAATAAAATAAACAAGAAAACAACTAACAACTATTTATATTAAATTAAATTAAATTAAATTACAGCAATTAATATTAAGCTAAACAAGAACAGTACGCACACGGCCCGAGCATTTGCACGCGGCACTAACATCATACGATGTGACGTAGTAGTGGTGTGATCCTGTGGCTCGTTCAAACGGGCGAGTTAACTTGCCTAAGTAGTGGGTGAGTCGCCACACTACTCCCCACGTGAGACCGTGACTACGGGCGAAAGTAGTCTGGGAATCTGACAATACGTCCACTCCTCGTCTTTCTGACAGTATTATGGTCTTCTCCGGTCTGCTGTACTTGGGTATTCACTGGAGTCTCCCTCGTCATGTAGGCTGGTTTTAGTCGGCCTATGGCCCAAAATGCACGATGACGTAGTTAAGTTCATAAATTCTTGCGACACTTGTATCGCGCACAAACATCAGAACCATGCACCAATGGGAACGATGGGACGACCCAAAGTGTGTTCACGACCCTTCCAAACCATTAGTGTAGATTTGGTGCGGCCACTACCCGTCACAAGAAAACAAAACGCCTACATCTTCGTAGTAACTTGTTGTTTTAGTAAATACTGTCTACTTTTTGCTATCAGGCGCGCAACTGCTGAAATAATAACTAATATTTTGGAAGAAAAAATATTTTTAGTTCATGGTATACCATCTACAATTATATTGGACAATGGTAAACAGTTTGTCAGTGCTACTTTAAAAGCTATGTTGCGCAAGTACAATATCCCTAATCTTCATTACACTCCTAAATATTCCCCACATGTCAATACGGTCGAACGCTATAATAAAACCATTGGTTCTACCTTAGCGGCGTTTGTAGGAAATGACCAGAGATTATGGGACACTCTCCTACCTAAGGTGCAGTTTGCATTAAATACTGCAGTTAATGAAGTCACGGGCTTTACACCTAGTTTTTTAGTCTATGGACGTGAATTAGTTCCATGCGGCTCACACTATGTCGACACGGACGCTGATGATATAGTATACATACCTAGGGACGATTACGCAGAAAACATAGGTCACTTATCAGGCATATTTGACAAAGTTCAGGCACTCCTCATTCAAGCTTATGCTAGGAATTCCCAATGAGTTTAATGTGGGAGACACTGTGTGGAAAAGGACTTTTTATCAGAGCGACAAGGATAAGTCCTTCTGTAAGAAACTAGCCCCTAAATTCGTGAAGTGCACAGTGATTAATAAAAAGTCGCCTCTCGTTTACGAGTTGTCGGACGCGTCTGGAAATTCTATTGGGGTTTGGCACATAAAAGACCTAAAACTTATACACTATAGTGCCTAACTATTTGTTACAAACCGTAGAAGACTTTCCCTTCTTTCTTTCTATATGCCGTCTTAGCTTGGACAGTAGCGGACTCATAGAACTAACGCAGCTAGTCGGATTTTCCTTGTTAGCCACGTAAAATCTTCTCCTAAGGCGGGCGGTATTGTAGCGTATGACCGGTACCTACCGAGTGTACGTTATAATACCGTCCATACGCTCGGCCAATCAGAGAAGGCCATCGTCCGCGCTCGTGAGTTTTGCCCATATTTGGTTATGCGCCGACACAAACTCTGATGGAGGGCCCAGTATATTTTATTTTTTTTATTTATTTTATTTTATTAAAGCTTTATATACACAACGTATACAGGCGAACTTAATGCCATGGGCATTATCTCCCAGTCTACCTTAGAGTGGTGCAGAGAGAAAAGAAGTAGGTGTTATATAAAGAAAATGAATTTGAAATAACACAAATAGGTAATAAAAACTAAATATACATTCACATTAAAACATATATAGGTACATAATTTACATATAATATAAACATACACAGTATAGATGTATTATAGAACTACATACATTCATACACATATAAGAATATATAAATATATATACATACATATGGTATATATTATATACATATTAAACCAATATGAAATTTAAACGACTTATGATACATTCGCTGACTCAGCCAGTAGAAGTTCCTTCACCTTGAACTTGAAAGTATTCTTAGTCTTGGCCATCCTGATTTCAAGAGGGAGGGCATTCCAAAGAAGAATAGATTGGACAGTAAAAGAGGAATGAAGAAAATTAGAGTTATGAGAGGGTACAGTGAGGAGAAGATTATTAGATGAACGGAGGTTTCGTTCATGGTTAGAGCATAAGTATTCAAAGGAGGAAGATAAATACTGGGGAGAAGTTGAAGATGTAAGAATAGTATAGAGGGTAGTGAGAGCACGCAAACTACGGCGCTGACGTATGGGAAGCCACTTTAATTGGGAACGATAAGTAGACACATGGTCATACTTGCGAAGATTGAAAATGAATCGAATGCAGTTATTTAGAAGACGGTCGAGTTTATCAAGGAGATCTGCATTCAGGTCAAAGTAACATACATCACCATAGTCGATGAGGGGGAAAATTAAAGTCTGCACAAGCATTGTCTTTGTCTCAGGTGGTAGAATGTTCCGGAGGCGGTAAAGAGCGCGCAGGGTACCAGTGACCTTTTGACTCACCTGGGTTACCTGGACTTGCCAATTCAGCGTCGCATCTATGTGTAGCCCAAGGTTTTTGACCGCAGGACTCAAATGGATGGTGATTCCATTAAAGACTATAGACGGCAGGGACGATAACTCTAGTCGTTTTAAAATCCATTGACTACCCACAATGATAGCTTGGGTCTTCCTAGGGTTTACAGTTAGCCCAAACTTCTGACACCAGGACAATATAGCTGTTAAGTCGTTGTTAATTTTGTCGATCGCCTCATTGACGTGTTCCACACTTACTTGGGAGTAAATCTGCAAGTCATCGGCATACAAATGGTAAACGCACTGAAGATTTCGAGTTAAGAGATTTATAAAAATAGAAAATAAAAGGGGAGAAAGAATGCCGCCTTGAGGAACGCCAGAAGTAGTATCACACCATCTCGACGATAACTCGTCGACATGGATCGACTGCTGGTGACCTCGAAGATAATTTGAAAACCAATCCAAAGCTCCAACCGAGACCTTGAGGTGGGAGAGGATAGATAATAGGATATCGTGACTGACGGTATTGAAGGCATTTGAAAAGTCAATTAACACCAGGACAGTGATTTTGGTGTTTTCCATGCCCTCACGAATATCGCCAGTCACTTTGAGGAGGGCAGAGGTTGTGCTATGACCAGGCCTGAAACCTGATTGCAGAGGACTCAACAATTTGTTGTGTTGGATAAAATTTGATAGTTGCTTGTGCGCACAGGCCTCAAGCACTTTGGAAATAAAGGGTAGGATAGAAATAGGACGGAAGTGTTCAGGGAGGGTGGGACTTTGGGTTTTGGGCAAAGGTGTTATATATGCCTTGCGCCACAAGAAGGGAAAGGTACCAGAGACTAGGGAAAAATTAATGATGTGGGATATCGCCGACAGTAGATGATCTAGGATCGTCGTTATCATACGACGGCTAATATTGTCACATCCCACAGCATTAGATTTTATGGATAGGATGACCTTTTTGATATCGTCTGGAGACTCTGGAGAAAAGCAAAAAGAATCAATGTTGGGTTGAGGTAACCCCGCTAAATAATTAACAGTGTGACTCACGACTTGGTGATCCAGCGAAGCAGTAGTGGTGAAATATCGGTTGATATCATCCAAGTCATGAGTCCCATGAAAATCAAAATGCCGCTGTTTGCCAATGCCTAATGTTCCAAGGAACTTCCAGGTACTAGCAGGCGATGTGCAAGAGATATTATTAAGAATATGTCGGCGTTTAGCATTGCGCACCATCTGATTGCACCGATTTCTTGCAGACTTAAAACGCGCCCAATTTTCTTCACATCGGTCCCTTTTGTAGTTCCTGAACGCTCGGTCCCTACGTCGCATTGCCATCCGAACACCCACTGTAATCCAGGGTGCTGGTGGACGCTTCAGTTTCACCCATTTCACGGGGGCATGGTCGTCGTAAAGTTCACAGACTGCTGCGTTGAAAATATCCACTTTTTCGTCCACCGTGGAGGCGGATACCAAGCTGTCCCTATATATAGGGGCCGACAGAGAGACCGGCACCGCTAATTATTATTACCGTGCCTAACTACGTGCTACTACAACTACTTCAGACGTGTATCCTGGTCCCAGCTGTGGGTAGGTTACTACATTTACTGCGTTAGCGTACTGCCCATCTCTCTACCTGCTAGCTGAGGCCGGCTGACGCCGCTTGCCTGACTCTGGTTCTGGTTGTGGCTCTCCTAATGCTGCTTTCCTTCAGGTTTCAGGTCCACCTTAAGGCTCCGGGCTAGTCTACCTAGACCGCTACACTTCCTGCCTTCGGCGTCACCTCTGCCGAAGAGTCTGGTCTGCCCTGCTCATCACACTCAGACCATCGTGTAGTTCGGTCGACGACAGTGAGGCAATACCTGAAGCCAGAGGAAACTGGTAAAGGACCTACTAAATCTAGGTGGATGTGGCGAAATCGTGCTGATGGTGTTTTGAAAGTTGTCAATGGTGCTTTTGTATGTCGTGACACTTTACTCCTTTGACATTGCTGACACTCCTTGGCCCATTGTCGACAGTCCCGTCTAATACCAGGCCATATATACCGTTGGGTCACTAAACGAACCGTTGCTTTGGCTCTCGGGTGACTCAGGTTATGTAGCGTGTCAAATACCTGTCTCCGAAATGACCTGGTGATGAATGGGCAAAGACTTGCTGACACGTCACAGTATACCTTCACGTCTGATTCAGACAGCTTCATCTTTTCCAACTTCAGGGAAGAGCCGTTCGCGATCAATTCTCGCAGCTCTGCGTCGTTTTGCTGTTCGCTGGCCAGGCACTGCTAATCTATGGGCAAAGTGAGTTCATCAATATATGATAAAGCATCTGCGACCACATTATCTTTGCCTGCTACGAATTTGATATCGCAGGTGAACTGACTGATGTAGTTCAGATAGCGGAACTGACGCGGAGAACACTTTTCTCTAGGTGACGTGAAGGCATATGTCAACGGCTTGTGGTCTGTGATAACCGTGAATGTCCTTGCCTCCACCATGAACCTGAAATATTTAATCGCCTCGTATATCGCTAAGAGTTCTCTGTCGTAAGGGCTGTTCTTGGTTTGAGAGGGACTCAGTTTTCTTGAAAAGAATGCGAGTGGTTCCCATTCTTCCTGCTTTCTTTGCTGGAGTACCGCGCCAATTGCTGAGTACGAAGCGTCTGTCTGTATGCTCAACTCAGCTTGTGGATCTGGGTGCACTAAGAGAGTTGCTTGCGAAAGACTAAGCTTGCATTTATTGAAGGCCTCCATTCTGGCTGAAGTCATCTCCACAGGATGCAAGCCTTTGACCTTAGGACCTGCTAATAGTTCATTTAATGGTTCCTGCATAGATGCTGCAGCTGGAATAAACCGGCGATAAAAAATTATCATTCCCAGGAATCTTCTGAGTTCCTTTATGGTCCTAGGTACCGGGAACTCTTGTATGGCTTGTACCTTGGATTCGAGAGGCTGGATGCCAGCTGCTGAAACGGTATAGCCCAAAAAACTGACCTGTGATTGACCAAATATACATTTGTTGGTGTTTATCAATACTCCATAATCTGACAGTCTTATAAATAACTGCTGCAGGTGTTCCAGATGTTGTTTGCTACTACTGCTAAAGATTAGAATGTCGTCTAAAAAAAAGTAACAGAAGTCAAACCCTCGTAAGACCTCGTCCATGAAGCGCTGGAAGGTCTGCGCGGCATTACGAAGTCCGAACGTCATGAACGGGAATTCATACAAGCCAAAAGGTGTCGTAATTGCGGTTTTTGGTATGTCTTCTTCTGCCACTGGCAATTGGTTATAGGCCTTAACTAAATCGACCGTAGAGTAGATGGTGCTACCCGTCAGCTGTTGCGCAAAGTCCTGTATGTGTCTGACAGGGTACCGGTCAGGAATGGTACGCGCGTTTAAATCCTTGTAGTCCCCGCAAGGTCTCCATCCATCGTTCTTCTTGCGAGCTAAGTGAAGGAGAGACGACCAGGCGCTCTCAGAACGGCGTGCCGTGCCGTTTTGCAGCATCTCTTCAAACTCCTGCTAGGCCGCCTTAAGTCGTCTTGAATCAAGGCGTCGTGGTCGACTGGATACTGGCGGACCGGGAGTAGTACGTATATGATGAACAGTACTATGTTTGGGACTACCTGATTTGCCAGCTGGTCGTGTTATTTCAGGGAATTTCTTGTGTATCATCGTGGATGGTGCGCACTGATGATATGTCCTCCGCAGTGGTCTGACATACTGCAGCGACGGTAAGTGCTGTAATACCATCTACTAAACGTTGGTTTCGGACGTCGACAAGTAGGTTATAATATCCAAGAAAGTCGACGCCAATGATGGGCTTCGAGACATCGGCGACAATGAAGCGCCATGTGAATGCTCGACGAAGGCCTAGGTCGAAAGTCAGTGGGAGGTCACCGTAGGTAGCTATGACTGTCCCATTAGCTGCGAACAACTCGTACTTTGTCTTCACTCGAGGTTCCCGAACGGCGGATCGCGGAAAGACGCACAGGTCTGAACCCGTATCGACGAGATATTGCACTTTCGATTTGCGATCCGTAATGAACAGGCGGCTCGTTGTAGCTGGGCAACCACTTTCCACCACTACTGGTTGCCTTTGGGGTTTTCCGACTTTTGGTACGTACATGGTTGCGTGCATCGCGTAGCTCGATCGCCGAATCGGTAATGGTACCAACAGTACGGGTGATCTTTGGGTCGGGATCGAGATCGGGACCGATAACACCTGGGAGACTGACGTTTTCTGTCCTGGGACCGGGAACGTTGGTGTTCACGAAGCTCTGTGCTCATTACATCTAATTTGCGGGTTAATTCAGCCACTGTCTGTGTAAGTACGTCCAAAGCGTTACCTGTAGATGCAGAAGTTGCTGGCGTTCCAGTGCTTGTGCTAGCTACTTGACTGTTCACTGGAACGATGTCATTTATCCGATCAGCCAACTCCGCTATGTCGTTCAACGACATATTTGGCTGCGATGCGACTATGGTTTGCAGGTTAGTGGGTAGTCTGCTTGCCCAGATGGTCCGGATGAAATCGTCGGGTATATTCGAGCCAGATACATTCTGTTAGTACCGTAAAAATGGCGACTGCTTGCTATCGCCCAGCTCTGCGTGCTGTAGGAGTTGCTTAGTCTTACGTTCCTGCGACGCCGACAACCTCTTTATCAACTCAGCCTTCAGCTTGTCATATTTACCAGTAGCTGGAGGGGTGATGATCAGGTCTCTTACTTGCGCTGTATGTTGCGGTTCCAGTTGTGCTAGTACGTGGCAGAACTTCGTACTGTCCACTGTAATATTGGATAAAACGAACTGACCTTCAAGCTGGTCAAACCATAGTACTGGGTCGTCTGGGTTGAATACCGCGGATTTTACTGCAACCTTGCACGCTTCGTGGCACACGTCCTTGTATGTACTGGACTGCTGCGGTTCTCTTGACTCCATATCTGCTGTTCTTTCCGAGGTCACCAGTGTATGCTTCAAAAATGCTGCCTATCTTCTTGCTGCAATATTTCCCTAAACCTAAGCTAACTAACTAACTATTACTAATTATTTAATCTAGAAACTTCTTGAACAAGGGAAAAATAAAATAAACAAGAAAACAACTAACAACTATTTATATAAAATTAAATTAAATTACAGCAATTAATATTAAGCTAAACAAGAACAGTAAGCAAGGATCTAAGCTAGATTAGCGCACGGAGTAAGTTAGGCGAAGTGTAATTACATTTTCCAAACAAGCAGTATTTATACAAAAATATAATTAATAGTAATAACGCTAAATAGTGTTCGCGCTTGACACTTTTGCGCAGGAGGAGAACGCCCACAACATGGTGGCCGACGCGAACACAAAAGATGCGCGGGCGACCATCTTGCTTACCTGTGGCGTAAACAAAAGAATGGTTGTCGCCATCTTGTTAGAGGCGGCGCTAAGTTTCGCACACGGCCCGAGCATTTGCAGGCGGCACTAACATCATACGATGTGACGTAGTAGTGGTGTGATCCTGTGGCTCCTTCAAACGGGCGAGTTAACTTGCCTAAGTAGTGGGTGAGTCGCCACACACGGAAAGTGTTGACCAAAGTTCATCCCTCACCACTCGATCGTAAGCCTTTTCCAAGTCAATAAAGGCGCAGAAAACCTTCTGGTGTTTCATTAAGATTTTCTCTGCAATGCACCTTAAGGCAAAGACTTGATCCGTACATCTCATGCCTTTTCTAAATCCCGCTTGTACATCCCAAATCTTACTATCCGTTTCAGAAATCATTCTTTCGATCAGTATCTTTGCATACAATTTGCCAACAACACTCAGTAGGCTTATGCCCCGGTAGTTTTTGCATTCTTGCTGAGACCTTTTGCCCTTGTACAGTGGCACAATTACTGCCTTGTTCCAGTCATCTGGGACACGACCAGACCGCCAACATTTGTTAAAAAGCAGGTACCGCAGGCTTGCCGTAACGCCTTCGCCTATCTTGAGCATTTCAGCAGATATCCTGTCATATCCCGCAGCGTTACCCGCTTTCATACTTTTCAATGCATATCTTATCTCTTCCATACTTATATTATTTTCACTATCATGTTCCTCATCCGCTACTATATTCCTGGTAACACTTTCTCCTTGTTCAAACAAATTTTCAAAATATACGTTCCACTGATTCAGAACATCTCCATGCTCTCTAATAATATTTCCATTCATATCCCTTATCACCCCAACCTTCGAGTCTCCTGACGAATTGCCTCGGGCTGTTCTGACCAAGTGCCAGAATAATTTAATATTGGCCCGAAAATTCTTAGCAAATTTCCTGTCAAACTTATCCTTACATTCTTCTTTATTTCTTCTCACTGTCTCTTTTACTTTATATTTCAACCTGTCATACTTTTCTTTTACAGTCCTCTCATTGTCATTCACACTACCTTGTATCCTTTTGTTGGCTCTTATGGCCAGCAAGTCCATCCATGCTTTACGTTTTGCCGCGACCACACCACTTACTTCCTGATCCCACCATTCATTACATAATTATCCTTTTAACATGTTTCCTCTTACTTACGCCACATACTTGTGTTGCTGTATCTATAACTCCATTCTTAAACTCCTTCCAAAATTCTTCTATCTCGCAATCATCTTCTTCAAACAATTCTTTAAACCTTTCTTCCAGTAGGTTCTTGTGTAAGATGAAAACGCTCAAAATTAAAGACTAGATGTTTACTCAGCCATAGCCAACAGAACTTACTTAACTTACTCTGTACGGCTGTAGTCAAGCCACGCAGAGAAAATTGTTTTGTAATAAATATCTTGCCCTTAAGAGAACTGGCTATGGAAAATTTGTTTGGACAACCTATTTTCTAGTCCACAGCTTTGATATTGCGCAACCCACCCAGACGTATAAATAAGGACTAATGTAACAAGTCTCCTACGACCCTACATTTTTTTTTAAGTTAGGTATTTGAATAATTTGGCATGCTGTTCTAAAAGTGTTAATTTTCCAAAGTTGGAAGATGAACTTAAGACATAAGTAATTTCAGGGACGAAAAGGCAATAAGGAATAATAGTGTTGCGGACGGGGTAACGGGAT
The DNA here is from genome assembly GCA_944739405.2 of Euclidia mi. NCBI lineage: Eukaryota > Metazoa > Arthropoda > Insecta > Lepidoptera > Erebidae > Euclidia > Euclidia mi. The sequence goes on along the minus strand of OX123198.2, from coordinate 31,666,190 downwards.
TGGAAGGAAACACCGAGTAGCACTGATGACACTTTATTCGACTTCACACACACGACGCGTCGTTCAATTTCGACGCGGACAGCACCAACACTAACGTCTATTGCACTGCACTTCACTGCACTTCACTGCACTATACTTTCACTTCACTTTATTTCACTACTACTTCTTTCTTCCTTTTCTTCTCCACTTTACTACTTCTCAACTTAAACTCTCAGCGCGTCTACACCGCTTTATATACACCTAGGAATGTTCTAGATCCACTAATTTCGATTGTCATTTCATTATTCAATTGTTTTTCCATCTTTTTTTAACCTTTCCATTCCTTCTTGAAGTTTCTAGAATTTTCTAATCTTTATTCGAAATACTTAAATAATATTTTTTTAAATATTTGCCAAATATTCATAAACCTTTTCCAAATTTCATAAAAACCAAAATCCACATAATTTTTATGACTGGGATTTGAACCCTCGCCCTCAGAACGTGCAGCGTATGTGTTATGCTCACGGCCATCGCCTTGTTGTCAATGACTGGTGCATTTGGCGAACACTTGATAGAGTGTATACGTCATCGAACTAAAAACTGTCATTTCCAAATAATAAAATAGTCTTCAAACCTCTTTGCTAATTATTGTGTTTGACGACCGGCTATAGTCCGTTCACAGTTATTTTACCTCTAGCTGTTAGATTGGCCAACCTGGGCGTTGTGTTGCTATATTTAGTATATAATACTCCCATTTTAAATACACAGTATACACGCGATCGAATTAAATATTTGGAAGTAATGTTTGTAACAAAACCTCTTGATATCGGCTTGGCTATACGCATATACATTTATTTTCTAACAAAATAACTAATTTCCTATGTAGATAAATAGTTATAATAAAACTTTGCCTATTTAATATACAAAGATAAACGCATCATAATTACGTCAATGTGAGGTTTTAATTATCAAATACAAAAACTGCAAATTTAATTTTAATTTTTTTTAATGATCCATATGGACTGCCAATGTTATGATGATTCGTAACTGCAGTCAGATTCTCGGACTACCAATGATGATTCGTAACTGCTGTCAGATTTTGTATCAGACTCATAATTTAATCCTATTATGAACCTGTCCATTTCAGCATCCGTAGACCCATCTGTTTCACGAAGCTTGTCTTCAATATGGCGCACATGTTTGCATTGTTTTTGCCAGTCTTCTGCAGTGATAGATTGAAAAGCTTCTTCAGCTAAATTCACAATGTTGGTTGCCTCTTGTCCTACATTTTTGCTTGTGACACACCTTTCAATGATACTCCACATAAATTCAATTGCATTTAGCTCGCAGTGGTATGGCGGTAATCTAACCACTTTGTGGCCATGAGCTTCAAGCATTTGATCAGTTTCATATATTGGAGCTTCTTTATGGTCTCTTATAATTTCATACAGTTGAGCTTTCACCATGGTAGGCAGATAAGATAACCCCTTATTTGTGATCCAGTTTTGCATTTCAGCTTTAGTAGAACTTAATGTTGGTACCTTGTTTAACTTGACTGTGTGATAGGGGGCATTATTCATAACAACTAACTATTAGACGGCAAATAAGGAATTAGTCTTTCCTGAAGCCATTTCATGAAATTTGTTTTGTTCATGTCATCATGGTAGTCACCCGATTTCGACTAGGATTTAAATATTAATAAAGCGTTTGGTATAAACCCTATTTCACCACCCGCATGAATAATTATCCATCGTGTACCAACGGAATCGGTTTTAACACTTTCACGGACAGTAAACGACACACAATTGAAGTTTTATTGTTATCACGCCTATAGGCGTTTACTGTCCGTGAAAATGGACACCCATTTCATTTTCTATTTGCCAGCATTTCTTGTACAAAATACTCCTGAACCCGTACCTGTAACAAATGGTGGTTACAGTTGGACATTCTAGTTTGCACTAAAATTGGGTAAAATGTTATGCACGGGTAACCCTATTTTACATACCTGTCTTCACTGAGTACCATTCCTACGTAAAGAAAATAAACACTGACATTTGTCAGAGGTAAAATAACTGTGAACCTAGGATGGTGTATCTATATGGATTTGACAAGCAAATAATAATACCGTGACAGACCTAGATAATGACATGCAGAAATACATAAGAGTAAAAGAGACAAAGATAGCATTTTTTGTCTTTGTCAGAGTTTTCGTTTTTTTTGCTGGTCACAACTGAATATTGTGACCAACAAGCGGTTGAGCTCTGGATGGTATCCGCGAAATATTGTGTAATTATTGTTATTGATTGTGAATTTGTGTAATTGTACTTAGTGAAAATATCATTGGTTCAGATTTATTATGGTGATTTGCTACATTTTAGGCTGTAAAAGCCGTAGTGAGCGGAAATGTGAGAACGTATCCTTTCATTCGTAAGTACGATATTTAAGTTATAATATCTATTTATCTATCTATCTATAACGTCACGCCTGTCTCCCATTGGGGTAGGCAGAGACTATGGAACGCCACGTGCTTCGGTTCAAACATACCTCTTTCGCTTCATCGACATTCATTAACCTCGTCATGCATGCGCGTCGGTTATAGGTACTTTTTATTTTGCCCTTTATCAGTAGATCACCTATTTGGTCGGCGTACGTCCGTCTAGGGCGGCCCCTACCGACATTTCCATTTATTCTCGCACGATACACTCCACAGATATAGATCTACATAGATGACGCAACTATCACGATTTGTATTGAAACCAAGCGTGCCGACTTTTTAATACCTACTGTGACGTTGCCTGTATCACGAAGTCGAAACGATGCGCGACAGTATCGCTTGTGCGATATTCATCGTCTCCTAATACACAACGTCAGATCAAACGTCCGAAGCAAACGCGGCAACGTAATATGAATAAAGTTTACTTAACGGTAAAACGGACGCGCGGAGACTGAAGTTAGTGGCGACCAAGCTCGACGCTTGGTCGGAGTTCAGACACGCGAAGTGCATGCATTTGCGTTATCTATGTAGATCTATGTCTGTGATACACTCCTTTCGTATTTCTTCTTTCATCCATCCGCTCCAGATGTCCAAACCAACGTAACATTCCTTTTTCAATCTTTGTCACTACATCTTCTTTTAGACCACACTTTTCCCGTATCACACTGTTACGCACTTTATCTTTCAAACTTATTCCGCACATACTCCTTAAAGCTCTCATCTCCACAGCATTGATTCTACTTTCATGCTTCGTCTGCCATACCCATGATTCGCTACCATACATCAGTGTTGGCGCCAAAACTCCCTGCAGTACAGCAAGACGAGCCTTACTTGGTATAATTTCGCTACTGATGATGGACCGTAAGGCGCCATTCACACTATTTCCTGCTTTCACTCTCCTTTCAACATCTCCCTCACATTTCCCATCTCTCGTAAACAAAGACCCTAAATACACAAACTCATTCACTTGTTCCACTTTTTCATCTCCTATCATTATGTTACATTCAGTTATACTGTCTTCCCTCTCTATGACCATGACCTTAGTCTTGCTTACATTCACTTTCATGCCCTTCTTCCTATACGCCTCATTCATTACGGTGACCATCTGCTGTAAATCAGACGCTGACGACGCAAAAAGAACCTGATCGTCAGCGTATAGCAGGGTCTTAAACACAGATTCACCCATTCTTAATCCATATTCAGACCCTTTCAGATCGGTCAAACAACTGTCCATGAATAGATTGAACAGCCAAGGAGACGCTACACATCCCTGTGTAGCGCCACGATCAATGTTAAACCAGCCCGTGTAGGCCCCGTTTATTCTGACACAGGCACTTGAATCCCTATATAAGGATTCAAGTGCCCGTATCAGACTGATGCTCACTCCATACACAGAAAGTGTTGACCAAAGTTCATCCCTCACCACTCGATCGTAAGCCTTTTCCAGGTCAATAAAGGCGCAGAAAACCTTCTGGTGTTTACTTAAGGTTTTCTCTGAAATGCACCTTAAGGAAAAGACTTGATCCGTATATCCCATTCCCTTTCTGAATCCCGCTTGCACATCCCAAATTTTACTATCCGTTTCAGAGATCACTCTTTCAATCAGTATCTTTGCATACAATTTGCCAACAACACTCAGGAGGCTTATACCGCGATAATTTTTGCATTCCTGCTGTGACCCTTTTCCTTTGTACAGTGGCACAATTACGGTCTTGTTCCAGTCACCTGGTACACGACCGGACCGCAAACATTTATTGAAAAGTAGGTACAGCAGGCTTGCGGTGACGCCTTCACCTACCTTGAGCATTTCAGCAGATATTCTGTCATATCCCGCAGCTTTACCCGCTTTCAAACTTTTCATTGCATACCGTATCTCTTCCATACTTATATTACTTGCACAATTATCTTCCTCTTACGCTACTATATTCCTAGTTTCAATTTCTCCTTGTTCAAATAAATTCTCAAAATACACCTTCCACTGATCCAAAACCCCCATGCTCTCTTATAATATTTCCATTTTTATCCCTTATCACACCAACTTTTGAGTCACCTGCTTTGCCTCGGGCTGTTCTAACCAAGTGCCAGAATAATTTGATATTGGCCCGAAAATGCTGAGAAAACTTTCTATCAAATTTATCCTTACATTCTTCTTTCTTTCTTCTCACTGTCTCTTTTACTTTATGTTTCAACCTGGCATACTTTTCTTTCACTATCCTTTCATTGTCAGTCACACTACCTTGTACCCTTTTGTTGGCTCTTATGGCCAGCAAGTCCATCCATGCTTTGCGCTTTTCCGCGACCACACCACTTACTTCCTGATCCCACCATTAATTACAAATCTTTTTAACATGCTTCCTCTTGCTAACGCCACATACTTGTATAGCTATCTCTATTACTCCATTCTTAAACTCTTTCCAAAATTCTTCTATCTCGCAATCATCTTCATCAAACAATTCTTTAAACCTTTCTTCCAACGCCTCTTGATACTGACTACGGACATCCTCTTCTTCAAATCGTTCAACTTTCACTCTTTCAATGGCAGCTGAGTGTATGTGAGGGCGATGGCGCCATTTAGTGGTTAGTCCCGCTATGCGGCTAACTACCAAAAAATGGTCAGTACCTACATTTAAGCCTCGATACACTCTAGTATCTTTCACTTTTCCTTTTAAACGTTCATCTACCACAACGAAATCTATCATACTCCTTTCTGTCTGCCTTTGCCATGTATACATATGAATCAACTTGTGACTAAACAAAGTGTTTGTCACCACAAGCTTTCTCTCCATACAAACCTCCAGCAAACTCTCACCATTTTCATTCACTCTCTCGTCACCAAATCGCCCTAAAACCCTTTCACATCCATCATGAGACACACCCACCCATCCATTAAAGTCACCTAACATAATTATTCTTTCATTATTCTCACACCTAGCAAGCACATCTCTAACCTTATCCCAGAATTCCTCTCTGACATTCGATGGCTTGGACATGTCTGGAGCATAAACACACACAACAAAGACTTTCATTAAGCCAAGTTTTAATCGCATCCAAGGAAGCCTGGAGTTGACATATTCATATTCTTTCACACACTCATTCATCCTATCCGACAGAATCATTCCAACTCCTCGGCTAGCTCTTTCAGACTCAACAACTCCAGACCAGTATGCATGATACTGGCCATGAGTAGTTGTTGAGCAACCTTTCTTCTTCGTTTCACTCACTCCTAGTATATCAATTTTCCTTGCATCCATCATATCACACAATTCATCGATCTTACTATCCACTCCTCCACAAACATTCACCGTTGCAAATAGGCATTCCCTAGCCCTCTTTTTGCCTCTGTTGGAAGGGGAGACAAAACGTGACGTGTGGCAAAGCGCGTCGCCGTTGGGAACTTTGCCCGTATGTAATACGATGGGGCAGTCTGAGCGACAATGCTCAGAGAGGGATTCTCCGGTACATCCGGTACCCTCCTGGGGTAAAGTAGTATTTAATCCCCTTACAGTCATTGCGCCATCTTCTTCACCTCTACTTCGGATAAGGAACGGAAGGGAAATACAGGATAGGACAAGAGAGTGTTAAAGGAGGTTGGTGTTTGGAAAGGATGTCAAAGGTAATAAAGGATGCCGCAATCACGGAGGGGATATTGGTAGTGATTGCGACTGCTCGAGCGAGCCGGGAGCGCGAACCCGAATGCCTCTTCTCTACGATCGTACAGATCAGTAGAGCGAAAGCACACCCTGACTTTGTTTTGTTTTTATCTATTTATACATGCAAATATTGCTAGAATGATACAATTAGTGTATTATTATATAAGGAAACATGTCTAAATTACATCAATAAAACAAAAAATGCTATTTTATTATCACCGCGATGTTAGTATTATACAATTGAATTCAATAGGTCGTTGAATGTTGACATAGCCAAAAGTCATCGATACTTTTTAATTTTACAGCGTTGAATGTTTTTTAGGGATACCACAGAAGCGTTTGGGAAATTACCCAAGTTTTGGGTAATTTGCCTTTATTTAGTTTCATATGAACCTAAGATTAATTATAAATTTTAATTTGTTTTCCGATTCTTTGTAGTAATGAAACTATTTGTTTATAGATTCCCAAAGGACTGCACGATCCGACAATTATGGATACGTGCAACAGGACGAGAAAACTGGGATCCAAATAAATATGCAAGGTAATGCTCTAAACACTTTGAGCGAAAGTGTTTTAGGAAAACTCCCCGCAATACTTTTTTGGAATCATTCTCAGTTCCTACACTACATATTGTTACCAAAGAGGAAAAATACTATTAACCATATTTTCTTTTTTTTAATTACCGCAATACATCTCATGATAAGCTATATTTGTGGTCTATAATGAAGCGTGCTTATCCCATAAGAACCGATTCACTCCCGCTTTGAAAGTTAAAAAAACATTACTCTTTTTCAATCTAGCAATTTTCGCTTTGAAAATTGCTAGATTTTTGTTTTGTTTTTCGTGTGAGCGTGTGGCCAACTCTGGTGTCGGAGTTTTCAGACCGCCCTAAGGCCTCCGACATAGCCTAACGATCCTTATCCTTGGACAAGAACCGGGACCGACAGCTTTACGTGCCCTCCGAAGCACGGTAGCGCTCAGATGTAAATGCCACAAACGGTCATCCATCCAAGTGGTAACCTGTGCAAGCGTTGCTTAACTTTGCCGATCTGTTACGAACGGCAAGCCAAGTCTCGCTACGGTACTACTATTAATGTTTTTATTGCGAAACAAAAAAATATGGGTTTTATTTTTATATTAAACACAATCTTAGCTTATCTTTATTCATGTTTTATCATTCTTTTTAGGTTCCATTGAGATGCGACGACAGCACCAAATGTATGGAATCCGAAAATCCTCCTACGACTGCAAGTACTGCGAAAATAGCCACAGAATCACGTTATGTATGTTTTTTATATTAGTAATAAATAGCCCAATCACATCTTAGTGTTACTAATATAAAAAACTTACATAACGTGCGTTTTTTATATTAGTAACACTAAGATGTGATTGGGCTATTTATTTCTTAAATGTATAATAAAAAAAAATATATTTATATAATGATCAATATTTTTCAGATCTGTATGCCAATGGAAATCCCAACCACACCTACGCAAGCGATGGATATAGACACAAATCTAGTAAGTAGCTGTCACGTTAAACATATTTAAAGAGATTATTTATTGGTGATTACTTTTATTTTAATATTTAACTTCAATTCAGGTTGATAATGTGCCCAACCCAGTTCTCGAAAAATGGCTGTACGTTGTTGTCCTGGTATAGGTATTTCATTACAGACAGGTTTATTGTAACCAATAAGCGTGATATTGTGTGATCAAATGAGCAGAGCGACTCGCATTGATAGACGTTATTACCATATCGCATGACAGCAATCTCGTAAAAGCAGAGAAAGAGAAGGAGTTCAAATATTTGGGCCCAGCTCATGAGATTATCGATTTGTGGGATGTGAACTCGGTGATCATTGTGCCGATAGTTGTGTCAGTACATGGATTAATCGCCAAGAGCCTTTACCAACATCTAAAGATGCTCGCACTAGGCAGCAGAAAAACCAATATTTTTAACAACAACACTTTTTGAGTTCGAAGTTAGAAGTACGCACACAATTTTATTTTGCTTTCTTACTCACCATGCGGGCTCCTGGTTTAATTCTTTTAAATTATTTTATTTATCACTTATTTTAGACCCAGGCGTATCTGGCGCAATTTATTTCACCTGTATATATAATATGATTTTGTAAAGATTTGAGTTTTTTCTAAGTCAATGACACTGTCTTTTTTACTTACTTTTTCTATTTTACCAATGTGATTCATTATGTGTGAAATATTTTATTTGAAATTGACCCTGAAGTTAAATTTTATTTCTAATCTATTAGTTAACTCACTTATTACTGCAGCCTGCTCTCGATTGGTGATTTAATATAATTATGTAACTGAGCAAACTGGGCTCGTGCCTCCCTTCAATTTGAGAAGGCCTAATTTAGTTTGGAAGATTTTAGACAAACACTTGACGGACGGGATAATTTTCTAAATAATAAGCATATAACTTCCAAAAGTCTGAAATACGTAACGTGGTTTTGTATTCGAAAATCATTACGTGGTAATGATCTCGTCATTGATCCTATCATTGCATATAGGTAGTGATTATTAGTGATATTATGAATATCAATTGCTTTATTCACCTTAACTTATTTACTAGTGTTTAAGTATAAGCTGGATTTATTCACATATTTTACTTTATCTGAGGATTTATCAACATTAAATTGATATCCATTCTGAGTAAACCAAATCTAAAGATTTATTGCAAACATTATCGATATTTTATCGAAATTCATTTTGAGTAAGCACATCACTAGTCCAGTTAAAATTTACGACAATTTCGAAGATTCGAAATGACATGAGATAAAAATCATAAGTCAGAGTGAAGTAAATATATTGGGTAACGTTGCTATTTTAATTTTGTTATACATAATAAATAATATTTAGTATAAAAAATACTTATCGCACACCTTATAGATGGAATTCAATTCAACTCAATTCAGGTTTGATACAATGTTACTTAAAAGTTAATATGTACTTCGTAGAATTATAGGGTAAACATTTACAACATCTGGTAACACCAACTCAGGAAGTACTCTATGTCTGTCCTTTACGGGTGTACGCAAATGTCGAGTCCATATGATTCTTGGTCCAAGCTGTGAACGGACTGTAGTTTGTCGTGTAGAAGTCAGTAGTCCTTGACGACTGTAGTAATGACAGCTTGATATGACACCGGCCGTCACACTACCTCCCTCTAAATCATGCGCGTCCCGCGTATCCCCCAACCGATGATACACCGCTCTCCTTTCGACATGGATCAAGTCATTAAGCTTCGTAGATATAGGAGCTGAAACCTGTAAGTAAGTAAGTAAGTAAGTGTTTTTATTTGCAAGAACATGGTAGAAGTAGATACAGTTGGTCGTTAGTATAGAGTACAGCATATTCTATCATAGGTACTTTGATGTGCAAATTTTATACAGTAGTAAATTATAAGATGAGATTAACTAAATTATATAAGATATTACAATTATTATCAATGTATTACACATGCAGAATTACAGTATTGAATTGCCCTGGATTTATTACAAACATCAAAATGTCATTGTGATAGTAAATAAAAAATTATATTATTAATTATATTAATGTCGTTAGTATGCAAATTATAGATGTCTATTCACTAAAATGTCAAATTATCATTAAGATATTCACGGATGTCATAATACATTTTTCCAATAATATGTCAAATAGCCTACGCTTAAATAATGTCACAGGTAATTCTTTCAAGCCACTGGGCAGATGATTGAATATTTTAATGGCCATACAATAAGCATTCTTTTTATGCAATTCTAATCTTATTTGCGGTAGTCGTAGCCTATTTTTGTGCCTAGTCCTAGAGTTTTCGTCACCAAATTTTACAAATAGATTGGGATGTTTTTTTACAAATATGCACATGTTGTGAATATAGATGCACGGTAGTGGAAGGATCCTATGCTTTTTGAATAGTGGTTTGCAGCTGTCCAGAAAGCCGGCACCACACATAGACCTGACGCACCTCTTCTGTGCTTTAAAAACTCTATCTGCCTCTGTCGAGTTGCCCCATACAATGATACCGTATCGAAGAATTGACGACACGTATGCGTGGTATGCCATTATTGCGGTTTGTAGATTTACAATCTGGCTTAATTTTCTTAATACATAAACATAGCGATCTATTTTACTTAATACTCTCTCAATATGTGGTTTCCAATTGCAATATTTGTCGACACTTATACCCAAAAATACGCAATCGTTGACAATATTCAATGAGTTATTTCTGTGGCAAATATTGATATCACATGGGTTAGCATTGTAGGTCTGAAATTGTATAATATTAGTCTTCGTCATATTAATTTTCAGATTATTATGTTCTAACCAAGTTACAGCGTTGTCAATCGCGGCGTTTATTTCATCGGCTAGTGCGGTTTTGTTTTTGCTTTTTACGAGTAATGTTGTGTCATCAGCAAACAGAATGCATTTCTGATTCATCGCATCTGGGAGGTCGTTTATGTACAGCAGAAACAGTAATGGAGCTAAAAGACTGCCCTGTGGCAAACCGCAGTTGTTTGGACGGTCAGCCGATTTAAATTGAATTTGTTGCGAATTTTCAACTTTGGTTATTTACACATACTGTAGTCTCTCTGTGAGATAGCTTTTAAACCAGTCGTTTGCCGTTCCGCGTATACCGTAATTGTGTAGTTTCGAAAGAAGTGTTGTATGACAGACAAAGTCGAATGCCTTTGTCATGTCTATAAATATAGCAGCTATGTTAGATTTTTCGTTTAAGCTTTCAGTGATATATTTGATTAAGCAGAAGCATGCCAATGAAGTGCAGCTATTTTTCCTAAAACCAAATTGTTGTGAATTGAGTATGTCACAGGATGATATGAATTGTTCTATTTTATTATATATAATTCTCTCAAATACTTTGGCAATCACGGGGATCAAGGTTATGGGTCTATAATTGTTTACGTCTGTTTTGTCACCTTTTTTATACATAGGTATTATTTTTGATTTCTTTAGACGACTTGGGAATATGCCTTCTGATATTGACAAATTTATGACGTATGCAAGCAGGGCTGCTAAGGTTGCAGCACAGCTTTTAAGCACTTTTGTACATATTTCATCATATCCGGTGGAGTTAGTTATCTTTAGATTTTGTATAGCTTTGTGTATGTCGCTGTTATCTGTTGGTGTCAAGAATATTGATTTAGAATTTTGAGGAATGGAAGGTGTATTATTTGAGTTAGTCATGATATTGTTATTATTAAGGGGTTTTGTCATTGAAATATAGAAGTCATTAAATATGTTGGAAATTTGAATAGGATTTTTATAGTTGATATTATTGAAATTTATGGCCTCAATTTGGGATTTTGTAATATCTTTGTTAGTGTTTTCATTTATTATTTTCCAGGTTGCCTGACATACATTTTTTGAAGACGTTATGTACCGCTGATTATTAAGTTTTTGGGCCTCTCGAATGCATTTGTTTAATAATTTATTGTAATCAGTATATGTTTGTCTGTTTTGATTTTTTGAGTCTTTGTTTAGATGATACCTAAGATATAGCGTTCTTTTTTTGATACAACAGCGCTTTATGCCCCTTGTTAACCATTTATTTTTAACTGGCTTATTCACATGTTTGATTTTTATTATAGGAAAACAGAGATTGTAAAAAAGTGTTAGTGTGTCATGCAGGCTGTTGAATGCATCATTTGTAGTTTTATGTTCGTATACTTCAGAGAAAGAAAGAGCCGATAGATATTTTTTATATTTTTCTAAGTTTTCGTTACTTAAATCTCTAACCATTCTAAACCAAACTTTGGGCATATTTTTCTTACTATGTTTGTGCTCAATCTGAAATGTTACTGTTTGCCCAGTTTCATGGTCTGAAAGAGCCAAGTAATGAAGATTTGACGTAATATTATCTATATTACTAACTATGAGGTCCAAGCAAGCGGTTTTTCGTGTTGGTAATAGTATATGATTCACTAGGTTGTTGTTTTTTAGAAAAGTGTTCAACTCACTGGTGATTTTACTGGTTTTAAGCATGTCAACATTCCAATCTCCGCAGAATAGGACTTTCTTGTTTGAATTCCTACATAGATTATATGCGAGCCTTTCCAGTTTATTTAGAAAGATTGTAGCGTTAGAAGTCGGAGTTCTATAAATGCATGCTATAATAAGATTAAAATTTATTAATTCAACCGCACAACACTCGAAATGAAGGGGTATAGAGGGTGTTAGGTTTTTGATTTCTCTGCATAGTAGGTCATTTCTCACCAAGATACATGTACCACCTCTACGTTGATTTGCCCTAGAGTAAAAAGATACTAACTTGTAGTTGTTTAGTTTGACGTTAGAGTGAGACCCTATCTTAAGGAATGTCTCAGATAGGCAAATGATGTCAACGCCCTGGTAGATTTTATTCAAGTCTGTCAATGCTATTTCAAGTAGCTCTTGTTTACTGAGTAAGCCTGCGATATTTTGATGGAACAGTGTTATTTTTTTATATTTATGTTGAGGGACGAAAAAAGTCTGTGATCTATGTGCAAGTTTGCTTTCTTTGAGGCACAAAACTTTCCCAATGCTATCATCTTTCATTGAAATTTCCACATCTCCACACTTAAGTATATCACTTTTAATGTCTAATCTGCACTGATGATCTCTAAAGAAATCCAGCCCAATAATACAATCGTCTACGATCCGCTCGTTACCAGTATAGGTTGTCACCGATTTTTATAGCCACCATCTGTTCGCCTTTAACTGGAATGTACTGACCGGTAGCCGTCGTCAGTCGAGTTGACGGTGTTAGAATCTTTCCGTTCTTTCTTGTCAAACGAGTTCCTATAACCGTTCGTGTCGCACCGGTGTCCAGGGTCAGCGAACATATAACGCCATTGACTGCTCCATCGATAGTTAAACCGTTTCCATCCGTGCGTTGTCGAATACGAATTTTCGGAGCTTTCCGTCTTCTGATCAGCGCTTGCATCGAAGTCCTGGCTGTAATTGCTTCCTGATCATCTTTCAAGACTTGAACACTAGCGTCAATCTGACGCATTCCTGCTACATATTTCGGACAGCTACGCCTTAAATGTACGGGCTCTCTACAGTTAAAACACTTTAAGACAAAAGATCTGCAACCAGTTCTCTCTACTTCTGCTGCAATAACTCTGTCTCGATCACTCGTAATTTCTTGTCGAACAGCCTCCACTTCTAGAGCATGTGCCAATGCGTCTTTAACATTGCTGTGGTGTCTCAGGCGCAGGGCAGCTCTGACTTCACCGTCATAAATTCCATCGATGAACGCCTGGAGTCGCATGCTTTGAACTTGTTTCGCGGGTGTTGACTGGTAAGCCTTTCTCACCATTTTTGTCGCTTCCATCGACCACTGCTGCAAGGATTCATTCGAGTGTTGACGGCGAGTGCATAACTTGGCTCGGCACACATTTTGTAAGTGCACATCTCCGAACCTAGATTCCTGGGCCTCAATAAGTTCTTCGTAAGTGGCGTGCTTTCCTACGGCATCAAGCGCCGATAATGCTTCACCACGCAACGCGAGGATAAGGGCAAACTTGGCCTGGTCGCTATCCCAACCGTTGCTGATAGAGGTGGCCTCAAACTGCATCCTGTAGGCCTCCCAGGACGTGGTTCCATCGAATAATGGAACTTTGAAATGACCACCAGAACTAGATGTAGTATTGGAAACCGAAGAACTATTGGTTTTCATTTTCCTTAACTCCTCCTCCATCGTAGCTATGCGGATATGCATCGCCTCCTCTATTGCAGCCACGCGCGATTGCATTTCACCGATCCGCATCTGCATCTCGGCAATCTTACGAGCGTTCTCCGATATATAATGGCGAATCTCATCCTGGCTCTCCATTATCTCGCTAAGCTGAGATTTAAGCTGCTGCGAGTTCTCCTGGAGTTTGGATTCCAGTTGCTGAGAATTTTGCTGCAGTTTGGATTCGAGTTGCTGAGTGTTTTGCTGGAGTTCGGATTTAAGCTGCTGCGAGTTTTGCTGAAGTGACTGTTAGAATAGGGCTGCGAGGTCTGCGAGAGATAGCGGGTTAGCTGCGATTGCGGACGTAGATACCCCTCCTTTAGATCCGCTTCCTTGCGAAGGAGCATCCCTGCTCACAACTTCCTGGCAAGAGTCGCCTTGCTCTTGAGCGGCAGCCCTTGCACGTGTCGTAGGCCCTTCTCTCGGCATGACTGGCATCTTTGATCCTTCCAATCCCACTTCTGACACCAATTGTTACGGACGGGGTAACGGGATTGGAAGGAAACACCGAGTAACACTGATGACACTTTATTCGACTTTACACACACGATGCGTCGTTCAATTTCGACGCGGACAGCACCAACACTAACGTCTATTACACTGCACTTCACTACACTATACTTTCACTTCAATTTTGTTTCACTACTACATCTTTCTTCCTTTTACTTCTTCCTTTTCTTCTCCACCTTACCACTTATCAACTTAAACTGGCGCTCAGCGCGTCTACACCGCTTTATGTACCCCTAGGAATGTTCTAGATCCACTAATTTCGATTGTCATTTCATTATTCAATTGTTTTTCCATCTACTGTCTCTTTTTAACCTTTCCATTCCTTCTTGAAGTTTCTAGAATTTTCTAATGTTTATTCGAAATACTTAAATAATCTTTTTTTAAGTTTATTATTTATATTTATTATCAAGGTATTTCATTTTATAATCTATATGTAGCTTAATCTAATCTTAATGTGTAAGTAGTATATGTACAAAAAACCGTAAAAACAAATAAAAAAATTAAAATAGTTACAAGGTTTAGGCGTCGTAAAATGCCTCCGCATCAATGTCATCGGGTAACGTGCCCAGAAGGCTGGCAGCATTGCCACGCTGGATGGCAATACTGATTCTCTGAGCAAAGAATAAACCAGCCTTCTGGTCACGTGAGACTTCGATTAAACGTTTAGAAATTTCCCGGAATAGTGAACGAGCGGTCGGACCCCATGAGCCTAGCGTTTCAACCCCAAACGGATCAAACACGTAATTACTCACTAAATTACTGTATTTGCGCCGTTTGAGGGTTTCCGCAGTTGCAGCAGCAGCGCCAGCATGGCCTCCCGTGCTTGGAACATGTGATGGCGCGACGGTGTCTACGCAGGTTGCGTCCCACACCGGCCTACCCATTTTCCAAGGCAACAATGACATACCATCAGGTCTCTTACCGTCGTCGCGTATCAAACCATTTGGTTCAAGTACAGCTGGTACGCCAGGCGCGACAAGAGCACGACGAATTATGTCATTCAGATGGGCGTGACGAAGAATTCTACCAGCGCTTCTGCTGCAAGATAGCCCATGGTGTCCGAGGCTATCGACGTCTTCTCCACAGTGACATCGATGCGGAGAAACACACGGAGCACCTAAACGAAGACAAGTGGCGATACGGAACGTCTCAAAAATAAATATTTGCCAAATATTTATAAACATTTTCCAAATTTCATAAAATCAAAATCCACATAATTGTTATGACTGGGATTTGAACCCACGCCCTCAGAACTTGCAGCGTATGTGTTATCCGCACGGCCATCGCCTTGTTTTCAATGACTGCTGAATTTGGCGAACACTTGACAGAGTGTATACGTCATCGAACTAAAAACTGTCATTTCCAAATAATAAAATAGTCTTCAAAGCTCTAGCTCTAGCGTGCCAATTATTGTGTTTGACGACCGGCTAGTTTGTCGTGTAGACGTCAGTAGTCCTTGACGACTGTAGTGATGACAGCTTGACATGACACCGGCCGTCACAATAGCTTAGACTATGTACAATAGTATGCCGAATGAATATTATTAATTTCGAGTAGGCGGTCTGAAATATTACTAATATGTTGTATATTTTCTTCTGAGAAAGGATCTATAAAAACATAGAATGTTAAGAGCTCCTTCCAATTATGAGATTAGGCGGAAAATAATTTTATTAAGATATAACTGAATGTTTTTCTCTAGTCAATATTACCTCTATATTTTTAGTGCTTATTTACCCTGACTACTAAGCTGAATATGCTTATTACGTATACTTTAATATGTTAGTTTATCGTACAAACTCTGCTTAGTTTGAGATCAAATGACAGTGTTTGAGATCAACATAAAAAAGATGAGCCAAACTAGTAATACTGTTTTAGCATCGCAGCCAAGTATTTGTTTAAGATTAATTGAGGAAAAATAAAACAATCCAAGGATCAATATAATAACTATATTGTCGTATCAAAGACTGAAGGAGAAGAACAGCATTTTTGCGTATGTGGATATCAAGGTCTTTGTTGAACAGTGTCAAACAGCCTGAAATTAGATACTGATCAACGTGGTATGCCAATAAGTTTTTACAATATGAAACTAACCAACACGAAAATATATTATATACCTAATAGATTATGTGTGGATAAGACGTGTCGGGGTCTAGGAAAAGCCATATCTTTAGGTAAAGCACGAGTTCTGCCCTTACCGTCAATTGCTTATTTGATGCTTTTAAATTAAAAATATAACTGCAAACTTATAGTAGTTGGGGAGAAAAACATTAAGTGTTCATTCAAACAGTTCTTCACTGCATTTAGGTAGGTACAGTGGACCAACAAAGAAATGTAAAAGGTCGTAATATCATCGTCGTATCGTCGTTAAGTGAGTAAATAAACTAAGTAGACTAATGTTACACTGTTAGATATAATGTTATACTGTTATTCGGCAAATAAATTCTAAATTTAATATATGGTATTTAGACGACGGGACCCTAGGAGGAGCTCTAGATATAGTATTACAAGATTTAGCTTTTATTAAAAATAAATTCGCATCTATTGGCTTGGAACTAAATTCTAGTAAGTGTGAGTTGTTTATAAATACAATAGATTCCACAAAAAACTTTCGATAGTATCTAAATTTAATCATTTGGCACCAAACATCAAAATTATTGAAAAGAGTTCATTTCGCCTCCTAGGTTCGCCCGTATTTGAAGAAGCTTTTGATTCTTTCTTTGAAGAAAAGATACAAAATTTTTGTGAAATTGCAGATTAATTAAACTATTCAAAATTAATATACATATTCGGCTTATACTATTATTCCATATTGCCTTTTCATCCCAAAATTTACTCATGCCTTATGATCATCGCAACTTTGGAAAAAAATAACATTATCAGGACAAATCGACCAAATTATACAACTTACTTTAAAAAATATATAAAATGTGGACTTGGACGATCGAGCCTGGCTACAAGCATCTTTACCCATACGTTTGGGTGGGCTCGGTGTTCGCAAAATTTCCAGTGTCAGTTTACCGGCGTTCCTGTCTTCGGTTCACAGCACGGAAGAGTTAACTAGGAAAATATTATCACCTACACTAGTTAACTCAGAAGTGCTGTGCAAAACCGAAGCTATAAACGCCTGGAAAATGGCTTGTCCAAACACTGATTTGCCCATCAACCTATTCTCCCAGACAGTGGGACGCGCCGCTTTGTAACATTGTGAGGAAAAATTTTTTTGGATACATCTTTTAATGTTACAGAGCGTGCTCGCTTGCTGGCTGTGGGGGAATGGAATTCCGGTCTATGGCTTCAGGCACTACCATCGTCCAACACAGGAACCATGTTGGACGATGAGACGTTCCGTATCGCCACTTGTCTCCCTTTAGGTGCTCCGTGTGTTTCTCCGCATCGATGTCATTGTGGAGAAGACGTCGATAGCCAGAACACCATGGGCTATCCTGCAGCAGAAGCTCTGGTAGAATTCCTCGTCATGCTCATCTAAATGACATAATCCGTCGTACTCTTGTCGCGTCTGGTGTACCAGCTGTACTTGAACCAAATGGTTTGGTACGCGACGACGGGAAGAGACCTGACGGTGTGTCACTGTTGCTTCGGAAAATGGGTAAGCCTTTGATGTGGGATGTGGGGTACGCAACCTGCGTAGACACTCGCGCCATCCCATGTTTCAAGCTCGGGAGAACATGCTGGCGTTGCTGCTGCATCTGCGGCAACCCTCAAACGGCGCAAATCCAGTAATCTAGTGGCTAATTGCGTATTTGAGTCGTTTGGGGTGGAAACGTTAGGCTCATGGGGTTCGAGCGGTCGTTTTTTATATCAAGAAATATCTAAACGGTTAATCGACGTCTCACGTGACCAGAAGGCTGGTTTATTCTTTGCTTAAAGAATAAACTGGCACGTTGGATGGCAATATGCTGGCAGCATTGCCATCCAACGTGGCAATGCTGCTAGCCTTCTGGGCATGTTACCCGATGATATCGATGCGGAAGCATTCTACGACGCCTAAACACACCTGTACATATAAATTTTCACTTTTTATTCTTAGATTTATGTACATATATATATATTCTTAGAAATTATGATTATTTAAGATAGTAATGTATATAGTTAGAATTAATCATCTGTAATGTTATTATGAAAATTACTCGATTAAAATAATACTGTTACATTTGTTTCTATTATTCATCTCAATACGATGTTAAACTAATCAGTAAATTATAAATAATAAAGTCACTTACCGAGTATAGATCCCAAAACACGATAAAGGGTAATATGATCTGTCTCTAGTGGCTTAAGAATACAAACCCAAATTCTATTAAAAATTTACAAAATATGGCCGTTTAATATATTATATATTATTTATATGCACAAAAAATTATATCTACAGTTAAGTAGGTATGTGACTACCCAGCTCCAAATAAACTGTTCAAGGTTCCACATAAATTGACGTTTTCTATTCCGGTAAACGTAAAAATGTGAATTGAAAACTTCTTTAAAAATAAGTTCTATGATTTCAGCATCTTCGTTGTTTATAGCGGTCATCGATATAAACTTCGATACAAAATAAGATATGTAAACGATACGTCAAGCCAGAAAATGGTTAGGTATTATAGCAGGGCATATACTGTTGAGTGAATAGAAAATAGTAAAACATTAAATTTTTGAAGCACTATACAGTGTTAGAGAAATGTGTGATCATAGCGAAATTTAGGTTTTTAATTAACTTTACCGCAGTTTGTGGACTCCCTTGTGTGCTACAAGGATCCGATATAGCTTCTCCATGTCCCTCCGTCCGAATGTGATCTTATTTGTCTATAACATTCTGTGATTATATACACGATAGGTCTTTAAAATTGGAATTTGTTTAATCCAAACAGTAATCTATTTGCTAAATATTCGGCATGCATCATAACGTGGTCCTGGCTATCAAATGAGCTACAATGTATTTACTAGTGTTGTAAGTAACGAAAGTAAGAGGAGAATTATCACAGATAAGTAAAACAATAGTCAAGTAATGCTGGAAAGCAGTTGGATGCGAGTGGCTCAAGGTCGACCTATCTGGAGAATTTTGGCCTATGTTCAGACGTCCTTTAGCTGATATAATGATGACGAACTAATCCAATTTTTTTAATTTTATTTATATTTTAGTTTTAATTCGGGATTATACTAATATCAAGTTCCTTAAATGCGATCACATGTAATAATTACACGCTGTGTCTAAGGAATGATGGTACCATAATAACTAAAACACATTCTACTAACAGCCAGTGCTATACATTCCACGGTTATTTATTTAGCCACGTCCAACACGTCCATATATGTCAAACTAACACTCGCAGTGGTCACGTCATCGGACTATCAAAACACTGAGAATGTTCATTGAAATTCATAGTAAAATGTAAACGACATATGAATATGGGCTTATCTACAGCAAACATTGTATGGACAAGAATATTGAGCGAACACAGTCTGAAAATTCCGTCTGTCAACTGGCCGGTTTACGACTCTCTATGCTATAATCTTTCAATGCAACGATATAGGCAAAACATGTGTCTTAAAATCTTATGATTCGTGATATTCATGTGATTCACGAAACTGATTTAAAAAAGCTATTTTTATATACTTAACTTGTTGAAGCAATTTCAGATTTTGATGTAAACTTTATAAAATGATAAGTCTTATATATTTCCCAGAATTTTCAAGGATGCAATGAAATGAAAAAAATGAAGCTCAGGACTTCAATATTGAAAAATTGATGATTATTGCTTGCCCCGTGCCTTGGAGAGCACGTTAAACCGTCAGTCCCGGCTGTCATGAAGATGTTACGAGGGAGACAGTACCCTCAAATAAACTGATACTAGTTTAAACCATGGAATATCGCTATCCTTTTGGGGAGGTCAGACGGCAGTCGCTCTGTGGAAAAGTTGATATTCTGTCATATCTGGTTAGACCAGTAAGCGGACTTCGGGCTCTTAGGCGTGTAAAGTCTTGGTTGCAACCGGGATAACGCTAGGACGGTGAAGTCTTATATATTTCTTAGAATTTTCAAGGATGCAATTTTAAAGAGATAAAATGCAAAAGCTTAAGCTCAAGACTTCAATATTGAGTTGAAGGAAATAAAGTAAGTACGACGTACAATAACAAGGTGAGCTCTACAACATGCTATAAATCGTTTACTATTAATTATTTCATGGAATAACGACTAGTTGAAAAGAACCAATGTTGATTCCTGCTATTCATTAACTGCAGAGAAGACAAAGGTATTGGCATTCCTAATATTTTCTGTTTATGGGTCCGCTCTGGGTTTGTTAAGCAGTAGTACAAAATCATAATGAAGTTAGTAAAATATTTTTGTGTGTTGGTACAAAGAGCAAAAACATTGCCGCCAGTGTGTATAATAATCTCTGTGTAAACTAGGACACGCTTAATCTTTGTAAAAAAATGCCTCACATGTTTTTTCGTATACAAAAATATTTTTATAGGTAAGTATTGTATTTATACAGGCTATTTCAAACCATCATAATCAATCAATCATCTATATCTTGAGCATAACGGCGCCATTTTCTTGGATCTTTATGACGCCGAACATTTACTGGGTTTGTAAGTACGCTGGGGTGCTTGTAAAATCAGTGTGTCGCAGATTACTTAGAAGGTGTAAGAGCATTTTAATTATTAAGTTACCTGTATTGTGCTTGCGTCGTCACCTCGCACCTGAAAGGTCTCTCATTTGCTTACAAACACAATAGGAGGGTCTTGTGTAGGCGAGGCTTCACTGAATAGCCACTGCTCAGGTTATTTTTATAATATGTCATACATGTCAACTTAGCCATCCATGCACTTGCACTCAACTTACCGTAGCCTCCAAGGTTAAATATATGGGAGTCGTAATAGACAATTCATTGAACTTCTGTCAACATGTGGACTTACTATCCTCCAGAACGCGGCAACTAATGTTGATCTTTAAAAACTTACGGCACATAGCGGACACTCAGGTCGTCAAAAGCATTTATCTTGCCCTATGTCAATCCATTATAAGCTATTATATTACTGTGTGGGGAGGAGCATGTAAAAATAGCTAGATCAAAGTTGAGAAGGCGCAAAGAGCAATCCTTATAGTAAGTCGGTCCTTGCCATTCCTCTTTTCTACCAAGGACCTGTATCGATTAACTGACGTCCTGACTGTGAGGCAATTGTTTGTTTTAGGGATCGTTCTCAAACAGCATGACAAACTTACTTTTGACCATACTAAGCTGAAAGGTAAACGTAGAAATTATCACACTTGTGACACCCTAAATGTCCGGTGGTGATTTTTTGGATTCTTAGGAGGTTACTTATATAATAAAATTAACAAAGAGCTCAGCATTTACTCACTTACTCGTTACAAATGCAAAAAGGTGGTCACAGCCTTGTTGAAATCTCTTAGTTACGACGGAACAGAAAAACTTATACACATTATTTCCTAAACTGACTGCACCCACACTACGCGTACACACACACACACACACACACACACACACACACACACACACACACACACACACGCACGCACGTACACAAACACACACATTTATCTTGCCCTATGTGAATCCATTTTAAGCTATTATATTACTGTGTGGGAAGGAGCATGTAAAAATAGCTTAACAAAAAACACACACATACACGCTCACTCACACGCACACACACACACACACACCAAAACACACACTCTCATGCAGTGCTTGGAGAGGCTGGTAATCTGTCATACAGGTCTCCTAGTACAGATACCAGTCTCTCACATAGTGGCGTACCTATATAGAATAAGCTTATTTTGTGCAATTATGTATTTTGTAACTATGTGAGAGAGAAACAATAAACTAATATTATTTTATTATATTATAATTTCAGATGAACTCGGCCCGAGTTATTACAATGTCACGTACGAAGTATTGCAGACCGAGCAATATGTTCCACATAATGATTGTTCTGTAAACTGTTAAGTGATGGTGTGAAACAATGACTATATTAAATTTCCTGCGGTTTGACTATCAAAGGTATATTAAATTTCCTGCTGTAAAAGTTTAGTTGAGTATGTTCGAACTTGTTGAATTTATTCTATAGGTTTGACTGTTTGTTTTTGAGGTATTTATAGAAAAAGGGCCTTTATTGAACTTTTAAGTAATTCACTCAATCAAAGTGCAATGTAATTTCTTGAACTAGTTGAACATCAAAAAAGAAAATTAAAATAGAAAACCTTCACCAACTAACCTATTGTCCTGTATTTGTGAATCAAATTATGATCCCTATCAAATTCACAATTCCCGAAGGAAAAGCCATGAAAAACTTAACATCAGTAAATCATAAATTCTTAACATGTGCTGACCTCAACACCCCCTTTTATCTCCACTGCAGCATTGATGAGGTGCCCATTTAAATTATCGTGCAACGTCCTGTGGATGTGCGTTACATTGATATGATAACATTAATTACAGTTAAGGTAGTTTTCACATTCATTCATTGGCTTATTTTAGGAAAAGCATGAAAATATTCGATACGCCTGTATTGCTAAAGATTTTTTTATTAGATATATAGACTAAGAATCGATTAATTCAATATAAAAAAAAACTAGCTGGGAGCTCTCCCAAAAAATACAATTTCAGGTGATCGTATCTACTTTTATGACTGAGTAGGCAGGTGGTTGTGAGTCCAATCTCGAAAAATTTTCGATTTCTAGTACGACCAAGGTAATTTATATAAAGAATGAATATGAAGGATAATTGATCTGTCGGCTTGTCGAACATCATACTTAGTCTAGAAACATGTATGTCGTTTCTTGATTATGTATCTCTATAAATATCTTTGGTATGACGATGTTTCGTAGTATCAAAACTTATAGGTAGTTAAGTTCTATTCAGATAATATATTTAAGATTACAAGGGTAACCTCTTTCTACGTTGCGCTTGGTGTTTGGTAACCAACAATTTGTAAGTAAATAATGTCTAAATAGCCTTTTTCTCGCAGTAAGTTCCACTTGGATTCTTCTCCAAGTGTGACAGTACGTGTGAAATTCTGGCACCTGAATATAAGTAAGCGGAGCGGACCTTTTAACTCGTTCAACTCAGTTTTGAAGCTCTGGTTACAAAATTTGAAGAGGGATGAGGAATAGGTAGGAGAGATAGGTCGAAATTTAACCCATCCAATAACCTCGTCAGGTACCAATACTTGGGAATTTCTTTACAGAAGTTTATTCTCCGGTCTCCGAACAATTAAGTCAAAACACTCTAATTAATCAGAAAGAAGCTGGGATTATCTCAATAGCTTTACCTAGAATCAACAATTTAAGCCTATTCGCCTAAGCCTTTCATTTTCATTAATGTACTACAAATGGAATAAGGTAGAATTTAAATCATCATTCTCCTAGCGTTATCCCAGTTTCAACCTGGGGTCCGCTTTCTAGTCTAACCGGATTTGGCTGAATATTAGCTTTTCCACAGAGTGACTGCCTGTCTAACCTCCGCAACCCGAAGGGATAGCCATATTCCATGGTTTAGACTAGTGTCAGTTTATTTAGAAGGTACTGACGCCCTATAACGACTGTCAAAGTTCTTCATGACAACCGGGACCGACGGCTTAACGTGCTCTCCGAGGCACGGGGCAAGCGAAAATTTATAATTCAATACGCACATAACTCCGAAAAGTCATTGGTGCGCGCCGTGGATTCGAACCCGATACCCTGTGCATGGCAGTCTGTTGGTATCTCCACTAGGCTATCGCTGCCTAAGGTATATAGGTAGAAGAAGGTAATAAGGTAGAATTTAAATATTAAGTAGTAAATAATTATATCTATAACTAGAGGATGCCCGCAACTGCGGCCGTACATTTCTTTTTCTTTTGTGGGGTAAAAGAAGTTGTAGTGACAAGCATCGAGAAAGGCATGCCAAGATCGTTTGGGCACATGTAAAAGATGGATGCCGAAAGACTGACAAAGAAGATATATAAGGCAAGTGTGAATGGGACAGGGCAAATGGGAAGACCTAGGTGGACGTTCTCTGACCAGATAGGGGACATCCTTAAAAAAGGACAGGTCAGAAGAACAGAAGAGCGTACATGAGGAATCTGATGGGAGTGAATGAAGCAAGAGAGATATGTTAGGATCCTTGCAAATGGCGTTCCGTTGTCTCTGCCTTGCCTTCCGGGAAACAGGCGTGAGTTTATGTATGTTTGTATGTCAGAAGTACCCTAAACAGAAGAACATGCATGAAAAACTTGATGGGAGTGAATGAAGAAAGAGAGGTTTGTGAGGATCGTTGCAAATAGCGTTTCGTAGTCTCTGCCTACCCCTGTGAGAAACAAGTTTGAGTCTATGTATGTTTTTGTCCGTTTCTTGCCATCTCTTCTTAGTGCACCTCTCTCGGAGGAACATACATGCCAAATTTTAGCGTTGTGCGCCCAGTGGTTTCGGCTGTACAGTACATTGTCCGTCAGTAACGCAAGAATTTTATATAAACAAACAAACAAGATTTAATAAATTTATACTAAAGTTGAAATACTATCGATTACTACTTTGTATATCTTATTTATTTATTTATAAACTTTGTGCACATAAATAGTACAGAGGCGGACTTAATGCCGTAGGCATTATCTACCAGTCAACCTTTGGGTGATGCAGAGATACATGTAATAGGTGCAATTCATAAATTTACATTAAAAGCAAGACAGAAACCTGATTAATACACATATAAATATATATATTTATATGTGTATTAATGCCCCAGGCGTCGGGACGTGACGACCCCACCGCCCACTGAGGGAGTTACTCTGACGAGTAGATACTCGTCATAGTATCTTCCCCAGTGCAAGCAGTCAACCGAAAGATGGCGGTCAAACCATCCGAACCTGGCGGAAGTAAATCCCAAGTTGCTAGATGGGCAGCAGCGTCCAGCACTAAAAACTTCCGCCACTGCGGTCGCCAATACGCCTGCCAAGCGTGGCGATTATGGCAAATCCCCCCATACATGAACCACAGCAATAAAACCCGGCCCCTAGTCCCCGGCGGCCCCGCTAGTCCTGGTTATGGTAGCGGCCATGGTAACGGCGGGGCAAGGGGTGCGAAGAATCTCCGGAAAAGATCGGGCTACCACCACCAACGACAATTGGCCCTGGCAACACTGAACACGCGCACACTGCGGACCGACGAGAAGATTGTCGAGCTGGAAGAAGAATTGAGCATAGTTCTCAATTCCGGCAACTTGCTCTTCTACCGGGAGGGCGACCAACAGTCCCAAGGTGGTGTCGGGTTCATCGTCCACAAATCTCTCGTGACCAACGTGGTAAATATCGGGAGTGTGTCGAGCAGGGTAGCGTACCTTATACTCAGAATATCCAAGCGGTATTCGCTGAAGGTCATACAGGTATACGCTCCGACCTCGACGCACCCCGATGTGGAGGTGGAAGCCATGTACGAGGACATATCTTGGGCTATACATGGCTTCAAAACCAATTACACCGTGGTCATGGGAGATTTTAACGCGAAACTGGGCAAACGCGACGGTGATGAGCTGAGAGTGGGGCAATTTGGTTATGGGCATCGGAATTCCCGGGTTCATTTGCTGGCTAGCTTTATGGAGAAGGAAGGCCTCTATATGATGAATTCCTTCTTCAAGAAGCGAGAATGCCGCAAGTGGACCTGGGTAAGTCCAGACGGTGCCACCAAAAATGAGATCGACTTTATCATGTCGACGAAGAGGCAGATATTCAATGATGTCTCCGTGATCAATTCACTTAAAGTGGGGAGCGATCACCGAATGGTAAGAGGCACATTGAATATCTGAACAAGCCTCGAACGGTCGAGGTTGATAAAGTCCACGCTCCGACCGGCACCGGTTCATATCCAAAACCCCGAGAGCTTTCAGCTCGAACTCAAGAACCGTGTCGAATGCCTGGGCGAATGCGTAGATGTGGACGAGTACAGTAACGGGTTCGTGGATGCTGTCCATACAACAGGGACTAAATTCTTTAAGCCCCAGAAAAGCAAGAGAACCAGCAAGATCTCGGGTCCGACCCTCGAGCTGTTAGAGGAAAGGCGCAAGATGGTTCTGCTATCCTCCGACGACATGCCGAAATATCGGCAACTCAACAGACAGATCTCTAAGTCTCTGACTCGCGATCTCCGCACATTACAACACTAAATGTGTTCGTGAGGCGATCGAGCAGAATAAAGGATTCAAAGTGTTCTAGAGGGATCTGTCTGTTGAGCAGAGTCAGCTGACAAAGCTGAAGACGGAGGATGGCAGAATCGTATCGTCCAAGCCTGAGCTCTTGGAGGAGATCGAAAGGTTCTATGGACAGCTATACACGACAACGCAACAACCCGCAAGTACTCCAGCGTCAGACCCTAGAGCTGGACTGACCCGACACTATACCGAAGATATCCCGGACGTCAGCATGCACGAGATTAGTGTGGCTCTCAAACAGCTCAAAAACAACAAGGCGCCGGGTGATGACGGAATTACGAGCGAGCTTCTGAAGGCTGGCGGTGCACCCGCTAGAGAAGCCCTTCGGAAGCTATTTAATTCCGTCATTCTCGAGGGTAAAACGCCACAGGCGTGGCACAGAGGTGTGGTGGTGCTTTTCTTTAAGAAAGGGGATAAAACCCTCTTAAAGAACTACAGACCCATCACACTTCTGAGCCACGTCTACAAGCTGTTTTCGAGGGTCATCTCGAATCGTCTCGAGAGCAAGCTAGACGACTTCCAGCCTCCCGAACAAGCCGGTTTCCGTAAAGGCTATAGTACCATAGACCACATACATACGCTGCGGCAGGTTATACAGAAGTCCGAGGAGTATAACCAGCCCCTATGCTTGGCGTTTGTGGACTATGAGAAAGCCTTCGATTCGATCGAAACCTGGGCGGTGCTACAGTCTCTCCAACGGTGCCGGATTGACTACCGATATATCAAAGTGCTGAAGTGTTTGTATGCAAACGCCACTATGTCAGTCCGCCTCCAGGACCAGAGTTCGAAACTTATTCAACTCCAGCGAGGAGTGAGACAGGGGGATGTCATATCCCCGAAACTGTTTACCACTGCGCTGGAGGATGTTTTCAAGCTTCTTTACTGGAATGGACTCGGCATCAACATCAACGGCGAGTACATCACTCACCTTCGATTCGCAGACGATATCGTAGTCATGGCTGAGACCATGGAAGACCTAGGCACAATGCTCGATGGCCTCTGTAGAGTCTCCCAACAAGTAGGTCTTAAGATGAACATGGACAAGACGAAAATCATGTCGAACGTCCATGTTGTACCTGCTCCTATTCAGGTTGGGAACTCTACGCTCGAAGTTGTCGACAAGTATATCTACCTGGGACAAGTAGTCCAATTAGGTAGGTCCAACTTCGAGAAGGAGGTCAATCGTCGAATCCAACTCGGTTGGGCAGCGTTCGGGAAGCTACGACATATCTTCTCGTCCGATATCCCGCAGTGTCTCAAGACGAAAGTCTTTGACCAGTGTGTGTTGCCAGTGATGACTTACGGATCAGAGACGTGGTCGCTCACTATGGGCCTTATCAGAAGGCTCAAGGTCACTCAGAGGGCGATGGAGAGAGCTATGCTTGGAGTTTCCCTGCGAGATCGAATCAGAAATGAGGAGATCCGTAGTGGAACCAAAGTCACCGACATAGCTCTCCGGATAGCCAAGCTGAAGTGGCAGTGGGCAGGGCACATAGCTCGAAGAACCGATGGCCGTTGGGGCAGAAAGGTTCTGGAGTGGCGGCCACGTACCGGACGACGCAGCAGAGGTAGGCCCCCCGCAAGGTGGACCGACGATCTCGTCAAGATCGCGACAGGCGGTTGGATGCGGGCGGCTCAAGACCGGTCTGTGTGGAGAACCTTGGGGGAGGCCTATGTCCAGCAGTGGACGTCGTTTGGCTGATATGATGAAATATATATATACACACATTAATATATTACATACATAGTACTTATATACCTTATATATATATATATATATATATATATATATATATATATATATATATAATATATAAACCTATATAATACATTATAAATAAATATTACATATATACATTATAATTATAAACATACAAAATAGATAAATTTTAATCCTATGATGATTCAGTTTGT
The DNA here is from genome assembly GCA_944739405.2 of Euclidia mi. Taxonomy (NCBI): domain Eukaryota; kingdom Metazoa; phylum Arthropoda; class Insecta; order Lepidoptera; family Erebidae; genus Euclidia; species Euclidia mi. The sequence continues at coordinate 31,637,673 of OX123198.2, read as the reverse complement.
TCGTCTATATAAGTCTGACGAACTCTAGTTTTAAACACAAAACGGCTAGTGGACATCCTGATATCGAGAGGAAGAGCATTTCAGAGAAGGATAGATTGTATATTAAACGAAGAATGTACAAGGCTAGAAGAAGAAGGTTATTTGAGGAACACAGATTTTTCTCATGTGTATTACAAAGAAATTGAAAATGAGGAGTTAAATACACAGGCGCATTTGGGTAGTGCAATAAAGAATATAGAGTACGTAGGTTACGGCGTTGGCGAATGGGTAACCGTCGTAGCTTTAACCGGTACTCGTAATATGATCATATTTGCGGAGAGTGAAAACGATTCTAATGGAATTATTGAGAAGGCGGTCGAGCTTGTTGAGCTGATCTGCATTAAGGTCGAGATAGCACACATCACCAAAGTCTGTACTAACATTGTCTTAGTCTTGACCGGCAGAAAGTTCTTCAATCGATAGAGAGACCGTAAGGCACCAATGACTTTACAGCTGACATTTGCCACTTGAGTCCGCCAGTCAAGGTGGGCGTCAATATATAAACCAAGATCCTTGACGCTACAACTAAACGGGATAATTTGCCCGTCAAAAATGACAGCTGGTAGTGCCTGCAAGTCAACCCTGTTCAATATACGGGAACTGCCAACTAGAACAGCCTGACATTTAGCAGGGTTCACTGCCAATCCAAACCGTTTCGACCAATCCTTGATAGCATTAAGATCTTGGTTTATTGCCCCTATTGCAGAATGTAGATTTTCCACCTTGGATTGTGTGTAAAGCTGCAGATCGCCGGCATACAGATGTTACGCACAATGAAGTTCATGGGTAAGAAGATTAATAAATAATGAGAACAGAAGAGGAGTAAGTATTCCGCCTTGAGGAACACCAGAGTACAAATCACACCATATTTATGAGGTTTCATCAACCCGTACTGACTGCTGGCGTCCACGAAGATAAGAAGGGAATCATTCCAGTGCCATAGGTGAGATCATTAGATGGGAAAGGATTGAAAGAAGGAGGTCGTGACTGATCTTGTTGAAGGCGTTTGAGAAGTCCACCAAGATCAAAAGTGTAAATTTGGTTTCCTCCACCCCCGCCCTCACGTCACCAGTCACCTTGAGCGATGCGGAGAGAGTACTATGTCCAGGTCTGAATCCAGATTGAAGTAGTGACAGGATGTTGTTGTGGTAAACAAACCCGGACAACTGTCTCTGGGCGCATCACTTAAGTACCTTGGATAGAAAAAGAAGATTGGATATGGGCCGGAAATGTGTAAGCAGAGTGGGATTGGATATTTTAAGTAAAGGACGGACATAAGCTTTACGCCATAAGTAGGGAAATTTACCTGTATCAAGGAAAAAGTTCAGGATATGGGTAATTACAGGTAAAATTTGCTCAAGGATAACCGTGATCATGCGACGACTAATGTCATCGCAACCCACGGCTTTGCACTTAATAGAAAGGATAGTCTTTTTGACCTCACCTGATGATAAAGGAGAAAAGGAGAAAGAGTTTATGTTCGGGCGAGGTAAACCGTCCAAGTGGGCCATGGTTTGATATTTAGTTTTGTCGTCTAAAGTGATAGTGGTAGTAAAGTGACGATTAATGTCATCCATACTAATAGTCGCCGGCAGAACCACTTGGCCGTGAGGTTTACCAATTCCCAGTGACCTTAAAAACTGCCATACATTGGCGGGGGATGAGTTAGTAATGTTTTCGTGAATATGTCGGCGTTTAGCATTGCATACCATCTGATTGCATCTGTTCCTTGCTGTCTTGAAGAGAGACCAATTGTCATCACACCGATCCTTTTTATATCTACGAAATGCTCGGTCTCTGCATCGCATCGCCATCCGGATACCCTCGGTCATCCAAGGTGCAGGTAGACGCTTCACTTTGCTTTTCTGATGGGAGCATGCACATCGAATAATCTCTTAATCGTGTTGTTGAAAAGGTCTACTTTGTCATTGATAGTGATGGCCGATGTCAGTGGTTTCCAGTTGATTTTCGCGGCATCCAACCTCAACTTTTCAACGTCCATGTGCCCAAAACAACGCAAGTACAGAACTTTAGGACAGGGTTTAGGAGGTTTCAGGACACACAAGAGGAAGACAAGGTCATGACGGGAGAAGCCAGGAGCAGGATGCTGACCATGAAAGCGGATCAGGGTAGGAGTAGAGGTGAGGATTAAGTCTAACCAGGTGTCCTCCTCGTTAAGGTTGTGATAAGTGGAGTGGATAACGATTGAGAAAGAATGTGTTGGATACTAGGGTGTCTATACACCCTAGTATCCAACACATTCTTTCTCAATCGTTCATCGGGGATCGGCATCCACACAGACCACTTCTTGGTGTTGAGCCGAATAAGTGGACTCTTCAAAGAATGGCGACATCGAAAATGGGGTCTTGGAAAGAATATAAGTAGAAAATTTGCAAGAAGAAGATGTGAAAGATAAACGAAGATTGATAGCAAGATTTAAGAGGTTCGATGGCATAAATTATATGAAAGAATTATGGCATTCCTTTAAAGAAGAGGCAGTATGTGTAGCATCTGAAGTCTGTGGTGTGATCAAGAGAAGGAAAATATGAAAGGTTAGTAATGCATGGTGGGACAAGGATGTACAATCAGCAGTATCAGAGAAGAAGAAAGCTTGGTTAGATTGGTTGAATAGCAGAGCAAATGAAAAAATGGGACAGGCAACTAGTGATGACATATACGAAGCAAGAAAGGAGTTTGTAAGGTCTAAAAGAATAGTAAAGGAAATTGTTAAAAGGAAAAAAGAGGAAAAGAAAAATGAGTTTGATAGCAGATTATCTGAAGATTTCCGGAAAAACAAAGATTTTCTGGAAATCCGTTCGTGTAGTTCGAGGAAGAACTCAATTCTCAGAATACAAGTCAATCAGGGACAACAATGGAAAGATACTGAATGGTGAATCGTGCGTGCTGAAGAGATGGAAGGAGTATTTTGAAGGTTTATTTGAAGGACCGGCGATAGAGACATCGCTCGAAATTAACGGTGATAATAGCAATGATGAAAGCGATATTGCCGTAAATGAGATTCTGAAGGAGCTGGGAAAAATGAAATTAGGTAAGGCTGTAGAATATGATAGGATTACAGTTGATATGTTGAAGGCTGGAGAAGGCATCATAGTTGGTTAGCTGCAGCGCTTGTTTAACTTGTGCTGGAGCACCGGCCGAGTACGTGACGACTGGGCCACAGCTGTACGACTGCAAGAACTATAGAGACATTAGCCTTCTCAGCATTGTTAGCAAATTGTCTGCTAAGGTACTGATTGAAAGAGTTATGGAAGTAACCGACAAGAAAATATGGGATGTATAAGCGGGATTCCGAAAGAGTATGGGGTGCACGGATCAAGTATTTTCCTTGCGGTGCATAGCCAAGAAAGTCTTGGCCAAAAGTCAAAAGGTCTATTGCGCATTCGTGGATTTGGAAAAGGGTTACCATAAAGTGGTGAGGAATGATTTGAAACATAGTGACTGTTGATAAAGGATGAATGAGTTACTTGTTAAATGCCTCCTTTATATTAATACTTACCGTCTTCAGCGGAGGAGTTGCAGGAGATGGTAACAATCATGCATGGTACTTTAAGGAGAAAAGGAATGAAAGTGAATGTGAGTAAGACGAAAATTAGGGTTTTTGAAAAGAAGGAATGTGTTACGGCTTGTAATGTTATGATCGATGGACAACGAGTGGACCAAGTGAATGATTTTGTATATTTAGGTACGCTGTTTACTAGGAATGGTAAGAATGAAGAATATATTGAAAGAAGAGCTAATGCAGGTAATAGGGTGAATGGAGATTTGAAGGCTTTTATGAACAGTTATAACGTGTCCAAAAACGCACGTTTGGCTGTGCATAGAGGGGTTAGTACCTACACTTATGTATGGTAGTGAAAACTGGGTATGGCAGAAGAGTCATGAAAGTAGAATAAATGCTGTAGAAATGAGAGGACTGAGAAGTATGTGTGGTGTGTCTCTGACTGACAGAGTAAAGAATTGTGTGATAAGAGAGTGTTGTGGGAGATGTAGTGACAGGCATCGAGAAAGGTATGCTAAGGTGGTTTGGGCACGTGGAGAGGATGGATGACGAAAAATTGACCAAGCAGATATATAAGGCAAGTGTGAATGGGACAGGACGAAGGGGAAGACCTAGGCGGACGTTCTCTGATTCCAGATTGAAGATATCCTAAAAACAAGAGATTGAACACATCCTAAAAAGTTTGCAGCTATCATATATATGCTGATGATATTCAGGTATATGTTTCTTTCCGTCCACACGAATATGAAGCAGCGATTACCGCTGCTTTGAACAAGGACCTAAAGAACATATCTGACTGGAGTGAGAGTAACTGTCTTATGCTTAACCCTACTAAGACCAAATATATGCTCTTTGGAGCGAAACACAAGATTGACGCATTACCCACGCTGACAATATCTTTGATGGGCCAGCCTATTGTCAAGGTCAATGAAGCGCGCAATCTTGGGTTACGCATGGACAGTGAGCTCAGATTTGCAGAACATATAGCGGAATGTGCTCGGAATTGTTTTACCGCCTGAAGATTTTATACAGAATGAGGCAACATTAATTGCCTGAGGAACTTAGAGTGCAATTAGTCGAGTCACTGGTTCTATCAAAACTTAATTATGCTGACACCGTGTACGGGCCAAGACTTTTAGCAAGAACCAAGCGTCTCATTCAACGTGTTCAAAACGCTTGCGCCCGTTTTTGTTTCCACATCCCACCTAGAAGCCATGTCACACCATTTTTTAACCAACACTCTATCTTGAAAATGAAATCGCGCAGAAAGTTACACTTGGCATGCCTACTATTCGGTGTCCTCAAATATAAGGAACCAGCATACCTTCATAGTAAGCTTAATTGGGTCACGAGTCAGAGGGAGTGTTCGAGTAGAACGTGCGCACAACAACTGTCCATACACAATCATAATTCTGCTGCGTTCCGAGGTAGTTTCCGTTACGCAGCTCCAAAAGTATGGAATAACCTACCCCCGCCTCTGAGGCAAATAAACAGTACTATCACATTCAAAAAGCGTCTTCGGCAGTATCTATTGGTATCTCAGTGTGAACTGCGTAACGCAAATGTCGACATGTCTTTTATTTAATTATGTACTATTTAAAGCAATTTGATGTCCGAATGTATTAGTTAATTTATCATTTCAAATCTATATTATTTACATATCAATAATTATTATCATTTATGTGTAATAATAATATGTAGTATAAATAATTAATTTTAATGTAATCTTGTATGTCATGTTTTAATATAATATAATTTCACAAAATATAATTCTGATATAATTTAATCTAGTATATTAATATATATAATTGTAATAAAATTTGAATATAATTTAACAAAATATGATCGCTCTGCCCACCCTACTCTTTCCCCGCGGCCTTTTCTCGTGCCTAGGTTTTAACGAGATTGATTTGCGTGTGGTTTTTTTTTTCCTTTTATATTATTTTTTTGTCTGCCTTTTGAGTGCATCTGATTGCATATTGTATTATATGTATTATATGTATATTTTAATATAACACATAACTTATTATATGTTTTGCATTGTGAGTGAGCGCGACACCTGGTTGGGCATCCGTGGTGGGTGAATGGGAGCCAAGAGAATATCAGCGCCCTGTATGCATCAGCTGTACTGGGCATAATGCTGACTTGGCTACCCTTTTGGTCAGCACTGGGACACATACTCGACATTTTTTTTTCTGATCTGCAAATTCTTCACTATTTTTATTGAATATGCCTTAATAATCAGTTTTGTTCTTTTAAAATATTGTATGTTGTTCTGTTTTGTGCTGTATCCAAATAAATGTTTCTTTCTTTCTTTCTAAAAACAGGACAGGTTAAAAGTACCCTGAACAGAAGAGCATGCATGAGGAATCTGATGGGAGTGAATAAAATAAGGGAGATATATCATGATCGTTGCAAATGGCGTTCCGTAGTCTCTGCCTACCCCTCCGGGAAACAGGCGTGAGTCTATGTATGTATGTATGCTGGACTAGGCGTCTCCTTTGAAAGGAGGAATTGACTTACTATACCACGCTAGCCAAACGGGTCGGTACAGGGTTTGTATCAAGTTTTCCTACTCTTACTGTTCTCTGCATAACATGCTCTTGCGACACCCATGGGATGATATGGGGTGATGAAATTCCGTATTCTTAATCCGTCACCACACAGACTCCGATATTGAACTACTTATGAAATGAAGTACGTCATAAAATAAGAAGGTAAGCTCTACAATATTAATTTTACAAATAGTTTTACCTGGAGCAATTTATTCCTTTATGGAATTTATAAAAATTCTTCTGTCAAGTAACTATTTTAATGGAACAAATATTGCATTGTCAATGATAGACTATTTAATTAGCGGCAACGAAGACCAAGATATTGGCATTTCTCGTTTTTTCCTTTTATCGGCCCACTCTGGTATTTTTGAAGCAGTACTATAAAAGTCTACTATTTTTGTAAGTATTTATACAAAGAGCAAAAACATTGCTGCCAGTATTTATAGCTGTGTGGGAACTAGAACATGCTGATTCTTTATAAAAAAATGGCACTCATGTTTTTTCGTATCAAAACTATTTTTATAGGTATGAAATGTATTTATTCAGGCTATTTCAAACCTTCATCTATATCTTGAGCATCATGGCGCCATTTTCTTGGATATTTACGACGTCAAACATTAACAGCTGAGTTTGTATTAACGCTGCTTGTAAAATCAGTATGTCGCAAATTAATAAGAAGGTGTAAGAGCAAGCATTTTAATTATTAAGTTACCTGTATTGTGCTTGCGACGTCATCACCTCATGCCTGAAAGGTATCTCATTTGCTTACAACCACAATAGGAGGGTCTTGTGTCTTGCTTAGGCGAGGCTTCACTGAATAACCACTTTAGTTATGCTCAGGTTATTTCAGATAAACACGGTCCAAGTTATTATTATGTCACGAAATATACACATGATAAAAATGATAATGTGTCCCACATTATTATTGTTCTGTAAATTGATAAGTCATGGAGCGAAATAATGACTAAAACATTCAAAATTTTTTTAACATTTGGTAATATCGAAATTTAATCATTTGGCACCAAATATCAAAATTGTTGTAAAACTTCTCTTCGCCTCCTAGGTTCACCAATTTTTGAAGTAGCTTTTGATTCTTTCATAGAAGAAAAGATACAAAATTTCAGCGATATTTCAGATCGTCTATTCAAAATTAATATTCATTCAGCTTATACAATTATTCGGTATTGCCTTTTCGTCCCTAAATTTACTCATATTTTAAGATCATCACAACTTTGGAAAAAATGGCACTTTTAGGAAAAATTTATTAAATTATTCAAACAACTTTACGGAAGATATTAATATATGGACATGGACGACCGAGCCTGGCTACAAGCGTATTTACCCATACGTCTAGGTGGGCTCGGCGTTCGCAAACTTTCCAGTGTCAGTCTACCGGCGTTTTTATCTTCGGTTCACAGCACGGAAGAGTTAACTAGGAAAATTTTAACAACTACACTAGTTAATTCGGAATTGCTGTGCAAAACCGAAGCTATAAATACCACGACAGAATTCCACGACATGCACATTTGAACGACATAATTAATTCGTCGTATTCTTGTCGCGTCTGGCGTAGCAGCTGTACTCGAACCTAATGGTTTGGTACGAGACGACGGGAAGAGACCTGACGGTCTGTCGTTGTTGCCATGGAAAATGGGTAGGCCTTTGGTGTGGGACGGAACGTACGTAGACACCCTCGCGCCATCACATATTCCAAGCACAGCATGTCATCCTGGTGCTGCTGCTGCAACGGCGGAAACCCTCAAACGGCGCAAATATGGTAATCTAGTTGGCAATGTATTTGAGCCGTTCGGGGTAGAAACGCTGGGCTCATGGGGTCCGAGCGCTCGTATTTTGTACCGAGACATCTCCAAACGCTTGATCGACGTCTCACGTGACCAGAGGGCTAGTTTATTCTTTGCTCAAAGAATCAGCATTGCCATTCAACGTGGCAATGCTGCCAGCCTTCTGGGCACGTTACCCGATGACAGTGATGCGGAGGAATACTACGACGCCTAGACGCTGTGCCTTTTTATGTATATAGTTCGTTTGTTTTTTTTTTAATTTAGTTGTAGTATTATACGTATAATTTTAGTTGTAAATAATAGTTTAAAATGTAAATAAGTATAAGTAAAGTTGTAAAATAATTGTCTTGAACTATGTTACATAAATAAATAGATTATTCGAAATTAAAAAAATATATATATGATGACTAAAATATGTATATTAAATTTTCTCCGCTAAAAGCTTGCTTTAGTGGGTTCGAATTTGTTTAATTTCTTACACTAATTGAACAACTCATCAACAACTTAGCCAACCAACATATCCTTCTTTATTTGGGAATCGAACTGATATCACCATTAAATTTACGGTAAAGCCAACAACAATTTTCCGCCGTTGCAGCATTGATAAGGTGCTCATTTAAATTATCTTGCAACGTCACGTCATGGATGTGTGTGCGTTTCATTGATGTGATTAACATCCATTTCATTTAAAGCAGTTTTTAACATTCATTCCTTAGCTCATTTTTAAAACAGCACATACCTAAGTAGTCAATACGCCTGTAGTAAAAGTTTATCTTATGACAATAAAGTAATTCAGTTAACTAAGGATCGGTACCACCATCACTCAACATAAAATAAAAACTAGATAGAAGCTCTTATGAAAATATAAATTTCAGGTGGTCCAATCTAGTTTTATGACTTTTACACAACCTATGTAAGTCGAAGGTGAATTCAATCTCAAAAAAAAATCGACTTCGAGTGCGACCTAGGTTAGGTACAGAGAGCTCTTAATCCATGGACAGTTGATCTGTAATTATGTATGAGGTTTCTTGTTTATGTTTCTCTATTGATCTTTATGATACGGCAGTAAACAAAAATCCATAAGTAAATTATATCCAACTAGTCTGAATATAAGTAAGCTGTGGTGCCGTTCAACTCATTTTCAAACTCTGACTAGAAAATGACAAGAGGTGAAGAGGAATAGGAGGGGATAGAGATAGGTCATAAGTTAGTCCTATCAATGAACTCGTCAAGCACGAGAACTTGAGCATTTCTTTACTTTATTCTCCGATCACCAAGCCAAAACAGTTCGTGTTACCTAGAATCGACAATTTAAGCTTCTCAGCCTATTCGTCTACGCTTTTCATTTTCATTAATATAATACATAAATACAAGTTCGGTGGTTTCTTAATCCAAAGATAACCAACCTCGACTGATATTTTGACTTTTTTAAGCAGCGTAAGTAAATTAGTAAATTTTATTGCTTTTTGTTTCTTTTTTGTTCGTATGGGTTACATTGTGGTGGAACTGATTTAAAGAGCCCATGGGAAAACGACCGGTGGAATATTCCGTAGTGTCTGCACACTCGAAACATTTGTCACTGTCGGTCATTTTAACATATATGTAACATAGATAAGGGGTAGAATGTTGTATAAAATGCGTTTACTACACTTTGACTGATTACAGAATTCTTCTTCGAATTCGAATTGTTTGGCAACGTTTTTATTATTTCTCTATAAGTACATATATGGCTGGACAAATGTAGTAAGTCGAGTTGATCAGGTGTTTGGCTAGATGTGTATTGGTACGTATGCATGGAGATCATAACACCTGGAGTTAGAAGCGATTTATATGTATTACAGTCACACCACTACCATAACCACACCGTAACCAGGGTTCGTGAAAAAGAAAAGTTCAATTCACAAGGGCCACATATGACAGAAATTATATGTGGTCGATCACGTGTATGATACGAGAACTCATCGCAATCACGTCGCGACAGCAATGCAACCACAGTATTAGTATTAGTAACACACGACAAAACAACCACAACTACGTTTTTTTAGGTACCGCAACTCAACTGCAAGAAATGTAGCGCTCTCTATTCACTCGTAACCACAGCTTTATCTCGTTTTGTTACGACAATGTGCTGTACTTGTAGTAGGTGTTAGTCAGAGCCATTGCTGAATTCATACAAATAAGTAATGAAGTGATCGGTTCGATATTATTATTGAGATGAGTTTTGTTATAACAATTCCCTAGCGGAGGTTAAAATTACGAGATTCACAGTTCCGAGACTGTTATTATTCCTGGGAGGACCCTCCTATCAATAAGACAAACTTAGTTGTATACACTTGGCTTTGATTGCCAATACCCGTATTGAAATGTCACATTGCTTAACCAGCAATTGGGGATGGTGGCCTTCACAATAGGACTTCACTGTCAGCTTACCATCAGGCAGCGTGAAGTCAGTTGGACAGGTTTTTTAATAAAAAAAAAGATTTTTTTTAAAGGTTATGCAGGAAAATTTGTTGCCGTCCTTGAGTTGATAATATGAATTGCTAGCGCTGATTTCTTTATTGTAAAAATGAGTTACGTATGTAATATTCTGTTAAGATAATTATTATGAAAAACATAATTATGTGTTTTCAATATCAAGTAAGTAAATATATGAATGCTTAATTAACTCCGTGGTCAGTAAAGTATTTGCAAATTGACTTTTGTTTTGAGTATCCTATACAGTACATCCGTGATTATGGTGCTTGCAACAGTGGCGAAATATCGGAGATTCGAAACAAAGATATGTGGTATGATATACACTGAAAGACAATTTAAAACTAATAAATATATATTTGCATGTACCTATCATACAAAAAATATGTAACCGGTTTCCTCGCCTTAAATAGTACAAGTGGAAGTTTAATAAAAGTCAAATGAGTAGAGCGTGATTTCCTGTTGAACGAATATATTGGACAACTCAATAATTGTAACATCAGCATCATCATCAGCCTTTAATAGTCCACTGCTGGACTAGGCCTCGTCTTAGAAAGGAGGAATTGGCCTACTATACTACGCTGGCCAAGCGGGTTGGTACAGGGTTTGTATCAAGTTTTCCTTCTCTTACAGTGCTGTTCTCTGCATAATATGCTCCTTCTGTCGGCTCTTACGACACCCATGGGATGATATGGGGTGGTGACAATTCGTATTCTTAATCCGTCACCACACGGACATCAGCAGTACGAACATAATGCAAAGCGGGGGGTTCAGGATACTTGTAGCCCTTTAAGAATAGTTTTCAAAAACTACACCAATTCCTCTTAGTTTATGCATTATATTGGCAAGTATTTCTGTACCTATTTGATACAATTTATTTTTAAGCAACGATAGTGCCCAGTAGGCAGCGATAGCCGAGTGGATATACCAACAGACTGCCATGCAGAGGGTATCAGGTTCAAATCCACGGCGCGCACCAATGACTTTTCGGAGTTATGTGCGTATTGAATTATTAATTATCGCTTGTCCCGTGCCTCGGAAAGCACGTAAAGCCGTCGGTCCCGGTTGTCATGAAGATCTTTGACAGTCGTTACAGGGCGTCAGTACCTTATAAATAAACTGACACTAGTCTAAACCATGGAATATCGCTATCCCTTCGGGTTGCGGAGGTCAGACAGGCAGTCGTTCCGCGGAAAAGCTAATATTCAGCCAAATCCGGTTAGACTAGAAAGCGGACCCCAGACTGAAACTGGGATAACGCTAAGAGAAAAAAAAAAAAAAAAAAAAGATAGTGCCCAGTGGTGTACGTAACTGAACTAACGGTCTCGGCTTCGATCCCCAGGTACCACGGACACACACCTCTGGCTTTTCGAAGTTATGTATGTATTAAAAATTTCCATTGTCGATCGTTTAATAATGTGCCCGGTAGATGTCAATAGGCTCGCCCCCTATTACATTGGGACCTAAACATAATTGGCGAATTGTGAGTATGTAATACATCTCTGCCTACCCCTTCGGAGATAAAGGCGTGAAGTTATGTTATTTTTAAGACTTTCTAAATTAAATGTGTCAGCCTCAGTATAAGCTCAACTCGACTCAAACTATGTATCTTCTATTATATTATGTTGAAAACTCTTCTATTTATCGAGCTGTAAATTTCCCAAAGAGGGTCTGATTTCCGATTGAATATTAATATAGGAACATCCATTAACAAAGTTTGTTTGGAATTGGTGTACGAGAACCTTCCTCCCAGCTTTAGTTCGGATATTCTCTGTCAATAGGTGACGGACGTATTAGTTCCAGACACTCACATGTAGGTCATGTAGCGTTGCCAATTGACAAATGGTACTGTCATTTGTAGGGCAAGCCTATGAAATAGCATTTAATCTGAGAGGCAACCAGGCCAACGATACTAAAATAGGTCAGTATTTCCTACCAAATGAACTGTTTTATAATCACAGTATTCAAGATTGAATTATTGATATAAATATGAGAGATAGCCGTACTGATTTTTAAGTATGGCCTACCAAAGCGAATAGTTACCAATTTTCACACAACACGACCCCAAGGCACATGTAGGCCTACGATTTTGTCCGACACGACGACATTTATGACTAACTAGGGGACGCCGGCAGCTACGCCTGCATTTTTTTTTAAATTTACCCGTTTTGGCCGATCCCGTGGGAATTTCGGGAAATCCCTTCTTAGTGCACCCCTACGGCCCCCAAGGAACATACATGCCAAAGTTCAGCTTCCTGCGCCCAATAGTTTCGGCTGTAGCGTGTCTGTCAGTCAGTAAGCAAGGATTTTATATATTACTAGCTGTGCCCGCGACTTCGTTCGCGTAAATGTTGGAATTTAATTAGCATGACATTTATACCAAGAGTATATTATATTTATAACTTTTATATGTATATTTTATACCTAATATATTATATCTTTAGAGCATTTCTTTATACACAACATTAACTATTTTACCACCTTCACGTAGAACATACATACATACATACATACATAGACTCACGCCTATTTCCCGGAGGGGTAGGCAGAGACCATGGAACGCCATTTGCAACGATCCTGACGTACCTCTCTTGCTTCATTCACTCCCATCAAGTTTCTCATGCATGCTCTTCTGTTTAGGGTACTTCTGACCTGTCCTTTTTTTAGGATGTCTCCAATCTGATCACAGAACGTCCGCCTAGGTCTTGCCTTTCATCCTGTCCCATTCACACTTGCCTTATATATCTTCTTTGTCAGTCTTTAGTCATCCATCCTCACCATGTATCCAAACCATCTTAACATGCCTTTCTCGATGCTTGTCACTCCATCTTCTTTTACCGCACAACACTCTCGTATCACACAATTCTGTACTCTGTTGGTCATAGACACACCACACATACTTCTCAGTGTTCTCATTTTTACAGCATTTATTCTACTTTCATGACTCTTCTGCCATACCCAACCTTCACTACCATACATAGAACATGTAAATTATTTTTACCGATCATGTGAAAAACAACATGTTCGGATGTCGATTCCAGCTGTTTCAAGTGTCTGTCCCTGGGATTTATTTAGAAAATACACACACGACTACGACTATCCAGCCCTGCCGAAAGTAAGATAGCCCCGTTGAGTAATTCAAGAGGTATCTGAATTCAGGGCTCAGTCTCCCGCTCAGAGATTCCCACGTACGTGACGTGAGGAGTGGAAAATTGGTAATAATGAAACACCTGTTTAAGAACAGAACACGAACGAACGAAAAAATCAAAGAAACACGATAACATTCAACAATCATAAACTCATAAGTAACGTCAAATACCCAATCCAAGTACTCCAACGACGACGAAATGAAATGAAATGAAATGATATTTATTTCACGTTAAATAGAGTACATGCAGGTGTTACAGAATATTTTTGAACTTCTATTTAGCCAACAAGTGGCATGTGAAATGTCACATAATTTTAAATTTATTAGGTACAATGCATGCATACTAGAAAGCAAATTATCCGAGGACCTGATCAATCCTCGGAGAATCTTAGCACCGCCAATCAGAAAATGACGTCATTTCAACGCCATCTATGTTTACATATACAAACCAATCGAGATAGAAAATAATAATTATGGACAAATCGATAATTTATTTAAAAAAGGATCTATCGTCATTGTATTTATCATTTAAAATAAACAATAATAAAATTATTATATAACTCTTATATAAACACTAGCTGACCCGGCAAACGTTGTTTTGCAAAATTGTTTTTTTTTTTTTTTTTGAAAAATAGATGTTGGCCGATTCTCATAGATACCGAATAAGCACAAAAAAATTCATCAAAATCGGTCAAGCCGTTTCGGAGGAGTATGGGAACGAAAACTGTGACACGAGAATTTTATATATTAGATAATAATTTGAAATACATGAGATTGACCGTTTAAATTGAGTGGACATTGTAATAAATTTTGACACAGAGACTTTTTGTTTATGAAAGTGCCGAATATTATACTCTATTATTTTTTAATAACAGAAAGATACCCGACACATAATTATTGTCTTTTTTGCAAGAAACATTTATTTTGTTAGAAAATTATTTGAAAATAGTGACATCTATCGGTCAGTAAGTAGCCATAAAACACTTTGAAGGTACCTATTTAGACTAACTATAATTTTACTAACAAACTTATAATGATCATAGATGGCACCATATATTTAACCAGTTTTGGATGATCCCTGTTTTGTTTGGGACTACGTACAAAGGAGAGGTCAAGCTGTACACCGAAAACCACTCAACCGATTGTGAAGTAACATATACTATTTTATAGGTTTGAGTATCCTTTCAATTTCGCCATTTTAGAGATCTTTAGCACTATAGGGAAAGACAGACAGACAGACATAAATTCTAAAAAACATCGGGTATTGCTTTTTAGCATTTTCCTAGATTTTTTAGCTAATTTTCGTCAAAATATCTTTTATGTACAGACTTTTTCACCTCTACAGTTTTATTATAGTAAAGAAGATGATTGCCTTGGGTCAGCTTACCGGATAGGGATGCATTAGGCTGACATACAATTGGCCATTAGATTAATTTTGCACAATGCCACGACGTCGCCAGATAGAACAATGACGTATGTGTCTATTTGTCAAGTAGCTATCATTATCACAATGTTGTGCGCTGATCCCTTTATTACATAATTATTGATGAATGATAACATTATTTCTAGTTATACTTGTGGATAACACATACATCTATAAATATAGATTCATCAAAGGAATATTTTATAATGGAAGAATAGTGTTTTCTCATTTTCAAGACAATCTGACTCAATCGATCGAAAACTGTTATCGTTTAAGTGCATACTACGGACCATAAGCATAATTTACAGCGCGTCCGTCTTAAAAGCCAATATTTCATTACTTTAAATTAAATTTCTATCATGGGGCTTAAAACGTTTGCAAATTCGCAACAATATAAAAGCTATATTTAATATCACTGAAAGTTATAAATGTGCGTAACAATTCGTAAGGGATTTACATGAAGAGAGATGTTTAAACTTGTGGTTTACCGTATGTCATTGTTGGTCCCTAGTTATGCGCGGTTTGGGCTACTGTCCAATTATTGCTCCCTGTACACCCGCGTTTGTTGGGTACTCAAATTATCAACACCCAGGATGCGGCGGCATCAAAACTGTAATTTGTTATATCAACACAACAAAGCTAGCCTTTCAACTTAATGTGAATATCTCGCACTAAACAGAGTGGTTTGTTTTGACACAACTGATTGTAATTATATGTTTTGTTTTCGCTCTATCGTTGATATAGAAAAATTATCCTCTTAAAGAATATGTTCAATAATCGATTTTAAACTTTCGCGGTTAGTACACATCATACAATATTATTTAGCGGGTCGTACTCGCGATAATTGCCTATGAATACGTCCGTCATTTTCCTACGTTCAACCGGCTTGCAATGGCCGTGGTCGCGAAGTTAGAGCCGCTAAATATTAATATGTTCTATAATTTACGTAAATGAAACATTTATATGAGTTATCTCTCCTTTACATGTCTAAAACTCAGACGGCTTATCCTAGCATTCTTACATTTCTAAACATACTATTACGGCATATTTTTCGTATTCAATTGTATTTTGTTGTGTAAATAAACGTAGATATAACAGCTATGTTTACAACTCAACATTAAGATACCCAGTATCGCAGAATGTAGAAACTTCTCGTTAGCAAAAAACAGGTCTAGAATGAGACATTCGTATCGTGTTGGTGCTAGAAACGTTCATATTACATTATAATGATTAAGTTTGAAGTATATTACTAAACAGTTTGCTGCGGATGTCTTGTTGTTCTCTTGGCATAAGTTTTCCTACAATCCTGAGAGCACGAGCTTAACTCCAAGATTGAGTGTGTAAAGCCGCGTTCACATTTCTCTGGCTTGTCGTGTTTGTCGCTCTCTGTCATAATTACTTACCGTTCACATTTGTCTGTCGCCGTCTGTCGCGATCGGACATTATTTTGAATCACTTCTGTCTTGGCGCTCGGCGAGATCACACATTCGCAACGTTTTTGATGAATTAATAGATAATCCGTTTCAGATGACGAAGATATGCAATTATTTCCACAGGATTATATTCGTATTTGATTAGCTCGTCTATACTACATACATACATACATAGACTCACGCCTGTTTCCCCGAAGGGGTAGGCGGTGGCATATTAAACGCCCACTTTTCGCCAGTGTTTTGATCCCACGTAATAGGTGGCGAGCCTATTGCCGCTTATCGGGATATTTTGCCAGATCCTCGTCCGTTGATCGGCAGGTGCACCACTTGCAGGTGAGGTTGGCTTGGGACCCTAAGTTCTTGGTGGGAACCCTATGCACCCTTGGTGGGAACCCTATGCACCCGTCTATACTGTACAGTAATGATATTATAAAGAGGAAGTCAATTATACAAAATAATGTAGCGGGTCTTAATCACGTAAACTTAACTTATTTAAGGTATAAATACCTATTTGTTTCCGACGTTTCGCTCGTCTTGCGAACTTACATAAAGACCAAGTGAGGGTAGGTGCCGAAACTGCACTTCCACAAGACGGCGCTGAGCTCTCATCAGTCTCTCCGCGACCACGCTCGGTGCAAGACGAGTGAAATGTCGGAAACAAATAGGTATTTATACCTTAAATAAGTTAAGTTAACGCCATTAAGACCCGCTAAATTATTTTCTATGATGTATACAAATCGCGAAAGTTTAAAAAGAGGTCAATTATTTCGTTAAACGTACAAATCGCGAAAGTTTAAAAAGAGGTCAATTAGTTCGTCGTCCATAGCGCACAATTGCATACGCGCGTCTGACGCTCTACGATAGACACTGGCGCGTGCACTTTTTCTCGGCCGTGTCGTCGGTGTTGTGTCACGCGCTGTTCTGTGCGGGGGACGACCCCACCCTCTCTGTCGTAGACCGGGATATTAGACCGGGATATTAGACCGGGATATTAGACCGGGATATCGTCTGTCGCGACACGGCAGACGGCGCACGATAGATTGAATCAGATATTTGTGCATGCTCTTATATAAAATGTATGGAACCGATTGCTCTCTGTCACGTCACGACAGATCGCGCCAGAGATATGTGAACGCGGCTTAATGCGATATCTAGTTTTTGCTTGATGGAAACCAATGGATTAGCTATCTGTTACAAAGTACCTACGTTAAGGCAGTGATAAGATAACGTTGTCGTGAAACATGGCTTCAGCGAACTGCAAAAAAATTTCAGGCGTAGCTGCCGGCGTCCCCTAGTTAGTCATAAATGTTGTCGTGTCGGACAAAATCGTAGGCCTACATGTGCCTTGGGGTCGTGTTGTGTGAAAATTGGTAACTATTCGCTTTGGTAGGCTATACTTAAAAATCAGTACGGCTATCTCTCATATGTATATCAATAATTCAATCTTGAATACTGTGTTTATAAAACAGTTCATTTGGTTGGAAATATTGACCTATTTTAGTATCGTTGGCCTGGTTGCCTCTCAGATTAAATGCTACTTCATAGGCTTGCCCTATAAATGACAGTACCATTTGTCAATTGGCAACGCTACATGACCTACATGTGAGTGTCTGGAACTAATACGTCCGTCACCTATTGACAGAGAATATCCGGACTAAAGCTGGGAGGAAGGTTCTCGTACACCAATTCCGAACAAACTTTGTTAATGGATGTTCCTATATTAATATTCAATCGGAAATCAGACCCTCTTTGGGAAATTTACAGCTCGATAAATAGAAGAGTTTTTAACATAATATAATAGAAGATACATAGTTTGAGTCGAGTTGAGGTCATACATAACTTCACGCCTTTATCTCCGAAGGGGTAGGCAGAGATGTATTACATACTCACAATTTGCCAATTATGTTTAGGTCCCAATGTAATAGGGGGCGAGCCTATTGACATCTACCGGGCACATTATTAAACGATCGACAATGGAAATTTTTAATACATACATAACTTCGAAAAGCCAGAGGTGTGTGTCCGGGGTATCTGGGGATCGAAGCCGAGATCGTTATTTCAGTTACGTACACCACTGGGCACTATCGTTGCTTAAATATAAATTGTATCAAATAGGTACAGAAATACTTGCCAATATAATGCATAAACTAAGAGGAATTGGTGTAGTTTTTGAAAACTATTCTTAAAGGGCTACAAGTACCCTGAACCTCCCGCTTTGCATTATGTTCGTACTGCTGATGTCCGTGTGGTGACGGATTAAGAATACGAATTGTCACCACCCAATATCATCCCATGGGTGTCGTAAGAGCCGACAGAGGGAGCATATTATGCAGAGAACAGCACTGTAAGAGAAGAAAAACTTGATACAAACCCTATACCAACCCGCTTGGCCAGCTTGGTATAGTAGGCCAATTCCTCCTTTCATAGGAGAGGCCTAGTCCAGCAGTGGACTATTAAAGGCTGATGATGATGCTGATGTTACAATTATTGAGTTGCCCAATATATTCGATCAACAGGAAATCACGCTCTACTCATTTGAATTTTATTAAACTTCCACTTGTACTATTTAAGGCGAGGAAACCGGTTACATATTTTTTGTATGATAGGTACATGCAAATATATATTTATTAGTTTTAAATTGTCATTCAGTGTATATCATACCACATACCCTTGTTTCGAATCTCCGATATTTCGCCACTGTTGCAAGCACCATAATCACGGATGTACTGTATAGGATACTCAAAACAAAAGTCAATTTGCAAATACTTTACTGACCACGGAGTTAATTAAGCATTCATATATTTACTTACTTGATATTGAAAACACATAATTATGTCTTTCATAATAATTATCTTAACAGAATATTACATACGTAACTCATTTTTACAATTAGGAAATCAGCGCTAGCAATTCATATTATCAACTCAAGGACGGCAACTAATTTTTCTGCAAAACCTTTAAAAAAAATCTTTTTTTTTATTAAAAAAACCTGTCAAATTGACTTCACGCTGCCTGATGGTAAGCTGACAGTGATGTCCTATTGTGAAGGCCACCATCCCCAATTGGACATTTCAATACGGGTACTGGCAATCAAAGCCAAGTGTATACAACTAAGACAAACTTATTGCTAGAAGCGTCCTCCCAGGAATAATAACACTCTCGGAACTGTGAATCTCGTAATTTTAACCTCCGCTAGGGAATTGTTATAAAAAAACTCATCTCAATAATAATATCGAACCGATCACTTCATTACTTATTTGCAAGAATTCAGCAATTGCTCTGACAAACACCTACTACAAGTACAGCACATTGTCGTAACAAAACGAGATTAAGCTGTGGTTACGAGTGAATAGAGAGCGCTACATTTCTTGCTGTTGAGTTGCGGTACCTAAAAAACGTGGTTGTGGTTGTTTTGTCGTGTGTTACTAATACTGTGGTTGCATTGCTGTCGCGACGTGACTGCGATGAGTTCTCGTATCAAACACGTGATCGACCACATATAATTTCTGTCATATGTGGCCCTTGTGAATTGAACTTTTATTTTTCACGAACCCTGGTTACGGTGTGGTTATGGTAGTGGTGTGACTGTAATACATATAAATCGGTTCTAACTCCAGGTGTTATGATCTCCATGCAATGCCATACGTACTTACTACATTTGTCCAGCCATATACTTATAGAGAACTTATAGAGAAATAATAAAAAACGTTGCCAGACAATTCCAACTCGAAGAAGAACTCTGTAATCAGTCAAAGTGTAGTGAACGCATTTTATACAACATTTTACCCCTTATCAATGTTACATATATGTTAAAATGACCGACAGTGACAAATGTTTCGAGTGTGCTGACACTACGGAATATTCCACCGGTCGTTTTCCTATGGGCTCTTTAAATCAGTTCCATTACAATGTAACCCATACGAACAAAAAAAAACAAAAAGCAATAAAATTTACTAATTTACTTAACCTGCTTAAAAAAAGGCAAAATATCAGTCGAGGTTGGTTATCTTTGGATTAAGAAACCACCGAACTTGTATTTATGTATTACATTAATGAAAATGAAAAGCGTAGACGAAAAGGCTGAGAAGCTTAAATTGTCGATTCTAGGTAACACGGACTGTTTTGGCTTGGTGATCGGAGAATAAAGTAAAGAAATGCTCAAGTTCTCGTGCTTAACGAGTTCATTGATAGGACTAACTTATGACCTATCTCTATCCCCTCCTATTCCTCTTCACCTCTTGTCATTTTCTAAACAGAGTTTGAAAATGAGTTGAACGGCACCACGGCTTACTTATATTAAGGCACAAGTGTTTTACACCCACTGCCGTACTAAGAGAACGACCAAATGGACCTCACCGCTAGGAATTAAGACTATTTGGATATAATTTACTTATGGATTTTTGTTTACTGCCGTATCATAAAGATCAATAGAGATACATAAACAAGAAACCTCATACATAATTATAGATCAACTGTCCATGGATTAAGAGCTCTCTGTACCTAACCTAGGTCGCACTCGAAGTCGATTTTTTTTTTGAGATTGAATTCACCTTCGACTTACATAGGTTGTGTAAAAGTCATAAAACTAGATTGGACCACCCGAAATTTATATTTTCATAAGAGCTTCTATCTAGTTTTTATTTTATGTTGAGTGATGGTGGTACCGATCCTTAGTTAACTAAATATTATGTTTTTTTAAATTCGAATAATCTATTTATTTATGTAACATAGTTCACTACAATTATTTTACAACTTTACTTATACTTATTTACATTTTAAACTATTATTTACAACTAAAATTATACGTATAATCCTACAACTAAATTTAAAAAAAACAAACGAACTATATACATAAAAAGGCAAAGCGTCGAGGCGTAGTATTCCTCCGCAACACTGTCATCGGGTAACGTGCCCAGAAGGCTGGCAGCATTGCCACGTTGAATGGCAATGCTGATTCTTTGAGCAAAAAATAAACCAGCCCTCTTGTCACGTGAGACGTCGATCAAGCGTTTGGAGATGTCTCGGTACAAAATACGAGCGCTCGGACCCCATGAGCCCAGCGTTTCTACCCCGAACGGCTCAAATACGTAATTGCCAACTAGATTACCGTATTTGCGCCGTTTGAGGGTTTCCGCCGTTGCAGCAGCAGCGCCAGGATGACATGCTGTGCTTGGAATATGTGATGGCGTAAGGGTGTCTACGCACGTTGCGTCCCACACAAAAGGCCTACCCATTTGCCATGGCAACACCTGTCCACCTCTCTCCTCTGTTAGAGTGCCTTCGCCAAGACTTAGAAGGACATCGGAGAAGTATTGGGCACGTGCATTGCCGCCGAGCTGAGCTCTCATATTAATGGTCAAGCGCAGCGTACGAACACGTGACCACAACGAAGATCGTTTCAACGGAGCATTCACCTCGTCAGCCCTCGATACCCGCGTCACTACGGGAAGCGTTTGGAGGAAATCGCCACTAAACAGAACTGTGACACCACGCATCAAATTTATTTATTTATTTATTTATTTATTTCCACAGTACACTTATCATTACAGGTTTATTACCTAATGCGATAATGTAGACAACAGACAACTATTTACAAAATAATAATTTCAATAACAACATTTCCTATTCTAATATTTAAACTAACCCCATATCCTATGTCACAGAAGGACCATAACTAATAAAGAACAAAGCTCCTATTGTGAACTCACCCAGAGTACAACAAAACAGATCAATGTTTTTAGCTATATCATTTAAGATACGAAGAGCGCGCGTAAACGGCGCCTCGTTTACCAGCTTCGTGCGACCCCGCGGCACGGCGAGCAACCGCGGCCGCCGCCGCCGCCACACGTATCTGTCCGGAACACACATGCACACTTGTTGCAATATGCTGGGATTGTCTATTTTCCCCCTAATCACCTTAAATATATACATAACTAGGGCTAAATTCCTTCTTACTCTCAGCTCATGGTATCCTACCATACCTAAGATGAATAAGGTAGGATACTTATTTGGGTAAAATGGATATATTCCATACATTTTTTTATATAAATACCTAATAAATTTATTCTGCACTCTCTCCAACATGATACTATATTTAGTTTCCTGTGGAGACCAGATGACTGCGTTTAACTCTAGTTGGCTCCTCACTAAGGAGTTATACAAGGCAATAAAAGCCTTTATATTAGTGAAGCCCTTAGCTACCCGAAGCACGAAACCTAAATTTCTATATGCCTTTTTGCAGATTTTAGTTATATGATCTCGAAAGTCTAGTTTAGAAGAGAAGATTACCCCTAAATCCTTGACTTCTGTTGCTTTTGCTATTGGTACCCCGTTAATTTGGTATTGGTACATAACTGGAGATATTGCACGGCTGAATGTCATTGTTAAGCACTTTGAGATGTTAAATTCTAAATTATTACTATTGCTCCAAGTTACCACCCTATCTATATCCCCTTGCAACTTTAGGCAATCCTCTCTGTTCCTAACCGCAAGATACAGCTTGAGATCATCTGCAAACAAAGTGCAATGGGCATCTTTTACAACCTTCGGAAGGTCATTTACCATCAATATGAAAGCTAATGGACCGAGACTGCTGCCTTGATTTACTCCGGACCTAGTGAAATAATTTTTTGACCTACATCCAGCATATTCCACATACTGCTGTCTGTCCCGCATGTAGCTTGCAAAAAATGTTAGCAAATGGGGGGTGAACCCTATACTTGCCAACTTTGTGAGCAGTATATCATTATTTACAAGGTCGAACGCTTTTTTGTAATCAAAAAAAGCTACGTCCACCTGTCCTCCAGCATCTACTTCTGGTACTATGTAACTCATGTAGTTCATAAGGTTGCTGGTAGTGCTTCTGGCGGGCCTAAAGCCGTGTTGCTCATCAGAAAGCTGCACATAAACCTGCGAGAGTATACTCTTGTGTACTGCAGTCTCTAGCACTTTGGCTGGTGTCGAAAGCACAGCAACTGGCCTGTATTGGTCCACGCTTGATGCTGACTTTCCTTTAGGTACCGGGACGACCTTAGTGGTTTTCCATCTTTCTGGAAATACAGCTCCCGCCAGGCACTGATTGAAGATGTAGAGAAGTGGCCTACATAGTACTAATCGGCAGTCTTTGAAAATGTAAGGCGGTATGCCATCGGGCCCTGATGACTTTTTTGGCTTGAGTTTTTGCAAAGCATTGAGTACATCGTCAAGCTTTAGTTGCTCTAAGTGAACCCTAGCTGCTGCGTTCTCTCCACCAGCTTGTTTCGTTGCCGCCTCCACGTCTAGCTTAGGTATCTTAGAGCTGAAAACAGAATAAAAGTACTTCGCAAACTCAGTAGCACACTGTTCACTAGATAGTTCCTTATTATCTTTTAAAATCTTACGTGGACTTCGGCTGTCTTTTTTAGAGTTCACATAAGCCCAAAAGGCCTTTGGGTTTTCCTGGAACTCACTTTGCATTCGGTTTTTGTAATTTTTATATGCAGAGTTTATCAAACGTTTTACTTTCGCCCTACATTTAGTAAACGCCTCGTAATCGGTCTCTGATTTACTGCCCTTAAACTGTCTATGAAGCCTAGCCTTTAATTTTATGTTGCGAATAATATCAATCGTGTACCACTCGGGGTAACTGTACTCCGAGTTTACACGTCTTCGCTTTTTTCTTGGAACGCAGTCATCCATAATCTTATTCAAAACCTCATAAAAATAATCTAAACTACTACTTGCATCTAACTCATACATTGGCGTCCAGTCTATGGCCGCTATTAACGTATACATTAATGAAAAATCTGCCTTGTAAAAGTTCCACCCACTGTGCGTGTCCGTGCTCCGCTCAGAGTCAGCTGGCGGCGGCGGCGCGGGCGCGGGCTCCTCGCCGCGTGGCGCTTGCCCCCGCTGTGGTACTACAGTGGCGAGCGGCGGGTGATAAGGATCGGACGGCACGATCGGCTCCGCCGCGTGCACCTCCAACCCGTTTTCCCCCGAACGCGTACTCAAAACAAGATCTAATTGGCGTTCATTACAGTTTACTATATTGTTGTACTGGGTGAATTCGCAATATGTCCTAAAGTATTCAAAATAATTGCGTACATTTATTGAACTAGAACATAAATTAAAATCGCCTATCACTATTAAGTCATTGTAGTCATCACGATAATTTTCTATTAAATTAAACAATAACATATATTCATTATCCTTACAACTTGGTGGAATATATACTACACATAACACAAACATGAACTTATTATGTAAATAAACCGCAGCGCTAACTAGTTCAAATGCTTGATCTTGTATACGTACATCGCTTGGTGTACATAGTTGTCGAAGCTCGTAGCGCGGTGTGGCCACTAAACACGCTCCGCCCTGCTTGCGCCCGTCTGCACGATCACACCGAAGTATCTTGTATCCAGGTGGGATGAATTCTGAATCATAAATGGAGTCGTTGCATCCTGTTTCCGTTATTGCGAAAAAATCATAGTTATAGGTGGAGATTCCCACATAAAATTCGTGTAGTTTTGTTCTCAATTCTCTCACGTTCTGATAAAAAATGTCTACTGAATTTATTGATTTCTTAATGCTTGTTGGGTGGTTTTCGAAACCACACCCATTCACATAGTTCAATGTTAACTGCCCAACATTCTGGTTTACAGATTATCTCATATAAACTTTCCGGAACTCCTATTATAAATGACGCATAGTCTCTTTCCGTTTTGTGCCTATTTTTTTCAACTGTTATATCCGTCTCTTTTCCACATATGTTCTTCACATAGCTTTCCAGATTTTCTACACTGGTATTCTTTTTTAGGCGCCAAACATGTAAAAATTTTTTTCTTTCGGTACCTTGAATATTTACTGTACTAGTATTTCCTCCTCTAATCACTTGCTTGCCAGGGTATTTCTTTTTATTTTTCTGTACAGTAATCCATGATCCTTCCTTTTGGCTGCTTTCCATCTGTAGTTCTGTATTATCTGTTGATAATCGTTCTTTATCGAAACACTCCATAGTGGTTTCGATATTACATGCCGGTTTTGTGGCCACACACGCCACTACACTCGTATCTTTCTTCACTAACAGATTTTTACTTAATACCTGCTTTTCATTTTGTGTGAGTATATTTGCAAATGATGCAGGCACCTTTCTGATTTCTTTCGCCGTCTCATTTCTTTCTTTTGCAGTCTGCTTCTTGTTCAGAACATTCTGTAATTGTTGGTCTTTTTTCTCCAATATTTTTATTTGTGCTTCTAATTCTTCGACTTTGCTCGCTTTTTTCTGTACTACCTCCATAGTATCTCGCAATTTTTGTAGTTCTTTTTCCGTTTCAATATACCTATCTTTAAGCAAATTGTACTCTCTTATTTGCTGATCCATTTTAAGGTTCATCTCCAACCGAAATTCTTGCAATTCCTGCAGTATTTTACTACTGACATCCACTTCTATAATTTCTTTAGAAGTCATCCTATTTCCTCGGTCTGTATTTACGTAGCAGGGGGTAAAAGTTTTATTCAATAAACTTTGGTTACCTCTAACTGGTGTGTCTGAATTATTCTGCTTCGGTGCACTGCAAACACATTCCGGGCATCTCCAGTTGCACTTATATTCTTCAGAAAATGCTTCAAATTGATCCTTAGTTAGAGCTAAGCACTTAAGATGGTACAACTTTTTGCATTCATCTCTTGCACATTCCATGTACGAAATGTCGTATATTACGGCATCGCAGCCGTTACATTTTGTACCCATTTATTTACAAATACACTTTTGCCGCTAGTAGGTAATTAGTAATTACTTTCAACCGATCGCACGTCCGCTCGCTCGCGTAGCTAGCGCACAAATGTTCGTTCCTGTGGGTTCTGTCCACGGCCTCAACTGCCTTCCTATTGGCCATTGTACACTCATCCCATACGATCAGAGAGCAATCCTTGAGCAGGTGTCCCTTATCACGGTTGCGTATGTCTTATGTTTAAGATATGGCATGCTTAATTTTTAAACGACTTAAAAAAAGGAGGTCTCAGTTTGACCTGTATGTATGTTTGTCCGCGATTTGTTCACTTTCTTCGTTATTTAGCTCAAATTGCTTACAGCAATAGCGTGCCGTTTTCGAGTATAAATTTTGTTATAAATCTATGCAGTTATTTTTGAGTTCTGTTTTTAATTACATACAGACAAACTCTACAAATTTTATAAGATATAGACGAAGCAGCTTAAATCTTATATAAACACATTTTTTTATTGTCTTGCTCAACTCAAACGAATTAACGATACAATTTTTAAAAAGAAAATGCACAACTCCATTTATGACTTTTAAAAACAACTATTAACCTCGCCAACGTGATCAAATTTGAATTATTTATGTCCAAAAAGGGTTTACAGGTCTCCTAAAGTGATAATGCGCATAGAAATCTTCCTCACTGTTCGGCAACGGTCGTATTCCCCGAGCGTCGGAAGACGATATGAATATAGAGTTGTTAAGTGCATAATTTAGTAAAATTATGTTTTTTGTGCTAAAAAAATAAATATTGATTTATCAGTAAAGAAATTTGATTCGGTAGTTCCATATAAGTAAATAGTGAAGAAAACCACACGATAGCGAATATGCTACAATTTTTGTTGAATTGATTTACTTCGATTATAATACTTTTTAAGTGTCTTGCTGTAGCTGGTGTAATGATGGAAGAAAAGAAGGTTTAAGTAATACAAGGTTTATATTAGAAGAAGAAAAATGGTTTTCAAATACAGGTTACATTAAAATCTTAGAAATCTAATCATAACATCTCAGTTCAAAAGTATTTACAGCAGTCATCCAGCATAATATTACAATTACAAAAAAATTAATCAGAATCAGGGAGGATCTCTATTCCTGACATCGTAGATTCATCAGAACTTTCATTATGCTCTTGTTCATTGACACTTTCCTCACTGCTATCACCTGTGTAAATAATCATTTCATCAGAAAAACTATCGATTCTTGGGTCAAATTTTCTATATTCATCTTCGCATTTAACAGCATGATCACAAACTTTTTTCCATTCTTCTGGTCCTATATTATAATTTTTTCTAATATAGCATCTTTAACTGACGTGTCAGTTATTGCAATATTTTTTTTGGCTACGTGTTGCTTTATTTGGGACCAAATATTTTCAATGGGGTTAATACACAGTTCAGTAGTACAGGGAGTTCTTTGAGCGTCAAGTGAAAATTGTATATCATATTACGAATAACACAGTAATCGAAATCATCAAGTCCCAGCCGAAATCTACTTTTAGGTTTTCCTTTTTTCGGTGTGGAAAATTTCATTGATTGATTCTGTTTTTATTCATTTAAAATATTAGTCAAAGTTCGTCGTGAAATTCATGTAGCTTATGTAACACGGTCCTGATTTTTTTTTTAATAACCATCATGGTCTTTTTTGAAAACATTGGCTTCATTTAAGATATAAAGGTACACATTAAATACCATTTGCCATGCTTTTGACTTAAGTGGCTTTCCACGTTTAAATTTATCCATTCTGGAAGAATACGTCTGAAAGAAAATGGTATGGGCAGAGTTAGACATATTTTTATTTATTTGTTGTATTATTGCATTATGTACTAATATACTTTATAATATTATTTATTCCTATATCTAGTTGTTTATTGTGTGTATCTTTTTAAAATGTTTTTTCTAGTACTTAATATGTATTTAAAGTAGGTATTTTTATTTTTTTAATATTAACAAGCCGTGAAAAATGTTAGTATATTTACCTATTTTACAAAATAAACTATTTAAATTTGAATAACATAATTAAATTCACCTTTGAAAACAAAACCAAGAAGGGTGTGTAATAGCAGCTCTATATAATTCCACACAGAGAGAACACGTGCAGTCACCACCATTATATAAAGACGACTGACGGACCGGCGACCGCCGCCGACCGCCCGAATTGTTTTCGATTGTGTACACATAATTTTCACTCCTATTTCTTTCGAACAAGGTGCAAAATGCAAGGGCATTGTTTAGGGCTCTTACAATTCAATGATTCGGGTGTTTCCGGGAATACGACAATTAACGAAGATCTGCATGCGCATTATTAATCTGGGAGTACTGTACACAGTCATGTAATTCGACTTGATGTTTTTCAAATCTCATAGATGGCGCTGCTTTAAAATTGTCTTGATACTACTTATATTTATTTAATTATGTTTATCGGCCTAAGTTACTTATATTGCGTGATTCTTATAGTGTGAAGCTACCTTATAGCAGGGTTAACATAATAACAACATTCAAATATGCGTCGTTAGATTACACGTTGTTACAGAATGCGTTGAAGAAATAAAGGTTCAATGCTCTTTCCCCGTAGGTCATAGCGTGATAATATGTAGCCTATATGTTGATCCGACCTTTTAAAAATATTTGTGCTAAATTTGAAGTAAATCCATGCAGTACTTTTTGAGTTTATCCCGGATATAAGGACAAACAGACAAATAGACAAAAATTCTAAAAACTATATTTTTGGCTTCGGCATGGATTGTAGATCACACCCCAAGTATTATTTAAAAAAAAATTCAATGTACAGTTTTGACTTGCCTACAATTTTATTATATGTATAGATAGAAGTCGAGCTCTTAGCTTTTAACAAGGGCCAAAAACATGTTAGTTCTTTAATTAGCGGCCATCTTTTGCGATGATGAAAGAAGCTTAAACTGTTCGTTCTTTGTAAAAATAAACCGGTCAAGTGCGAGTCGGACTCGCGCACCGAGGGTTCCGTACAAACCTGTAGGTATATATTATTATTTATAAAAATATGTGATGTTTTGCTACATCACATATTTTTTTAATTTAAGGTTTTTGAAAATTTTCGTATGTGCATTAAAACGTTGCTTTATGCCAAATTTCAAGATTCCAAATCGACTGGAAGTAACCTTTAGTTTCGACTTGAGCATTTGATATGAATTTCAATTTTATACCTCTATGGGTTCATGAGGAAACGGGTAGTACCTTTAAAATTATGAAAAATATTTTAATTATATGATGTAACAATTTTTTTTTATGTTTTCGCAATATTTCCTTTATTTGTGCTACACAAGACGTTGCTTCGTGCCAAATTTCAAGATTCTGAGTTCACGGTAAGTACCCTGTATGTTTTGATTCCCTTGCGAGTAGTTGCGAGTTTGAAAATATGCTTAAATTGCTGTATCTGTTGATTGCATTGACATAGAAGTTTGATTTTATTACAGCTTAAGGTAGTTATAGACCTGAGTATTTGATATGAATTTCAATTAAATAACTCTACGCGTGCATGGGGAGAGAGGTAGTAACTTTAAAATTAAAAAATATATAATATATATATTATAATATGATGTAACTAAAAAATTACATTTATGGAATTTTTCCTTAATCTGTGCTATAAGAAATTGTCTCATACTAAATTTCATGATTCTAAGTTCACGGGAAGTACCCTCTAGGTTTTAATCAAGGGGATTAACTCTACGCAAATTTTCAAAACTCACCCTGAGTTTCAAAAATTTGCGAGAATTTGCGGCATAAACAGCTGTATATTTTGATTGCGTTGGCTTAGAAGTTTCATTTTGTTAAAGCTTAAAGATATTATAGACTTGAGTATTTGATAAGAATATAAATTTAATACCTCTACGCATTCATAAGGAAAGGTTTATAACTTTTTTTTATTATTATATGATGTAACAAAAAATTTACGCTTTTCGCAATTTTTCCTTTATCTGTGCTATAAAACATTGCTTCGTAACAAATTTCAAGATTCTGAGTTCACGGGAAGTACCCTGTAGGTTTTGATTCCCTTGCAAGTAGTTGCGAGAAAATATGCGGCTTAAATTGCTGTTTCTTTTTATTGCTTTGACATAGAAGTTTGATTTTGTTACATCTTATAGGTATATTACAGACTTGAGTATTTGATATGAATTTCAATTTAATTCCTCTACGCGTTCATGAGAAAATGGTAATAACTTTAAAATTATTAAAAATATTTTTATGTAACAAAAAACATGAGAATTTCGTAACTTTTAGATTATTTGTGTTATAAGACATTGCTTCGTACCAAATTTCAAGATTCTTAGTTCACGGGAAGTAGGTGTAACCTGTAGGTCTTGATTCCCTTGCGAGTTTCGAAAATTTGAGGAAATTTGCAGCA
Organism: Euclidia mi; assembly: GCA_944739405.2. Classification (NCBI taxonomy): domain Eukaryota; kingdom Metazoa; phylum Arthropoda; class Insecta; order Lepidoptera; family Erebidae; genus Euclidia; species Euclidia mi. Next base: position 31,607,146 of record OX123198.2, on the reverse strand, counting down.
TAAACGGCTGTATCTTTTGATTGCGTTGGCTTAGAAGTTTGATTTTTTCACAGCTTCAAGGAACAGTAGACTTGACTATTTGATATAAATTTCACTTTAGATACCTCCACGCATTTCTGAGAAAAAGGATTCCGTTCTTTCATTTCGAGTTACGGAACCCTAAAAATCAATTAAAATTCTATCAATGTATTTAAAATCTAGTGCCATACTTGATGGTTTATTGAACTCTTCGTGAGTCTTCATTATCGTACTTGCGTCAACCCAACAGCATATAATAATTTAACTTTACAAACCGGCACCATCTGGCCACCGTGACCGAAAGAAATATAAAACTTAAATATCATATATACTGATCTATGCTATAAAATATCGTTATATTTTATAGTTTAAACCCGTGTCAGTATATTGATAGGTACTGACTCCTTATATCGACTGTCAGAGACCTTCGTGAACGCTCTCTATGAATAATTGTGTAGTCCTCATCTACAGGAAGAGCAATATGATCTGTTCAATGTTCAAATAAGGAAATACATCGATCTATGATACACTCTTAATAATTTTTAACAGGCTGTCTGTATTTAGAGTTAGAACTAATATGCTTACTTAGATACGTACCCTCCGCTAGATACTTACCCTAATTAAAGATATCAACGTGACAATATTTTAGACTTACCAAAGTCACTAGTGTCTAAGCTTTATTTGGTTTATTCGCGCCAGACACTCGTCGTCCATTTAGAACCGGCTTACTGTCTACCGTTGTTTTACCGACTGACAATTTATTGAGGTCGCGATCATCACGTATCCGAAGCTTATATTTACAATATTGAAATCGTCAAAGCGGTATTGCAGACTGTGGTAGAAGCAAGCTTTGCTACGGATCAATCTGTACAAAAAAAGTATTTGTTGTGGTTGCGCTGCGCATTATCTATCTGTCAGTCAGTAACGGAAGGATTTTATATCATTGATTGATGATATGGGCTCTTCATGTGAGTCACCTTGTAAAATTTTGCCATATGAGAAATAAGACGAGATGTAGGTCAGTTATCGGATCAAGATATCAGTTCTCATAGAACCCAGCTGTACAGGACACACATTGAACATATATTATACTATCTTAAAACATAACAACGATTTGAGGAACAGCTTCTTTTTTTGAAGATGTTAAATAAAATACATCTTACTTTAAAGGGTGTAGATTATCAGCCTGTGGAAAGACAACTTGCGTCACATTTTAACATTCAAATTCGTAAACTGTATCGATAGTACTTACCTAGGACCTCCATCAACATTTTGTCTTATACCTGTACGTTACTTTTAACGAAAGACTCGTAAAACAGCCTGAATAATGATGCAGAATTAAGACATGACAAAACTGTTTTCATACTTTTTTTTATACATTATTCACATCATCATGGTAAATGTGATTTAAATATTCAGTCCAGTTTAACGACAGAATCAGCAATTACTTCGAGGAAGTTTGTTAGAATGAAATATCCAAGTTAGGTTCATCCATTCACCAAATTACGTTGAATAATTTCTGTTCAACGTCTGATATTTTATTGGGAAAATATAAAAACAGTAGCGGAATGTAGACTTCAGTTTTTCCTGGAAGATATGCACGTACTAATGATTTTGTATCGGGTCTGAATCTTTTCGTTTAGTTAACACGATTCAGACCCGTTACATAATCATTAGTATGTATACAAATCGTGGTAGTTTAAAAGTAGATATGCACGTGTTTCTATAAATGAGAAAAATACACGTACTGAAATATTGTGTTGAGATAAAATTAAATGCATATATTTATATGAATGAAAGGTCAATAATTTTTAAGCGTTGGTATATTCTATTACAAAATTAAATCGTAGAAGCAATACTAAGCAACGCTTTTAATCCTCAACGAAAATAAATTCATACAGTGTTAAAATTACAAAATGGAATGTAGCGTTATTTGGGTTGTTTGATTGAAAGATCGTAAAGAAAAATTACAATAAATAACTAATGGTAACGGTATTTTATTTGTAATCTGTGGTTTCAGACCCTTGGCTGTAAACGTAATAAATAATCCATTATGGGTACTAGTACTTTTTACGATTGTTGGAATCCCAACACTAAGAATAGTCGATTATACGCGCACATCACCAGCGCGTCTGCGCTCTATATAATCTGTGGGCATTCCGCCCTCACCTCTGTAGCAAGTCATACACCATACAAGCAGCAGTTATGTTATAGTGCTCTGCCATCTAGCCAACTTTGAGTCACAGAGGCTAACGAGGGGATCTATAGTACCCACAGTGTAATTGGTCACTAATTTGTATTCCTGTGTCCATGTCTTGAGACGGAGGATCTCAGGTAGGATGTCGGGGTTCGAGAGAAACACTGCTAGGCTGAACAGGTTCTTTATTATGTCTCACTACCGCTTACATACAGTATGACCGAACTAGGTAAGCACTGGCCTGAGCTGGCTGGAGTGTAGACTCCTGCTGCTCTCCGACGCTCGCAGGGTAGCTGCTCGTAGGGTCGCCGATGAGCTGGCCAAGGTGCGCTGCGCAGGCAGCTCTGTGGTCGATGTTCAGGCTGAGCGGGTCTCAGGCGGTGCAGCCGATGTGGGTCGAGCGGTCAGGCTCAGGCGTCCGTGGCCTGGCTGTAGGAGCTCGTAGGCAGGAACGGAGGCTTGGGTGGCAGCTGGCTAGTAGCGGCACGGCGCCAGCAGCTCGTGGCTTGTAGCCCGTAGGAAGAACGTCAGCCCGTAGGAAGAACGTCAGGTGCAGTGAGCTCGTAGGGTGAACGTAGCCCGTAGGGTGAACTTGAAACAGCATAGAGAATACACAACAACCGGTCAGGAACAGGCTGTCCCTAGATCGGCTGTTATGCTTAGGAGACACAGATACTACAGACAGAACATATAGACACACAGACAACTAGAATATGCTTACCCCCAGCGGGACAGTAGATAGGAAGTAGAATGTAGAATAATCGCGAGGTGTAGCGGCAGCGTTCCGATGTCTAGGGAAAGTGACCATTCTACAACGCGCACCCATCTTATATAGGCATAAATATATGACTCACAACTGCCTTTGGCTAGTGAATATGACCATATTTGGTAATATTGCGAACGATGTCTGGCTAAGCTGGCGTTAAGCGCCTGCGAGATATTATAACGCAATACGTGTGGTATTACGTTACAATACCCCGCTCTGTACAGCAGGATTTTTCGTGACTAGACAAGAAAAATCCGTCTAACTAAGTCCTCCGAACTTCTGTAGACAGTGCTAAGTAGATAGTGACTATGAAACTCAAACTGCAGGTAGGTACAATGAAAGAATCTAGTTAGGTTAGGAATCAGTGTAGTTAATTAGTTTTAAATCTTTAATGTGTCAACTGCCAATAGATTTACCCGACGAATCCGCTAATTCGTATACTAGTGGTGACTTTTTAGCAATAATAGTACACTTGGTAAACTTAGGAGCTAGTTTTTTGCCAAATGATTTGTCGAAGGTTCTTTTCCACACACTATCACCCACGTTAACCCCAGCCGGTTTACGACGTAAGTTGTATGTGTGTGTATATAAAGTACCATTGTTTTGGTGTTTACGTGCGACACAAGTATCACACGAAGATATAAACTTAATAATGTCAGCGTGCATACCAGGCCAATAATAACGCTGCGCTAAACGTTTATATGTTTTAAAAATACCTAAATGACCCGCAGCGAGTTCCGAATGGTATTCTTTAATAGCGGTAGTTCTATCCGAGGTATGTAGGACCTCTTTCCAATCGAATACTTGACGCAATGTACATTTAGATACCATATATCTGTACAATTTATCATTCCTGATAGAATAATTAGGGAAAGATGTAGGTGAGTTTTTACAGCCATTATAGATTGTAGTATACCACTGATCCGAGGTTATAGTAGTCTCGTTATCAGTGTTAGTATCAATAGCTGACACGGTAGCATTAACTTTATTAGGCAAGGAATTACTACGAGAGTAATTATTAGATAAAGAAACAGAGTTAATATAGTTTGGTAACAATTTAAATCTTTTCCAGAAGTCAATACCTAAAATTAACGAACTAGTGACTTCTGGAATTACGTACGCTTTTAAGTTATAAGTTTTATTTTCAAAAGTGGTGGGTAGGTTGATATAGCCGATCGGTGTCAAACGATGACCACCCGCCGATCGAAAAAATATAGTAGGGTTGTCACACTTATTCAAAGGGTCAGACCCAGATTAGTTTGAGAAATAATTTTTATATGAGAATTATTGCCCAATATAGTCACGGCAGAACCTGAGTTAAGTAAACCAGTAAGGGGTAGATTCTTAATGGTTACATTAACATAGGGTCGAAAATCAGTATTAGGTTTTTGATCACGGATCGCAGCCACAGAATGACTAGAAAAATACACTTTTAGAGTGTTCAGCCAATTTTTCCAGTCTTCCTTGTCAAAATATTTAGGTTTAGAAGATGTACAAACGGTAGGGTTTGTCACCTTATTTGACGAACGACGATCCGAATAAATTAGTTGTTTTGAAAATGATTTATTTTTACAGGTAGGACAATTTACGAACGTGACATCCCTAAGGCCACACTTAAAACATATCGGATAACGTTCTCGCTTGCACGTCCCTAGTGAGTGATCAGTTGAACGGCATCGCGGACAAAATACACACCTCTTATTAGTTATTTTTGTAGGAACAGCTGATTTAGATATCATGTTGACATCATAGTGTTGCGGGTTAGGCACAGGTGTATCGTTCGGTTCGACATTTATAGATGCGACAGAAGCGTAGTTTTTTAGTTTAGACGGTTTATAGTACTGTGAATTATTATAGTGACCGTGCGTGTCCTTTTTATTTATGTAAGCTAAATCAGGTGCTACTGTGTTAGACGTAGGGTAACTAGGTTCGTGAAATTGTGCACTTAAACACTGGAACCTCTCATAGTTTAGACATAGTGTTTTTAGAGTGTCTATAGTGTCTATAGCCGTAGTACATGAAGCTAGTACTGTAGAATAACACGGTCTAATATTGTGAAGCAATATATTTAATTTTTCATGTTCGGTTAGTACCGTGTTCGGTGACAATCGCGCAAAAAGTTGGAACATAATTGATAAGTAGATGATTATACCCTCAGTTTGCCCTTGAGTACGATTACGAATCTCGGCTAAAAGTTTATAATCATAGTCGTACGGTGTAAAATCAGCTGTGAATTTACTAGCTAGTTCGTCCCATGTAGAAATGGAATATTTAACACCGCGAAACCAGTGTAACGCATTACCCGTAAAAATTTCGGACGCGTAATCGAATAATCTATTGGCAGGTAGATTTCTAACCGTCCTAAATTCCGTCACGCTTTGTAGAAATTCACGAACGCAGCCTGTTCCGTCGAATTTGAGTTTCGATAGTTCGCCAACCCTCAAATGCTCACAGTGGACAGTTACCGGAGTCGACGCTGCCTGTGCAGGGGTTGAATCCGTGCAAGTCATCGTGGCTCCGACTTCCACCGACGGAACATTCGAGTGTTCTATCTTAGATAGCTCTGCCGACAGCATCCGAAAGCGTTCAGTCAGGTCGGATATTTTCTTGCCGTATTTAGGTTCGGATTTGTCTAATCTGCCCAATCTGTGGTAGACCTGGTTGTGCAAAGCCGTAGTTCGCTTAGCCAAGTTGTGGTCGTATAGCTCCTTAAGGGAAGAGATTCGCGAATCTAAATCGGTAACTGACAGGCTAGCTCCCTTGAAGTCGTCTGCTATGTCTAGGCCTGACTCTAGGATTTCGTCATTCGGAATCAGCTCGAGTAGTTTAGGTAGCTGCTTCCGTAAACCTAAAACAGAGGTAGCCGGGTCCTCTCCGCGAATAGCGACCTCGTAGGCCAATTCATTTTTATTAAGTAGGAAGTACTTGATAGGGTTAGTGCTCATGATGATATAAAATAAGTATGATAGAAAAGAACGTAAGTATATTACAGCCCTCCGTGTGCAATAGTTCTGCTTTACAAAGAAACTACGACGATTCGGTGTAAAAATGTAGACAATAGATAGTGACTTGCAAAAATAAAAATGGTTATTTCAAATTGCGAACAGTTACGTAGGGAATCGGTAGTTGAAATTTGAATTAGACAATAGTATATATAGCAATACACAGATACACACAAGTTAGATAGTACGTACCGGTTCGCTGATGTCTGCACCTCCTCGTTTACAAGACTGACCTCCTACACAAGAACAACTGCAGTAATTGGAAGTGAGACAAATAGAGTTGGGCGCCACTGAGACGGAGGATCTCAGGTAGGATGTCGGGGTTCGAGAGAAACACTGCTAGGCTGAACAGGTTCTTTATTATGTCTCACTACCGCTTACATACAGTATGACCGAACTAGGTAAGCACTGGCCTGAGCTGGCTGGAGTGTAGACTCCTGCTGCTCTCCGACGCTCGCAGGGTAGCTACTCGTAGGGTCGCCGATGAGCTGGCCAAGGTGCGCTGCGCAGGCAGCTCTGTGGTCGATGTTCAGGCTGAGCGGGTCTCAGGCGGTGCAGCCGATGTGGGTCGAGTGGTCAGGCTCAGGCGTCCGTGGCCTGGCTGTAGGAGCTCGTAGGCAGGAACGGAGGCTTGGGTGGCAGCTGGCTAGTAGCGGCACGGCGCCAGCAGCTCGTGGCTTGTAGCCCGTAGGAAGAACGTCAGCCCGTAGGAAGAACGTCAGGTGCAGTGAGCTCGTAGGGTGAACGTAGCCCGTAGGGTGAACTGGAAACAGCATAGAGAATACACAACAACCGGTCAGGAACAGGCTGTCCCTAGATCGGCTGTTATGCTTAGGAGACACAGATACTACAGACAGAACATATAGGCACACAGACAACTAGAATATGCTTACCCCCAGCGGGACAGTAGATAGGAAGTAGAATGTAGAATAATCGCGAGGTGTAGCGGCAGCGTTCCGATGTCTAGGGAAAGTGACCATTCTACAACGCGCACCCATCTTATATAGGCATAAATCTATGACTCACAACTGCCTTTGGCTAGTGAATATGACCATATTTGGTAATATTGCGAACGATGTCTGGCTAAGCTGGCGTTAAGCGCCTGCGAGATATTATAACGCAATACGTGTAGTATTACGTTACAGTCTATAAGTAAACGTAATTAAAGTGTTTGTGTGAAACATTTCGTTTACATTTGATAGCTCCTGCTCTATCCCACAACGATATTTACAAGAAAAACATCTAATCAGTTTTTTCCGGTTATATGTTATGATAGGCTTACGTTTTTAATCAAGGCAATTGATTTGAGCAATTCCTAATCTATATAGCAAAATTTACTAGGTACTGCGCAGCGGGTCTCGAGTTCCAATGATACTGCGCGCTTCACTGATTTCTTTCGATGTAAATTATTAATTATAGCTAGTAAAAAGTTTAAGAAAAAGATCGTGCGGTAACCTGGCTGCTTGTAATTTTGCCATAATATTCTCGAAAGACACGCCACAATTCTGCCAAACCGCACTCGGCCAGCGTATTTGGCTATGGCCTAGCCCTTTTCAAAATGAGAAGTAGCTTGTGCCCAGCAGTGGGACAGCAGATAATAAAACAAAGGTGATGATGATGAATATGATCAAATAACAAAGTAAATAGATTAGGTGAATTCCGAATCTAATCGTAAATAAGCCAATGTATTTTTGTGCTACAATCATAAGATTTTCAGTAGATGTTTTTCCCGCCGTAGGCATTCGATAAAAGTGCCTATGCAGCGTTTTCCATTGAATGACATCACTTCAGTTTTCTTCAAACTCCAAAGCAAAGCAGTCTTGGGAATATTGAGAGTTGTTAGGATTACAACCGATCTAGTTTTTGCAAAGGTCCCTATGAGCAAACAAGTCTTTCTTTGGACTGCTGATGCTTTATGTTATGGAATTAAATTCAATATTATAAAGATGCCGATTCTTTTTCTAATGTAATGAAACGCAATCATCATCATCATCCACAGCCCGACTTTGTCCATTGCTGAACATAGGCCTCTCTTTGTTGATGCCATTTCCCTCTATCTTGTGCTTATCAAGCCCAGGCTCGGCCCGCGAATGCAACAATATCGTCGGCCCATCTTACTAAGGGCCGGCCGACACTTCTTTTCCCCATCCATGGCCACCATTCCGTTACGGCCCTACTCCACCTGTTGTCACCACGTCTAGCCAGATGTCCTGCCCAATCCCATTTTAATGTCATTATTCGATTTCCCACGTCGAGCACCTTTGTACGTTTTCAAATTTCAACGTTGGGAACTCGGTCTATTTGACGAATACCAAGCATGGAGCGCTCCATGGCTCTTTGTGCGACTCTCAATCTGTATACCGCCTCTTGTGTGAGCGTCCAAGTCTCGCCACCGTAAGTCATTGTGGGCAAAACACATTGGTTATAGAGGCGGGTCTTCAAAAATTGAGGGACTTTAGACGATTTTAAGATGTCGTCCAGTTTCGAAAATGCAGCCCAACTGAGCTGAATCCTCCTTGATATCTCAGTTTTATGCTGCTCTTTATCAAAAGAAAGATTATGGCCAAGGTAAATATTGGTCAACGAGTTCCAATGTTTTGCCGTCAATAGTAACTGGTGGGTTTTTACAGCATAAAGCATTAAACTATTTGCCATAAACTTAGTTTTAGTCATATTAATTTTTAGACCTACTTTTAGTGAGCATCATTAAGATCTTGGAGCATGGTCTGAAGGTTTTTGAGATTATCCGTAAATAGTACCAGATCATCTTCAAACCTTAAGTGAGACAGAAACACACCATTGATGTTAATCCCGCAATTGTTCCATTCTAAGCTTTTTACACTGTCTTCTAGGACAGCAGTGAAAAGCTTCGATGAGATGGTGTCTCCCTGCCTCACACCTCGCTTTAGCGGAACCGGTTTGGTCAAATCATGTACATGGACCTGCAGAGTGGCTGAAGGGTAAAGCTCCCGGAGCAGATCCACGTAACGTGAATCGATGGAGCAACGATGGAGGCGATGGAATATGGCCCAGTGCTCAACGCTATCAAACGCCTTTTCATAGTCAACGAAGGCCATGCATAAGGATTGATTAAATTCATGGCACTTCTCCATTAGTTGCTTCACTGTGTGTATGTGCCTGGTCGATGGTTGAGTATCCGCTCCGGAAGCCCGCTTGTTCTACAGGTTGGACTTCATCAAGCTCACGAGTAAGCCGATTTGTGAGAATCTTTGAGAAAAGCTTATATATTTGGGACAGAAAGCTAATAGGACGGTAGTTATTTAATTTTGAAGTGTCCTTACCACCTTTTTTGTGTATGATGGTGACTGTGGCATTCTTCCAAAGTTCTGGGGTACGGGTATCATACATAGCCTTTTTAAAAAGTTTTACCAGTATCTTTTGAACTGGTACCCCTCCTTTTCTGAGTAGTTCAACCGTGATTCCGTCTTCACCAGGTGTTTTATCTGTCTTCATGCTAGTTAGGGCTTTAACTACTTTGGACCTCAAAATGGGTGGCAAGGTTTCGATATTTCTATATTCCATAGGCGGTGCCCTGGCATCATCCTTCTGGGAAAAGGGTACTGGGTATCTAGATGTATATAGCTTCTTATAGAATTTTTCGAGAATTAATAAAATTTGAGTTCGATCTGTTACTACGTTGTCGTTTTCGTCCCTTAGTTTGCTGATCTGTTTACAGCCTGTACGGGTCCTTCTTCTAAATAATTTCGGTCCTCTATGCTCTTTTATGGTTTGAATGATCATTTTAGTGCTGTGTTGTCTTAAGTCCTTACGTATAGATTAACTGATCTCTATATTAATCTTGTCGATATCTTTTTTGTCTGATGCCGTACGTAAAGCTATGTTTCGTCTTTTTTCTATCAAATTGAGTATTTCTGGTGTAATTTTTTTCTTTTGAGTTTTAGTAACCTTCAAGTAATTTTTTGATGTGTCCGTTAAAGTTTTACACAAAATATTATTTATGTGGTCTACATCTAGATTTTCATCTGTTGGTACGTTAAATTTGTTTTCCAGTTCTATTTGAAAAGTGTCCGGTAGACGTGCAATTTCTTGACTTTCATATCGCCTCGTAGATTTTATCAGTTTAGTCCGCTCACTTCTTAAGTTAAATTTCAGTGTAGATCTCACTAGTCTGTGATCGCTCGCCGCTTTAAACTGTGACAGAACAGAGACATCAGCAACCACGTATTTGTGAGTACTGATTATGTAATCGATTTCTTTTTTCCATCTGAACTTGCCCATGTACATTTCCTCGACTCTCTTTTCTTAAAGAAGGTATTCATGGCGTAAAGTTTGTTGAGCTCCAAGAAGTTGACTAGGTTTTGTCCTCTTTTATTGCGCAGGCTGGCACCGAACTTACTTAATGGATATCTCATTATTCAGTGGTTGGCCAATTCTGGCATTGAAATCGCCAATTATGGTGGCATAATAAGGCGAATCTTACAGGGAATTTGGATATCATCATAGAATGCTTCTACTTCTTCATCCGAATGATCAGAGGTTGGAGCGTATACCTGTATAATCTTTATGGAGTATCTTTGATTCAGTTTTACAACCATGAAACATACGCGAGTTGATACACTTTTGATGTTTGTCACTGTAGAAGCAACACCTTTTCCAATCAGAAATCCTACTCCACCATAAGAAGTGTCTTCATGACCCCTGTAGAAGAATAAGTCATCGGTAGGCAGTTTGATCAGACTTTCGCCCTTTCTTCTAACTTCTGACAAATCTATAACATCCCATTTGATGTTTTCCAATTCAGTTTGCTGTTCAAATAATCGGTCATACGTTCGCAACGTCCTGACGTTGTAACACGCCAGGGTCAAGGTCATTTGGTGTTGGCAGCTGGGCGTCTTCCAGGGATTCTTTGCACCCTCTGCCCCGCCGGCACCTTAGCCACTGCCAAAACTCGGAATAGCGGAGCTTCTGGGGACTGAGGGCTGTACTTGTTTGGCAATGTTCATTTTAAAGACAGTTTAGCCTTAAAACGCCACGCTGGCGTCAGCGCCTCGTTCGTTGTTCAGCAGGGACATCACGGGCAGGAGAGGTTGACTTGGATGACTAGTTCTTATGTCACCCCCGTATCTCCAACGCATTACTATATAGATAGATTACTATATAGATTTTGTAAATAACGTCGAAGTTGTAAGACATAACTTCAGAAGGTAATACTTCCTGATTAAGTCGATCTATTCAAGCTGGAATCAGCAAGGTTCAACAACTCTAAATGATGAAAGACGTCTTATTTCGCCAAAGCGTGACTAAGATAAGTAAAGGCGTCATATGCGACGCAACAAGTTGTTTGCTATAGGATAAGTAGCGTTGTTGCAGTTAAAACATCGCGTGACGTCATTATAGTCACAGCTACCTGATTCACCGCAAGTTCATGTATACATGAGGCAATCCGCACGAGTAAGTAGATAGAGCACCAATTTAGCAGCGTATATAATCTCAAGATACATACATGTAATTTTAAGTCAATCAAATCATTTGTTGTTATAAGATGTTAACATAAAGAACTACTACTATTCCATACTCTATACTAATATCATCAAGTCTTTGTATCAGTCTGCTACTTCAGATTTATGCGCTCGCTGGCTATAACTTACATATGTGCGTCAGCACACTCCGCACCATAAAAGGCATTAGATGAATTTAGTATAATTATATTGTGGCCACGTTCAGTAACTTTTTAATTATTGCACAGCTGCTATTTTCATCATACAACAAGTTAACAGATAAAATAATAATATTTTGATTACACACAATAATGCAACGTTTTGTAAAGAAGTGTACATTTATTTCAGGAATAAATGAAATTTCAGGAATGCTTGGATCGCAAATGGTTTTTATAGCTGCAACGTATCGATGTTTATTGAATCTCAATTATTATTTGATAAAGCGACCGTATGTCAGTCGTACTTTTAGGCAGGTAACAAAATTTGATAATATTCGAATAGTCTAGATTATAATAAAAATAGCTTATCATACATTTTGCTAAGCACCATGGAACCACCTTGGTATAAGCTTTTGCCGAACAAAATTAATTCGATGCGGTCTTTACTAAGTGCATATTTCTTCCAAAGGTATTACAGGGTCTAAAATCCATGAAATTTTCTCCACATTTTTACAGATTCTTTTCATAATTTAATTGTTGAAATCGCAATCATTTTTTTATTAATATTTCTCGTGAAACTATTTAATTACCCTTTTATATCACAATTTGTATCGATCATCGATTTTGTATACTAGGTGTGTTTGTATGTGGGTGTACCGAAAACCGGAAAATTTGAGCGCCAAGGGCCTCATTAATATGTACTCTCTCTCTCTCTCTCTTCAGCCTGTCTCGACCCTTTGGGTGTAGGCCTTCTTCAATCTACGCCACTCGTCGCGGTCTTGTGCGATCTGGCGCCACTTTGTCCCTGCTATCCTCTTGATGTCATCGTTGCATTTGAGGTCTTCCTGGAGGTCGTTTGTTCCCATGGTCGCCACTCAAGCAACCACTTACTCCACGAATCAGCCTTGCGCGTGTCAGAAACACTACATATGTACATACATACATACATACATATACTCACGCCTTTTTCCCGTCGGGGTAGGCAGAGACAACAGAACGCCACTTGCTCCTATCCTTACAAACCTCACGCGCTTCCTCTCCACTCATTACTCTTTTCATACATGCTTGCCGGTTGCGGGTACTTCGAACCTTTCCGTTTCTTAGGATGTCTCCAATTTGGTCGAAGAATGTACGCCGAGGTCTGCCGCGACCGACTTGCCTACACACATTTGCCTTATATATCTGATTCGTTATTCTTTCTTCACTTATCCGCTCCACGTGTCCAAACCACCTAAGCATTCCTTTCTCAATCCTTGTCACCACATCTTCTTTCAGTCCACTGCTCTTTCGTATAGTTGCATTCGGAATTCTATCAATCAGTCTTACCCCACACATACTACGCAGTGATCGCATCTCAACTGCGTTAATTCTATTTTCATGCTTTTTCTGCCAAACCCAGCTCTCACTTCCATACATCAACGTGGGGACAAGCACTCCATTGTGAACCGCCAATCGTGCCTCTTTTGGCACCGTCTGACCGTTCATAAACGCCCACAGTGCTCCATTTACACGATTTCCCGCAGTCACTCTCCTTTCAATGTCTCCCTCACATCTTCCGTCCCTTGTAAATACGCTACCCAAATATACAAATTCCTTTACTTGCTCTACAATTTCACTTCCAATCGTAATATTACACTCAGTCACACTTTCATCTTTTTCAAACACCATCACTTTCGTCTTTAGTGCATTAACTTTCATACCTTTCGCTTTAAAGCTCTTGTTCATGCAGTCCATCATTTCTTGCAACTCATTCACCGATGATGCAAGAATGACTTGATCATCGGCATATAAGAGGCACTTAACACGCACTCCCACCATATCGATCCCGCATTCAGTTTCTCTCATATCATTCATGCAGCTATCCATGACTACGTTGAACAACTAGGGCGAGGCTGCACACCCTTGTCTGACACCTTGGGAGATGTCAAACCAGTCCGTATATGCACCATTGATTCGGACACAGGCTCTAGAACCCCTATACAGGGATTTCAGAGCCCTTATAATAAAGTTGTCTACCCCATACATGGATAACACCTTCCATAATTCCTTTCTATTCACCCTATCATAAGCCTTTTCCAAGTCTATGAACGCGCAATACACCTTCTGGTTTTTTGCCAGACATTTTTCGGTGACGCAGCGCAAGGAAAAGACTTGATCCGTACATCCCATTCCCTTCCGCAAACCCGCTTGCATATCCCATATCTTGTCATTAGTCACATTTACTACTCTGCCAATCAAAATTCTGGCATACATTTTTCCAACAACACTAAGAAGGCTGATCCCGCGATAATTTTGACATTCCTGCTGAGAACCTTTGCCTTTATAAATTGTAACAAGCACTGCCTTCGTCCAGTCATCTGGAACTTGGCCCTGTTTCCAGCATAGATTAAAAAGGCGATGCAGCAGGTTAACTATGAGTCCGTCGCCAGCCTTCAACATCTCAGTCGTCACTCTATCACATCCAGCAGACTTTCCTGACCTCATACCTTTTAACGCTTTCATAATTTCATCCATGCCAATTTCATCAGTCTGGCTCACAAACATATCTATAGTTTCTTCTTTCTCTATTTCACACACATCTTTCTCAAATAAACTCTCAAAATAATTCTTCCAGCGCTCTAGTATCTTTCTTTCTTCATTCATGGCTTCACCTCTTTCATTCCTAATCACTTTCATCGATGTACTCATATTTTTACCTCGCGCTTCTTTCACAAGTTTCCAAAAGAGTTTTATATTCTCTCGGAAACTTGCGCCGAATTGTTCCTCATACTTCTCCTTTTTCTCATTCTTCTTCCTTTCTATACATTCTTTGACTCTAGTTTTCACACATCTATACTTGTCCTTCATTTCTTTAACACTATCTTCATTCATACCACCACTAGCTCTATTCGTTGCCTCTATTGCTAGGATATCCAGCCATGCTTTTTTCTTTTCCTCAATCATTCTTCTAGTTTCATCATCCCACCAGTCAGCTTTCTCGCATTTCTTACTTCTTCTTTTACTCAAACCGCATACTTCTTCAGCACATTTCACCATGTTGGTTTTAAATACCGACCATACCTCACTCAAACTTTCCTTATTTACAAGATTCCAACTTTTGTCCATCCGTTCGCTCAATTGTTTTTTGTACATATCTTTCATACCCTTATCTTTCAATCTTTCCACTTTTATACGTTCTAATTCTGTAGTGGAACCTTTATCTTGGTGCCGCCAGCGTTTGAAAAGACCACTTATTTTACTGATAACCAAATAGTGGTCTGTGCCAACATCAGGTCCGCGATAAGTTCTGGTATCCACTACTTTCCATCTCATTCATTAATCTACTATCACAAAGTCTATCATGCTTCTTAACACAACATTTCCTTCCTTCTTTTGCCACGTGTACATAATTATGTACCATTTTATGCTGGAACCATGTATTCATCACAGACAGCTCCATCTCCACACATACATCTAACAAGTACACGCCGTTCTCATTGACACTCTTATCTCCAAACTTCCCTAGTACACTTTCATACCCATCACGCTTCACTCCCACCCTTGCATTAAAATCTCCAAGCATGACAATACGTTTATTCCACTTACGCAATAACACGACTTCTCTCATTTGTGCCCAAAATTCCTCTCTTACTGCCTTACTATAGGAAGAGTCCGGAGCGTATACACCTACCAAAAAAAGAGGTGTCAAGCCTACTTTCATCCGGACCCAGATCAGACGCGGACTTACGCACTCATACGCACGCATACATTCTGCCATTCGCTCTGAAAGAATTATACCGACGCCTTTACTGCCATGTTCTTCATCGGTAACCCCCGACCATATCTCTGTGAACGGGCCGCGCGTCGGCATGTCTTTCCCCTTACGCTTTGCCTCATTCACACACAAAACATCTAGTTTTCTTTCATTCATTACTTCGTAAACATCATCCATCTTCTCATTCATTCCTCCTCTAACATTTAAAGTCGCAAATCGGCATTCCGTTGCCCACTTTCCGCCCCGACGAAAACAATTCCGCATAGGATTAGGATGGTTTTGGCGTGCCGTATGGCGAATATCGTCGCCGCCTACGGCTGTAAGGTTGCTCCCCCCAGAATACGAGGAGCAGCCTCGTCCTGCAAATACAGGACGAGGAGGGGATTCTCCGGCTCCGCCGGTACCCCCCTGGGGTACACTTACAGTAATATTACCCACAGCCATGATCACGTCGGTTATAATTTGACTGTATGTTTTCTTTGGAGTTTAACAGTCAGTCCCTAACGGCGAGGCAGACTGCCGGATTTGTTTCAAGTTTTCCTTCTCTATGGTTAAAGACGTCAATATTTATTTTATTTTGATGACAATGCGTCCGTCGAAATACCTTAGTCGCCTTTTACGACACCTCGGTAGGAGAGTGGGAGGGCTATTCTACTCCGCCGGACACCACACGGCACCACACACACACACTACATATGTATATGTAAATATATATATATTCTTGAATGTTTCATACTACGGATTACTTTTTGAAACTTAAGATGTAGTTTTAAATAATAGATAGTTTGTAGGGTATAAACACTTTAATTAATCAATTATCAATTAGACTGAAATGAAACATATCTTGTCGAGTTAACAGGTAGTTACAAAGATTTATTCATAGAAGATAATAATTACGGCACATAATATTACACTATAATATATACTAAAATTGTAATTGTACTATATTATATACCGTGAATTGAGGTTTCAATTACAAGTATTATTACTGTATACAATAAATATACTTATCTCCAGTACTACAGCTGGACCGTGCGGAGTGTACAGTGCTGTGGTCGCCCAACGAAATGTGTTAGTTGTAGTAAGGCACTGGTTTATATAGTAAAATACCCCCACCGTTCGGCGATCACAGGATGTCAATTGATTCTCTTATTTTATTATTTCAAAATAATGTTACAGAGTTGGAGTAGTCATTAAAATATATTAAATGATACAAAATGCTTATGACTAATTAACAAATATAGTATTTATTAGATTGTTTCAATTGGAACTTAAAAACAATATTTGAAATGATAACTGTAGAATGTGTTACATAATTTAATTCTTAATCTGGCAACCCGTTTACAACGATGTAAAATGCTTATTTTAATATTAATATTTATGGAATTGATTACATAATTTAACTATAAGTATGACATCCTATATATATTATTCTAACACGCGCCACGTGACCTGCCCATTCCCATTTCAGTCTGGCTACGCGTTTGATAACATCAGTGACCTTGCTCTGTTGTCTCAGCCACTCGTTGGTTTGCAGTCCCTCAATGTTACTCCAACCAGTTTTCTCTCCAGCGCCCTCTGGGCCACGCTGAGCTTACACAGTATGTCTTTGGCGAAGACCCAGGTTTCAGCACCATAGGTGAGAACTGGAAGGATACATTGGTCAAAAATGCGTGCTTTTTGTTCAGCCTTAAGGTTCATTTTGACGGCGAAGTCCAGATTGGAATAGGCCGCCCAGGCTAATCGTACGCGTCTGTTTATTTCGTTTGCTTGGTTTTTCTTCCCGGTCACTATTTCCTGTCCCAAGTACACGTACTTCTCCACTTTCTGGATGGTGATGTGGTTAACTTTGATGGTCACTTCAGAATCTGTGTTGGTCATAATCTTCGTTTTGCCTAGGTTCATTTCGAGTCCACATCGGATTGAAGCGTCGCTTAGCTCTTGAATCATGGCTTGTAGTTCATCCGGGTCATTTGCCAACAAAATTATGTCATCGGCAAAACGCAAGTTATTCAAGCAAATTTTATCCACGGTCGCGTTTAATCCACGGTCTTTCCAGTTCAGGCTTCTTAATATGTCCTCTAGCACCAGGGTAAACAATAATTTTGGTGACAGCGTATCCCCTTGTCGCACGCCTTTCTCAATCCGGACTGGTTCAGTGAGTGGTGGTAGGTTGACTTTTAAGGCAGCTTTTTTGTGCATATTTTAAACTTTTTTGTACATACGTGCATTTTGTAGTGAGTCTAAGACTGACCATGTTTCAACACTGTCAAATGCTTTTTGGTAGTCTATAAAGGCTAACCAAAATGGCATCATACTCAGTGGTTTTCTCTATAATTATTCTCATCGTCAATATGTGATCTAATGTTCTGTGACCACTTCTGAAGCCGGCTTGCTCCACAGACTGATATGAGTCAAGTTTTTTGGTAAGGCGGAAAGGTATGATCTTAGTAAGGAGCTTGTACAGGTGTGAGAGCAAATTAATGGGGCGATATTTATTCCAGTCGGCTTTATTGCCCTTTTTGTAAAGTAGAATAACTGTGGCACAATTCTAAACTTCAGATATATTTTGCTCCTCCAAGCATTTGTTAAAAGCAATTTTAAGGAGTTCAATCACTCTGTCTCCTCCATCCTTAACCATTTCGATTACGATGTTATCGCTGCCGGGAGACTTGCCATTTTTCATTTTTCTGAGAGCGTATTCTATTTCACTAGTTGTGATTTCCGGTACATCTTTAGAGCCAACATTCACAATTCTGCGTTTCACTACTTCCCTTGGTTTAGGATTTTTTGACGAGTAGAGGTGGGTATAGTACTTCTGGATGACTTCTAGTAGGCGTTTTTGCTCAATTATAAGCTGATTTTTCTCGTTTAGGAGTTTGGTGATTTGTAGTGTTGCCGGTTTCAAGGATCTACTAAATACCTTCGGGCCCTGGTATTTGTCTATTATATGTTTAACGGTTTTTCCCGATATGCTTCAATATCTGCTTCGACCTGCTTCCGAGTCCGTCTACAGAGATTTTTAAAGTAATCTGTTCCACTTTTACCTTCCCGCCGTAACGTCCTTCTTTCCTCTAGAAGATTTCGTGTCTCAGTTTGAAATTTTTGTCGATATACTTTTGCGGACTTATATGTTAGCTCCTGTGCTACGTCACAAAGAGCAGTTTGTAAGCTGTGAATGATAGTTTCTTGGTCGGAGTCAGCACTTACATGACTTAATTCTTTTGTCAGCCTTTGTTGGTACTGGTCTTTATACATGTTCAGTTGGCCCGTATTGACTTTTATGGGTTTGGACCGTACTGAGTCATATCTTTGTAACCGCGCATTAATACGTATAGTGGCTCGAATCATACGGTGGTCGCTCCCTGTGTTAAAACTATTTAGGACGCTGACATCTTGCACAATGCATTTGTTGTTACAAAAAATGTAATCGATCTCATTCTTATGTTTAACTCCCGGAGACATCCAAGTCCATTTTCTAGCTGGTCTCTTTTCAAAAAATGAACTCATGTGGAACAGTTTTTCTTGTTCTATAAAGTTTACCAGCATGTCTCCCCGGGAGTTTCTACATCCAAAACCGAGCTTACCGATAAAGGTCTGTGTGTCATCTTTTTCAGCGCCTATCTTTGCATTAAAGTCCCCAATTACTATCGTATACGTGCTTCTGATGTCATAAATGGATTACTTACGTCCTCGTAGAATTGTTCCAATGACGCGGTGGTTGGTGCGTATACTTGTATCACTTTCAGTGTTATCTTGTTGGTTATATTAAACACAACGTAAATTACTCTATCTGACACCGAAGTAACACATTTAATGTTTTCACTGAGCCCTTTGTGAATCAGGAGGCCAACCCCGCGTTCGTGACCGATCTTGTCATCTCCTCGATAATATAGGGTATGCCCGCTCTGCAGTTTGATACATTCTTCACCTTGTCTTCGAAGCTCTGATAAACCAACGCTATCCCAAGTGATCTTATCTAATTCGTAGAGTAGTTCTTCCAATCTGTCCTCTGCTCTTAGAGTTCTTGCATTGTAGGACGCTATTCTTAATTTAGTATCTCTAAGCTTAGGGCAGCTTCGTTTCTCCCAGACATTCTTAGCACCCCTGGATCTGTCGGAGCCTACGCTGCTGCTTTGGCTTGGAGTCACAAATCCGCTGGGAACTCGGGGCCATTTCTTTTTTCTTGTTTTCCATATTTTGAAGGGTTTAGGCAATATAACTCACCCGCTTGCCCAAGGCGTCGTGGTGAGTGCGAGGTAATCCATCTAACTAGGACTGTGGTTGCTACCGTTGGTTCTTTTAGAGGGACCTCATCCGCTACCAACCATAAGAATCGTCTAGAGACCGAAGTTCGCTCCCTAGACCGCTCCTTTATGCTCTCATTAGTTTGTCGACCCTGATTCCCACTGAGGTTGTCACTTAATCTTCCGTAGGGTTGCTCTCCGTAACAGGCTCTACCGCGTGAAGGTGAGAGTGGAGTTGGGGTGCAGAGGCTAGAGAACTTCTCTTGAAGAAGTTCTTAACTTGCGCATACACCCCCTTGGAGCCCCTTGGAGCTAATATGTACTGCATAACTGATATTAATTTTCGGTACGCCGTTCCTTACACCCAGTATACATTAAAGGTATTTATATAAGTTAATCTTCACATAGTGAGGAGAGGCTTGGACCCAGATTCTGATGATAATAACCCATTAGATAGATTCTAATCTATCATCATAAAGCGCTGTTGCACCAAGAAACGAGTGTTATATCTTAACTACATTCAAAACAAAGCCAATAAAAAATACAATAAAAGAATGTATATACAATACACAAAAACTTTAAAAAAATGTATAATGTCCTCACAACAAATAGACAGTCAACGATGTATTGCCTCTTCTAAAAATGTGTGCTCAGCAGCTTGGAAACTTGTAAAGAACACAACAAACAATATACCCAGTAAGTCAGAAATTAACTCTGTTTTAGTAGATAATATTGAGTATGAAGACCCAAAACATATATGTGAGTTATTCAACTAGTTCTACATCTCTTTAACAAATTCAAAAATGGATAATTATGTTCAATGCCCATCCAATCCAATTAATTCTAAGAGTATTTTTATAACCCCTGTCAATGAATGTGAGATCCTCAGTATCATCAAATCTTTAAAAAACACACACTCAACAGGATTTGATGACATAAATACCATGGTTATTAAAAAATGTGCCTTGAATATGATAGTTCCACTTACTTATATTATTAACTTGTCTTTATCTGAGGGAATATTTCCAAGCCGACTAAAAAGATCAATAGTAAAGCCACTACACAAAAAAGGAGTAAATACAGATATGAATAATTACAGACCTATAACGCTTATTCCCATACTAGCAAAGGTCTTTGAAAAAGTAATGGGTAATAAAATAGAGAAATTTATATCTGCATGTAACATTTTAAAAACTGAACAATATGGTTTCAAAAAACAAAGCTCCACTACTTTAGCATGTTTTGACCTATTTAAACAAATTATACAAGCAATAAGTAAACAAGAAAAGTTAGCCTGTATATTCCTGGACATGACAAAGGCTTTTGACTTTGTATGTCATGACATCCTAATGTCAAAACTAGTCAACTATGGACTACGCGGCAAGGCATGTGACTGGATCAAAAGTTACTTGAATAATAGAGTGCAGTGTGTGGAAATAGTAAAAACTGATAAAAACCTACAAAATGTCTATCGATCCACATATGTAGAAAATAAATACGGGGTGCCGCAAGGCAGCCTTCTCACACCGACTCTATTTCTCCTTTATATAAATGACCTCCCAGATGCGATTAATCAAAAATGTATCCTTTTCGCTGATGATACGACACTCATAGTAAAGAGTAATAGCATAAAAGAACTAGAGACAGAAGTAAATAATGCCATCAGCAACTCAGTAAATGACTCAGACGGTGCCACCAAAAATGAGATCGACTTTATCATGTTGACGAAGAGGCAGATATTTATTTTATTTTTATTTTATTTTATTTAACTTTAATTCAGGTACAACCCATAAATTTGTTAGTTTTACTTAACCTATGTATGTTAGTATTATGGACACAAAATTTTTAATTACGCCACCTCCCTGAAACACCCGGCAACAGTACATGCACTGCGCACAGGTGCCCCATAAGGCGTCCTTCAGTCTTACTAGCAACAATGCTCAGAATACTGCTATCACTGCCCCGCAAGCTACGCAGTAGTGAGGCGGATATTTTACGAATGATCGCAAAGAAGTCATCCGTACGCGCTGCTGCGAACATACCTGACGCGCTGCAGAAACGAGGCAGCGACAGCAGCATCCTAAAAGCATTGTTGTATTGCACACGCAGGGCATTAAACGCTTTCTGCGTGTACCTAGTCCACAGACTGCAAGTATAAAAAGTGCATGGCAATAAGCTCTAAACAGAGTTAACTTGACATTGCTGTCACACCTTGCAAATCTGCGGGCCAGCATGTTGCATCTTACGGTCAATGCCCTGCGCTCCCTCTCTATATCACAGTTATCAGTGCCATCTTTTGTAACCCAGTGACCAAGGTATTTAAACTATTTGACTCTGTTTAGGGTGGTACCACATAGTGAGACTGGTTGTACCACTTCATATGTCTTGTTGTGTGCCATAAAAACTAACAGTTCGCTTTTCTTGGCATTATACCTTAGTCCATGGGCTCCAGCATAGCACTCACATAGCTTTACCAGCTTCCTAAGAGCACTGATCGACGGACTCAGCAGCACCATATCATCAACATAACTAATGTTGTTGAATGACACACCGTCGATCGAGCATCCGATGCCAGTGCTGCTGAGTTCCTCGATCAGCTTATTCATATAGATGTTAAACAACTTGGGTGAGGTCAGCCCCCCTTGCCTCACCCCACACTCCAACTTGTACACATCTGAGTACGAGCCTGCCCACCTCACAGCGTTGTATTGGTTGTCGTACCAGAACTTTACAATGTTAGTTATTTCTGGAGGCAGGTTAGCTTCTTCTGACAACTTTTTCCACAGGATGTCATATGAGACGAGGTCGAAAGCACTGGATAAATCCAAGAAGCATGCATACACAGGTGTCCGTCTCCCAGTGTAATATTGCACTGTACTCTTTAGAGTCATTATTACAATCTCAGTTGATAACCCATTCCTAAAACCAAATTGTCTGTCATTAATTTTTAATTTTGCACCAAGACAGCGGTTAATTAAACTATCAAAAATTTTCGCTATAATAGTTGCCAGGGATATCGGTCTGTAATTTTTAGCATCTGATATATTACCCGTCTTATTTTTAGGAACGGACACCACAACTGTTTTTATTAGGTCACCCGGCAGATAAGAATGACTCACACAAAGGTTGAAAAGTAATGCAAGAACCCTTGGGAGATGGGCACCTGCGTTCTGCATATGCTCTATACTTAAACTATCGTGACCCGGCGACTTACCCCTAGACATATTTTTGATAACGGAAGACACGTCACGGGCAGTGAAACGTACACTTAGGTCATTACAGCATATATTCGATGTTTGATCTGCTGGACCAAGAGGTGAATCAATTTTGAAACGCTGTCGAAATAGGTTAGCTATATCGACCGAATCACTTTTACCCCCAACACTCGAAGGGAGACTCGACTCAGGATTCAACCTTTTCGTTTCTCTCCAAAAACTTCCAAAATTCCTCGCCGAGTGGTGTGAAGCTATAATATCTAGTTTAATTTGATGCTGGTTAATTTGACACCACTTCAGCTTTGCCTTAAAAGCTTTTCGAGAGTCACGCATTTGATTATAAATTGGTCCCACACCGGGTATACCATATTGCATCCAAAGCTCAAACCTTAGTCGAGCCTCCGCATGAGCCTCTTTCACATGTTTGTTCCAACCCGTGACATACTTCCTTTTCACTCCAGTCTGATACGTACAAGTTTCCGCGGCTGACTCACTTAAAATGTTAATTATAGTTTTATACAAACTATCTTTATGTAGCCTATGCTCTCGGTTGTGGCACATATTATCACAGCATTCATGAAACACAACCGGAAAGTCAACTTCTCTCAACCTATCGTGACACAACTCATGGTACCTATTAATCTGGCTAGCTTCTCTAAACCTCCATTTAACCCTGTTATATTCGGTTTTCGTGGTAACAAATTTAGGCTGCAATACTTTTAAGTTGCATGTCAGCTGTAGGGGTAAGTGGTCTGACCAAAAAACATCATATAAAATCTTAACATCTACAATAGTTAAACAGGCGGCCTTTGTGACAACACAGTGATCAAGCCATCTTCGACAATTATCATGAGCTTCACTAACATATGTATATGTATCAAAATTCAGTCCAAGTCTCTCTATATCTGCACATAACCAGTTTTGTTCACTACAGAAGTCTAACAATTCAACACCAAAACGCTCACCTGGCTGTGAATTAAAATCTCCCAAAACAAATACACTTTCAACGTTCTCGTTCTCAATAATCGCACTTACTTCGCTTAAACATTCCGTAAACTCAATAATGTTGTCCAATGAGTCGGTAGGCATATACACGGAAAAAACAATAAAGACGCGTTCCATCACTACAAACTTAGCCGCCACTAGACGCACACTTTTACACTCAATGACTGATACCGATGTAAACTAACTCCGTCGCCAGATAAGCGCCACGCCCCCATATGGCTGCCCGCGTAGTATCGCGTTGGACGTATCCACAGCTGACTTGCCCACAAAAGCAAAACCTTTGTGAATAGTTCCTAGGTACGCTATATCGTGCGGTAGGAGCCACGTCTCTTGCAGTGCAATGACTGAATGAATGAATAAGACGAATGCCAAAGTGATCTTACACCGTCAATAGATCTATGAATAGATTTACAGTTGAAGCTTACGAAATTAACTAGCCTGTGTTCCATTATGACTCGGTGTAGTAACTCGTATTTTTTCAGCAGGTTTACCTCTGAAATAAATGAACTTCCTGAAATTAACGCCTTCAGGCCACAGGTTGTCGTTCATGAAGAGTGGTAATTTATGTCTCGGAACGTAAACTTTATAGGCGTTATAGTCCCTTTCCTGTTTCATAACAACCTTTTCCAACTGTACAGACACCTGTGTCTTACTTAAAATATAACTCGATATATCACTCTCTGATGCACCTTTGTGAACGTTATTGATAAAAAGTGGGATTTTAATATCAGCCGCTTTAAATTTTATTTCATCATCATTATTTGCTGTAGCTTTTTGCCCAGTAAAACGATTTTTGTATTGTTTTTTCCTCACTTCTATCCATTCATCGTCTTGCTTATTTCCTTTCCAAATACCTGGCTGCTGCACAATATCCGCTAGGGTCCTCCGTTTTGCATTCTCGTTATCATCACAACTCATTTTTACGTTGTCTACCTTCGCTTGCGCCTGATAAGTAGATAATGAGTTTTGGGACGGCGACGACGGTGCGGACGGCGCATGACTCAGCTGTGTGGCCGCACTCACCGTACCGATGACAGGATCGTTCATTCGTATCGGCGAATCTGGTTTTGCAAGCGAGACGCACATATTGTTAGCGCGCTTGGGTGAAAGGGCCAGCTGATCCCTCACGTCACGCGCAATCAGCTGCTCGCTGTGTGTTACTAAGCCCATTGGCCCGCTATCATAGGTATCATAAACAAAACCACCTCTTTTGTTATTAACGTTTAAATTATGAACGTTAACTAATGAAGCTCTTTTCAGATTCTCCAAGTCACATTTAAGGGCACTGAATTGATCGTCCGTTACATATTTCTCCTTAATATACGATATGTCACTTCGCATAATTAGAAGATCCTTAAGTAATCTTGTGACTTCTATATGGTCAAAGGATATTGGTGGTAATTTATGTAGATCTCGCACCACAACAATTGGTATTAACGCTGGGTCTGTCTTTTTGAAAAGGCTTATAATATCCTCCAAATTTCTGTTGGTCTTGCCTTTATTTTTGCGCATTATGTTACTAGTTGAAGTCTGAACTGAATCAAATAACAGACTTTTAGCATTCTCGACTTCCTCCTCAGAAAAAGCTGTCGCACAGATCTGCACGAGACTTTCTTCATCAATTCCTTCAATTTTGTTTTGCACAAATGCAAGCACTTCGCTAAGCACAATGTTACAGTTTTGACATTTTAACACTTTAGAGGGCATTGCGTAGCCTCAAGGTCAATGACCTCACAAGGCACCAACGTATGACCGACGATATTCAATGATGTCTCCGTGATCAATTCGCTTAAAGTGGGGAGCGATCACCGAATGGTAAGAGGCACATTGAATATCTGTACAAGCCTCGAACGGTCGAGGTTGATAAAGTCCACGATCCGACCAGCACCGGTTCATATCCAAAACCCCGAGAGCTTTCAGCTCGAACTCAAGAACCGTTTCGAATGCCTGGGCGAATGCATAGATGTGGACGAGTACAGTAACGGGTTCGTGGATGCTGTCCATACAACAGGGGCTAAATTTTTTAAGCCCCAGAAAAGCAAGAGAACCAGCAAGATCTCGGGTCTAACCCTCGAGCTGTTAGAGGAAAGGCGCAAGATGGTTCTGCTATCCTCCGACGACATGCCGAAATAACGGCAACTCAACAGACAGATCTCTAAGTCTCTGACTCGCGATCTCCGCCAATACAACACAAAATGTTTCGTGAGGCGATCGAGCAGAATAAGGGATCCAAAGTGTTCCAGAGGGATCTGACTGTTGGGAAGAGTCAGCTGACAAAGCTGAAGACGGAGGATGGCAGAATCGTATCGTCCAAGCCTGAGCTCTTGGAGGAGATCGAAAGGTTCTATGTACAGCTATACACGACAACGCAACAACCCGCAAGTACTCCAGCGTAAGACCCTAGAGCTGGATTGACCCGACACTATACCGAAGATATCCCGGACGTCAGCATGCACGAGATTAGTGTGGCTCTCAAACAGCTCAAAAACAACAAGGCGCCGGGTGATGACGGAATTACGAGCGAGTTTCTGATGGCTGGCGGTGCACCCGCTAGAGAAGCCCTTCGTAAGCTATTTAATTCCGTCATTCTCGAGGGTAAAACGCCACAGGCGTGGCACAGAGGTGTGGTGGTGCTTATCTTTTAGAAAGGGGATAAAACCCTCTTAAAGAACTACAGACCCATCACACTTCTGAGCCATGTCTACAAGCTGTTTTCGATGTCATCACGAATCGTCTCGAGAGCAAGCTAGAAGACTTCCAGCCTCCCGAACAAGCCGGTTTCCGTAAAGGCTATAGTACCATAGACCACATACATACGCTGCGGCAGGTTATACAGAAGTCCGAGGAGTATAACCATCCCCTATGCTTGGCGTTTGTGGACTATGAGAAAGCCTTCGATTCGATCGAAACCTGGGCGGTGCTACAGTCTCTCCAACGGTGTCGGATTGACTACCGATATATCGAAGTGCTGAAGTGTTTGTATGAAAACGCCACTATGTCTGTCCGCCTCCAGGACCAGAGTTCGAAACCTATTCAACTCCAGCGAGGAGTGAGACAGGGGGATGTCATATCCCCGAAACTGTTTACCACTGCGCTGGAGGATGTTTTCAAGCTTCTGGACTGGAATGGACTCGGCATCAACATCAACGGCGAGTACATCACTCACCTTCGATTCGCAGACGATATCGTAGTCATGGCTGAGACAACACAATGCTCGATGGCCTCTGTAGAGTCTCCCAACAAGTAGGTCTTAAGATGAACATGGACAAGACGAAAATCATGTCGAACGTCCATGTTGTACCTGCTCCTATTCAGGTTGGGAACTCTACGCTCGAAGTTGTCGACAAGTATATCTACCTGGGACAAGTAGTCCAATTAGGTAGGTCCAACTTCGAGAAGGAGGTCAATCGTCGAATCCAACTCGGTTGGGCAGCGTTCGGGAAGCTACGACATATCTTCTCGTCCGATATCCCGCAGTGTCTCAAGACGAAAGTCTTCGACCAGTGTGTGTTGCCAGTGATGACGTACGGATCAGAGACGTGGTCGCTCACTATGGGCCTTATCAGAAGGCTCAAGGTTACTCAGAGGGCGCTGGAGAGAGCTATGCTTGGAATTTCCCTGCGACATCGAATCAGAAATGAGGAGATCCGCAGTAGAACCAAAGTCGCCGACATAGCTCTCCGGATAGCCAAGCTGAAGTGGCAGTGGGCAGGGCACATAGCTCGAAGAACCGATGGCCGTTGGGGCAGAAAGCTTCTGGAGTGGCGGCCACGTACCGGACGACGCAGCAGAGGTAGGCCCCCAGCAAGGTGGACCTACGATCTCGTCAAGATCGCGGGAGGCGGTTGGATGTGGGCGGCTCAAGACCGGTCTGTGTGGAGAACCTTGGGGGAGGCCTATGTCCAGCAGTGGACGTCGTTTAGCTGATTTGATGATGATGATGATGAACTCAGTAAATTGGCTAAGGAGGAATAACCTCAAAATTAATATCGTAAAAACGAATGTAATTCAATTCAGACATACAAAGCTGGTGTGTTACCAGAAATACAAGTAAGATTTAATAATCAACCATTGAATAATGTGAGTGAATGTGTATTTTTAGGTATCACGGTTGACAAGTATTGTAACTGGAAGCCACATATACAAAAAATTCTCAGTAAGATTGATCGCTTTATATTTGTATTGAAAAGAATACGGGAAATAGTTAATGTTAGGACTGCAATAATGACATATCATGCGTATGTTGCCTCTATACTCCGCTATGGCATCACTGTTTGGGGCAACTCTGTAGATTTAAGTAAATTATTCAAACAAAAACGCGAAGAAACAGTCGATCAGAGCAGACGTGTACAACTTTTACTTAAAAAATTAAAATATATTACCAATCTAAACTCAATCTTAAGTAATTAGTGAGTAAACATAGTTTGTAACGCAAGAACTTAATTAACTTAAAACCTTTAGAAGTGGACAGTGTCACGGCCGCGGCTCGCACACAGTCTAGCGGCCCCCCGCACCCCCTCGAGGAAAGAAGACAGTTGCATTTTTCGACTCGCTCATACGAGGTACGTGGTACATACTTCGAAACTAAGGATGAGTCTACAGCATTCGCCGATTCGCAAAAGCGGCAGCGGATCAGAAACTGAGGTAGCCTCTGGGTCCCGGGTGGATGCATTCGTTAGTCAGAGAAAACGTAAAGTACCCGATACGCCAGTTGATGTCAAAACTGAACTTAAAATCTTCCGCGAGGACATAATGTCTCTGCTAGATAAATCGTGCGAAAATCAAAATAAACAACTCGCACTGTTGATACGAGAAGAATTAGTAGAAATAAAATCGGAAATAAAATTTATTAGAACTATGAATGAAAATTTAATACAAGAGAACATTAAACTACGTAACGAAATATCGGAAATTAAAAGTTCTCATAAGGCAATGGAGGACCAAATAAAATATATTGAATCTAATTTACATGACTTGAAAGATACTGGTAATAATGAACCTGCTAAAAAACCGCTAATCTTGAGTCAGGAAGACACCATCTTAGAACTCCAGGAGCGGGCGGAACGGCAAAAAAATATTATAATTGCAGGTTTACCGGAGTTAAACAACGAAAACTCTGAACAAAGACGTATTTACGATAAATGCGAAGTAAGTAAGCTAACTAGATCCATTGTTAACGACTGCCCAACTCCAATTAAAATTATGAGATTGGGTCCTTACCAACCAGGCAAACACCGATTACTCAAAGTATGCCTTGACACAGTTGAAAGTGCAAAAAACCTACTGCGCAACCAATCAAAAAGCTCGGATAATATTCGTCTATATTCAGACCAGACACCTACACAAAGAGCATACATGCAGCATCTAAAGGAAGAGTTATCACGTCGAGAAAAAAAAGGAGAACAAGAACTAACCATAAAATACATTAGAGATAAACCTAAAATCGTAAAAAAGCAACAAAAAAACCGCACCCGAAGACAGACGTTTGCCGATCAATAGAATGTAAGGAAAACACTCACTCACTATCACATAGTTATGATATTTTACCTACTCGTAAATCAACTTTGAATTTTCTTTACGCCAATATACGTAGCATATGCAAAGCTGGGAAGTTTGACGAAGTAAAGTGTATTCTTAAGTCCATAAACTGTGTCACACATTTAATTATATTGACAGAAACTTGGATAAGAAACGAATCTGATGCAAAGTCATTTGCTATAGAAAACTACACGCATATATATAATTACCGAACAGACAGAAGAGGTGGCGGCGTGTCTATCTTTATACACAACAGCTTGAAGTATGATAAATTAGAAGATATTTGTGAGAATAACGTGCATTATCTTTGGATTTATTTGCATAAATACTGTATTCACATTGGTGCTATTTATAACCCTGGCAGAATAAATTTACATGATTTTTTTGAGAAGTACTCAGAACAATTAGAAAGTAAGAACCGAAGTATTGTTTTTGGAGACTTTAACATTGATCTATTAAACGAAACAAGGGACACTTCAAATTATCGAGACATGTTACAAATAGCTGGATATGATGTTCTGAATAAAATAGACCCTATTTACTGCACTCGAGAGACACCAAAAACGAAAACTATACTGGACCATATCTGCTCAAATCTTCACAGTGATAACTTCCATCTTACAATAATTGATTCACCTCTGTCAGACCATAAACAAATATATGTGGAATTGTTGAATCATAAACACGACCCCCTACAACGTACCTCATACGAGGCCATAGACTACTCAGCACTGTATCAGAGTGTGAAAGAAAGTCCATTTATAGATGAAAAACAAAGCTATGCAGATTTGGAAATCTATATATTGGCACAGTTAAAGGCACATAAAACAATCAAAACTAAGATACTTAACCTACCACAAAAAGACTGGATCAACAAAAACATAACCGACGGTATACATAAAAGAAATAAGTTATGGATACAACTTAAAAAGGAACCCCAGAACGAAACACTTGAACAACAATTTACTAAGGAAAGAAATAACTTACATAAACTAATCAAATACACAAAGCAAGAGTTTTATCATACCTCTTTTAAAAAATGTAACAATGACTCTAAAAAGCTTTGGAACCTAATTAATACTTTAGCCAATAATAAAATAAAATCAGACATGCATCCTCCAAAACTCGTTGTACTCGGTAACAGTATTGAAAACGGTAATGAGATATGTGAACAATTTAACATATTTTTCTCAGCAGTCGGCAATGACCTTGCAAAAAAAATACCTAAAAATAACCCAAATAAGCTGCTAAATACAATGACATATATAGACGAAGAACCAAAATATGTAACAAATGAGTTCAAATCTTGCACCACTAAAGAAATTAAAAATATTATAAGAGGGCTAGACAAAAACTGCAGTACCGGTATCGATGGCATTAATACTAAAGCAATTATATGTTTATGCGACTTGATAGTAGAAAACCTAACTAAATGTATAAATAAATGTTTATCTTCTGGTATATTCCCCGAAAGTTTGAAAACAGCGAAAGTCTGTCCAATATATAAGTCGGGTTTAAAAACAGATCCCGGGAATTATCGTCCGATCTCAGTCCTACCGGTAATGTCAAAAATATTTGAAAAGGTTTTGCATAGACGACTCACTGAGCACCTTGAGAAACTAAATTTCCTATATACACGACAATACGGCTTTAGACACAAATCAAGCACTCTATCTGCAGCAATTGACTTGGTGACAAAAATTAGTACAGAAATAGACAACAAAAACTTTTGCTTAGGTGTGTTTATTGATTTAAAAAAGGCTTTCGACACTGTTTGCCACACTTTGTTGCTTGCTAAGCTAGAAAACATAGGAATAACTGGCTCCGCGTACAGTATATTCCAATCATACTTGGTAAACAGAACGCAAGTGGTAAAGATAGGCAAAAACTATAAAAGTACCCCGCGCCATATTTCTTGCGGTATACCGCAAGGCTCTGTGATTGGTCCGTTGTTATTTTTGATTTATGTCAATAATATAAGTAGAATACCGCTAACGGGCCAAATTACATTGTATGCGGATGATACGTGTCTTTTCTATTTTGGCAAAAAATTAGAACAACTCGTAAATCAAGCGCAACTTGATCTAGACTTGTATAGTACATGGTGTCAGTGTAACTTATTAACAATAAATACAACAAAAACTTCTTTCATGATCTTTAGTGCAAAAAATAAAAAAATAATAAATCACCCAATTTTAAAAATTAATAATGAACCATTACATAGATCGCATCAAGAAAAATATCTCGGTTTAATTTTGGACGACAAACTAACGTGGAAACCACATATAGAAAAAGTAAAAACAAAAATTTCGCAAATAACGGGCGCTTTGCGTAGAATGGCTTCTTGTATACCACATAAAACAAAGCCAATGTTATATAATGCGCTTATAAAATCCAACTTAAGTTACCTCATAGAAATTTGGGGGACTGCTGCAAAAACAAATTTAATGCCCTTACAGCGCACACAAAATAAAGCAGTTAAAGCTATATTTCATTACCACAAACTAACACGCACATCTACACTGTATAAAACGACTAAAATATTTAACCTTAACCAAATATATACCGAAAACATATGTACATTAATAAAAAAAATCATATCTGGCCGAATTCATACTGAGACATCTTTAACTAAAAGAAAATATACACACAATTTACGAAATACAAATAAATTAAAGCTTCTGACACCTAGAACAGAATACGGTAAAAGGAATTTGTTGTATAATGGAGTAAAGCTGTATAATAAACTGCCCAATGATATAAAGGAAAGTGAAAGTATGCGCATATTTAAAGTAAGAATTAAAAAACATATCAGTGAAAACATATATTAGAAGCAAAGAAAACTAAAAAATAAAATATAATAAAAAAAATATATATATTTCTACTTTACATAGTTCATTCATTTTATTACTACCTAACCTATATAAAATATCACGCCCTAATAACAAATAAATTATAACAATCGTTTAAATATTAAATTAATACAAAAATTAAAACCCGCTAAATAAAAATAATAATATTACGGTAAAATGTCTCGAGTTCGAAGTTTGCGTTATCATTACTACACAAATGCAAACAATTTCACTTGAAGGTGTTTGTATATTTTAGTTCGATGATCATGTTTTAGCTTGAATATTTCAACTACCTGACTTTTTAATTAATGATACTTACAAAAATTGAGTAGCTAAAAGGCACGTAACTACATTATAATATATCAACATTATGTGTATAATTATGTGTAACTTGGTACTTTGTTTTGGTGTATATGAGGTGAAATGTAATATTTACTGCAGTGACCAAACGTAACGGAATGCCTACAACGATTTATTTAAAATATTATTTCTTGTAAGTATTACAACAACGAGTTGTTTACCATTGCTTTTTCGAGTCATTGATTTGTAGACCTACGATCCCTGTTTCTTGGAATTACTTCGTTTATATTTTATATTATGCTCACTAAGTGGACTGTAATGTTCTTTGAGTAATAATAAAGATCTCTTTAAACCTATTTATAGCCCAGAAGAAATGCATTAGAGCAATATTTAATATTAACTATCTAACAAGTTGTAAATCATTTTTTTTAAATCACAAAATATTGCCACTACCATGTTTATACATATATGAAACTTGTATATTTGTAAAAAAGAATCGAGAACTATTCTGTAGACTTTGGAGATATAGAAAATAGTCGAACAAGACATAAAAACAGACTCAAAATACCGCAAATTCGATTAGAACTGTTTAAAAGAAACGCATATTATTGCATGTTGGTAGCGCCATCTGCCTTCCTACCTATAACTAATCGCATCAACGTCAATCGTTCCATGCTGTTCTAGTGCGAGCGATACCATATCATTCCCGAAGGAGGGGCACGCCTTCCGCGGATTGGTCGCGGCGATCGTCGACGCGAGTGACAGTCCAGAACTTTCGAGAACATTCGATTCGCAAAATACGCGTCCGCCATACCGTATCGCACCGCGCCGTTCCCGCTATAATTATTACCGCTTATAAACCGCTCGCAAGTGGAAGTGATTGGTGTAGTGAAGTGAATCAAGCAGCTTCAGCCCGAAACCACCAGGAGACTGCCCTTCTGAGACGAAGAAGATTGCCGTATAAGGTAAGTGCCCTCCATCCTTGGAATATCCTATACCCACTCACAATCATCTCTCCCATTCCAATCCTACATCCTCTTCCTTTAGATACAGTCCATTTTTTCCAAATCGCCTAGAACCTACGGTTTCGGTGTATCGCCGAACCACATGTCCATTAAAGTATACAACCATCTTCCAGAATACATTATCAATTTACCATTAAGACATTTCCGTACTGCACTTTTTAAATTATTATTAGAAAAACTTTATTATGATACTAATGAATACCGAAATGATAAAATAATTACAATGTGACATTCCAAATTATAGTACCTACTCCAAAAACACTTGACATATTATAATAATTTATTTTTTATTAGAAGTATGAATTAAATACAAATTGATATTCCTAATTATTGCACTGTATAAACACTGACATAACATGAGAATTATCTGTATAAGGATTCATTATTACTTATTATATTATAATTATTAATACCATTGATTTAAACTTTCCTTTAATTAATGACTGTAATTTACACGCCATAATGGCAGAATATGCTGTACCTCAAATTGATAACATCTATGTAATACCATATTCTTGAAAATAAAATATTATTCTATTCTGTTCTGTTCTATTCTATTCTATTCTATTCTATCATATTCCTCATCAGCCTCTTCTTCGAACAGTAAATGACCCTGACTGCTAAGATTGAGGTTGTGGGTTCGATTTCCGCCTAGGCTAAATCTTTTTTTTTTATGAACTGACACCTGTATCCCCTTAGTCTAGTATCCTCTGACTACCAGAGGTGTAATCTTACACTCTCATTTTGCCATGAATTTTAGGTCCCACGTAATGGGCGGTGAGCTTATTGCCGTTACCAGGCACATCACCAATCTACGAGCTGCTACTGAGAACTCGGCAAAACTCAGTAACGCTTTTTCTCGACCTGTTAATCGAACTTGGGACTTCCGCAACAAACAGCATTGGACTGAGAAGCGCCGTAAAGGCATTTTTTTTTTACCTTTGTTATTCTATCAAAATTGCGGGCAACATTACTGATTCCATTATTAAATCTGATTTATTAACTGATGAATAATGCAGTTACATTCACTGTTAATCACATTTGACCAGTACCTATACACAATTATAATATACAATTCAGTTAGTCTTCATGTTAGTAACAAAGTTCTTTATTATTTGACAGCTCCACGTATGCCATACCGTGCATAATTTAATAATATTCAAATTTTTCGTTTTCGAAATGTGGCACGAATCCAAGAAACCAAATTTATTAAAACATCGTCGAGTATATCGCAGCTGGTTCAAAATGTGCTCCAAACTGAATTTCTTTGAGTTCACGATACTGTTTTCTTTTACATGCTTACATTTTCATTCAGTCAAAATTCTTTTTCAACGGTTGAAAAGCATAGTTCATGAGTGGATAAAACAGTGCTGGATGGTTGTTAATTTTAATGGCCAGCGTCAATTATATTAGCGAGTATACGACATCGAAAATTTGGTACTCTGCTAGACATTTTATTTACTGATGACTTCGAGTTCACCGAGAAGCTTTGTAGTTTCTTAGAGAGCGGCAATAATCTCGGTTGGTCTGAGGTTAATTAATGAACGAATAATAAAAATATTGTCCATCAAACTGACCATATTAAAGTTGGCCACTACTGGTTAGAGAATTAACTTTGAAGAGACTCCGCGTCTACAGTCAAATATGTACCACATGCGCATCGTCTGCAGTAATGTAAGCCCATTTGATTAGTGTCATTGTTTATTATATTATAGATATATTACTTAATAACACGACCGCATTTTTCCGTCCATTGATTGACAAACAAACGAATAAGAACATTTCAGGTACAGACATCACCAAAACATCGTGAGCGATACAAGTGACCAACTTCGTTCCGTCCTTGTCAAAAATCCCTGAATTCGCATGTTCAAATGGATCAAATCACAATGAGATGCCAGAAATAGAATTATTACACGTATACTGCTTTATCATAATTGCGTTATAGGCTTCACCTCACTACGTAATAAACAAAACCTATATCTCAGTTATTTAGGAAGCCATAGGCACAAGCGTAATTTTATTATTTACAGCTGAACTCGAGAAGCTTCGGAATTGCAAAGTTTCTTGAAACTTTAAAACGATAAAGATCTGAGTTTTAGAACTTCATGGGCTTCAGCACAAATGGATGGAAACGATCGGAAAAACTCCACCCACTCACGAAATACAATAAATAAATCGTATTTATTTGGTGATCGAGAAAATTTCCCTGTCTTTCTAAGTCATAATTACATATGAGTATAATGTCTGTATACAGTCATAATGTCATATTATAATAATTATATGTCAAAGCATGAGTATTTAACGTTATCGACGAAGAATGAATAGCACAGGATACTTTGGCAACCAAACGATAGCTTTATTATGTGAAGCGAAAGATACTGTTGAAGTCTATTTTACATGTATATTTTATAATCAAGGGATCAGATGTGTCCTTTGATCGCCATGCAAGCACCGACTGAAGAAGTCCGATGAATGTTTGTAATTTTCAAATTTCAAATTCAAATATCATTTATTTCCACCCATTTCGATCATAAGATGGGCGACGGATAAATACTCGGCAGATAAAAACTCTAGTATTTATCGGAAATTGAAAAATACTCGTTTTATCCGTTTTTATCGGATATTTACTCAAAATGATAATGATAAGCTATTTTTATAAATTTAATGACTAGTATTAGTATTATTTGTTGTCAGAATAGGTAGGTACGTTTTCTTAATTTTGACACTCACTGACCGATCATCAAAGTCTAAGGCACTTCTAGCAGACATAGAAGCTTCAAGTTTAGAATATGATTAGTGTTTAGTATATGAATCAAGGACAAATTAAAGTATTTTTCAATTTCTGTCCAGTTTTCGAGATACATTAACTGCATAAATTACTTTGTAATCCCATATAAATATAAAGGATTACTAAATTACATTTGCAGTTAGAGCTTTAATTAAGAAAATTCGTTGTTGGTGTACAAGAAGAAGAAGGTGCTGGCAAGGACAAAAGTAAGACTATCTACAAAAAGAAAGGTCTCGCGACCGTAAAAAGTTGTGAGATCCATGTAATACCAAGTCAGTTAATTAAAAATCTTTAATGATTTAATTAAATATAGTGATTGGCAATCGCATAAAACAATTTAATTTATATAATATATTATGTATTACTTATGAGATATATTGTGTTTTCATGCGATGACCGAGTCAATCTATTTATTTAAAACTTTAAAGATTTTTAATTAACCGACTTGGTATTACATGGATCTCACAACTATTTACGGTCGCGAGGCTTGGTATTTTTGACAAGTAATGATTTTATGGGATTTTATTATTGTTAAAGTAAGTAACGCACTGATATATATTTTCATATTATATTGAAATCGTTTGACG
Organism: Euclidia mi; assembly: GCA_944739405.2. Lineage (NCBI taxonomy): Eukaryota > Metazoa > Arthropoda > Insecta > Lepidoptera > Erebidae > Euclidia > Euclidia mi. Next base: position 31,570,211 of record OX123198.2, on the reverse strand, counting down.
AAGAAGATTGTGATTGTATAAGTTTTTTGGAGATTATCTTTTACATTTTATTCATACAATGATTCAAGTAACCAAATGTGTGCATTTATGCTATGCACAAATTAATATTCGGGGAGATGGGCCTCGTTAGCCTTGGTTGGCAACCTGTCTAGGAGAAGGAAAACTCCGAAATTAAACCAAACGTTCTGGGAGATGGGCCTCGTTAGCCTTGGTTGGCAACCTGTCTAGGAGAAGGAAAACTCCGAATTTAAACCAACTTTCAGGGAGCATACCCGAAACAAAACCCCGATCTAAGGTGTGAACCGACCCGTGCCGAGGGATTCGTGGCCAGAGGGCAAGCTGGTCGTAAACGGAGGGTGCCTGTGTTGGTGGTCACAGGGCACAGCTGATATTCCGCCTTACCCCCGTAAAGGGCTCTGCGGGGATGGACCGTCTAGATCCCTAAATCTCGTGGGAACGCTATGGGAACAAAAACTTATTCTTCTCCATACAGCGGCGACGCGGTTCGCAACCCGTCACGTCTCGTTTCCCGCGAGGGCGAAAAGCGGCCTACGGAAAGCAGGTTTGCAACATTGAATGTTGGTGGAGGAATGAACGGCAAATTGGATGAAGTATGTCAGATGATGGATGATAGAAAGATTGATGTTCTTTGTGTGAATGAAACAAAAAGAAAAGGGTGTGACACCACCAAGCATGGTGCATATACGGCGTATTGGTCTGGGGTAGATAGTACCACCAGAGCCTGTAAGGGAGTTGGTGTAGTACTGTCTGCGCGAATGAATGAGTGCGTAAAAGAGTTTGAATGTGTAAATGCTAGGCTACTGTGGATGAGAATGAAAGTAGGACTTACTCGTCTCTTTATTGTGGGGGTGTACGCCCCGGTCAATATAGTTACGGGTATGTCACAACATGAGCAAGACGAAAGGCAGGAGTTTTGGGAGAGTTTAAGAGAGATTTTGAGGAACTGCAAGGATAATGAGAGATTGATCTTGTTAGGGGATTTCAATGGATGGGTGGGAGTAAAGCGAGATGGATTTGAAAGGGTGTTAGGTGCATTTGGTGATGAGAGTGTGAACGAAAATGGAAAAGCACTGCTTGAGATTTGTTTGGAGTGGAGCCTTTGTGTGACAAACACCATGTTTGATCATAAAAGGATACATATGTATACGCGAGAGGCGAAAAATGTTAGAAGAAGTATGATTGATTTCGTGATAGTAGATGAACGATTGAGAAAGAATGTGTTGGATACAAGAGTATATCGAGGGATCGGCATCCACACAGACCACTTCTTGGTGTTGAGCCGGATAAGTGGGTTCTTTAAAGGATGGCGACACCGAGAGCGTAATGAAAATAGGGTCTTGGAAAGAATAAAAGTAGAAAATCTACAAGAGAAAGATGTGAAAGATGAGTATAAACGAAGATTGATAGCAAGATTTGAGAGATTCGATGGCATAAATGATATGGAAGAATTATGGCAGGCCTTTAAAGAAGAGGTAGTATGTGTAGCGTCTGAAGTATGTGGTATGATCAAGAGAAGGAAAATACGAAAGGTTAAGAATACATGGTGGGATAAGGATGTACAATCAGCAGTGTCAGAGAAGAAGAAAGCTTGGTCAGATTGGTTGGCTGCCAGAGCAAATGAAGGAATGGGAAAAGCAACGAGTGTAGACATAGATGAAGCAAAAACGGAGTTTGTTAGGTCAAAAAGAATAGTGAAAGAAATGGTTAAAAGGAAAAAAGAGGAAAAGAAAGATGAGTTTGATAGCAGATTATCTGACGATTTCCAGAGGAACATTAAGTTTTTCTGGAAATCCGTTCGTGCAGTTCGAGGAAGAACTCAATCTTCAGAACACACATCCATCAGAGACGAGAATGGAAGTATAGTAAATGGTGAATTGTGCGTGCTGAAGAGATGGAAAGAGTATTTTGAAAGTTTATTCGAAAGAACGGCGATAGAGACACCGATAGCTGAAGTGAATTGTAATGATAGCAATGATGAAAGCGTTATTGGCGTGGATGAGATCGTGAAGGCACTGGGAAGTATGAAAGTAGGTAAGGCTGCAGGATATGATAGGATTACAGTCGAAATGCTGAAGGCTGGACAGGGCATCATAGTTGGTCAGTTGCAGCGGTTATATAACTTGTGTTGGAACACCGGCCGAGTACCTAATGACTGGACCACAGCTGTAGTTGTGCCTTTTTATAAAGGAAAAGGCTCGCAACAAGACTGCAAAAACTATAGAGGCATTAGCCTTCTCAGCATTGTTGGCAAATTGTATGCAAAGGTACTTATTGAAAGAGTTATGGAAGTAACCGACAAGAAAATATGGGATGTACAAGCGGGATTCCGAAAGGGTATGGGATGCACGGATCAGGTTTTTTCCTTGCGAAGCATAGCCGGAAAATATTTGGCCAAAGGTCAAAAGGTCTATTGCGCATTCGTGGATTTGGAAAAGGCTTACGATAAAGTGGTGAGGAATGAAATGTGGTCGGTGCTGTCAATGAATGGGGTGGACAGCAGCCTTATTCGAGCTCTGAAATCCCTTTATGAGGATTCTAGAGCTTGTGTGAGGATAAACGGGGCATACACTGACTGGTTTACCATCGATAAAGGTGTTAGACAGGGATGTGTAGCGTCGCCATGGCTGTTTAACCCCTTCATGGACAGTTGTTTGCAAGATTTAAAACATATGTAGTGACTGCGGATTAAGGATGAATGGGTTACTCGTCAAATGCCTCCTTTATGCTGATGATCAGGTTATACTTGCATCTTCAACGGAGGAGTTGCAGGAGATGGTAACAATCATGCATCGTGCGTTAGAAAGGAAAGGAATGAAAGTGAATGTAAGTAAAACGAAAGTTATGGTTTTTGAAAAGGAGGAATGCGTTACGGCTTGTAATGTTTTGATCGATGGACAGCGAGTGGAACAAGTGAATGAGTTTGTTTACTTAGGTACGTTGTTTACAAGAGATGGTAAGAATGAAAAAGATATTGAAAGGAGAGTTAATGCAGGTAATTGTGTGAATGGAGCTCTGAAGGCCTTTATGAACAGTCAAAACGTGTCCAAAAAGGCACGTTTGGCTGTACATAGAGGTGTGTTAGTGCCTACCCTTATGTATGGTAGTGAAAGTTGGGTATGGCAGAAGAGATTTGAAAGTAGAATAAATGCTGTAGAAATGAGAGCACTGAGAAGTATGTGTGGTGTGTCTTTGACCGACAGAGTAAAGAATTGTGTGATACGAGAGTGGTGTGGGGTAAAAGAAGATGTAGTGACAAGCATTGAGAAAGGCATGTTAAGATGGTTTGGGCACATGGAGAGGATGGATGACGATAGACTGACAAAGAAGATATATCAGGCTAGTGTGAATGGGACAGGACAAAGGGGAAGACCTAGGAGAACGTTCTCTGACCAGATTGGAGACATCCTGAAAAAAGGACAAGTCAGAAGTACCCTTAACAGAAGAGCATGCATGAGAAACTTGATGGGAGTGAGTGAAGCAAGTGAGGTATGTCAGGATCGTTGGAAATGGCGTTCCGTAGTCTCTGCCTACCCCTCCGGGAAACAGGCGTGAGTCTATGTATGTATGTATGTACAAATTAATAATTTTATTTAACTTTGACAGTGGCTGAAATATTCATGATTGAGTATTACAGGCTTTTTGTTATTATAAAAGTGATTAATAAAGCTCGGTACAAATCTGTGGTTTCAGATTTTCATTTATTTCTATTCTTTTTTTCTTAAAATAACAAAATTTACGTAAATAACGTAACTAAAACTGAAGTTGTATTTATCCGCTATTTTGGATAAATACTCGAGTAAAAATGGATATTTATGAGTATTTATCCATTTTGAGTATTTATCCGGATAAAATCCTAACACTTAATGTTGTACAATAATATTGTTATGATAATAATTAATATTTCAAATTAAAATTAAAATCATGAAAAAAATTAAAGTACAAGTAAAAATAACATGAATATCAAATCAAAAATAAAATAAAAATAAAATATACACGACAAAATAACCATTAAATTAAAATCAATAAATAAAATAAAAATGTCAACATTAAAATTATAAATACAACATTAAATTAAATCAAAATGTCAAACTAACAAAAATTATAAACAAAATCAGCTTTTAAATTATAATCAGAAATAAAATTACTAAATTAAAATGTCAACATTAAAATTATAAAATCAAATTTAATAATAAAATTATTGTAGTGTAATGTAGTAGTAATGTTAGACTATTTTGCAAGTAAAACTAAACCTCATTCTCGCAATAAAATAGTCTATTGACCTTTACCTAAACTTGAATTAAGATCTAGGGATATTTAAAGCGAATTATAAAGATTTGGCCTGCCTACAGGTGAAATTAAACAATGAATACCACAGGTTCAGGCGGCCATGCCAGTGAAAATTTACCCATCAATTGCTATCTCTCGTATTATTTAGTGAAATATTATAACGTGTCCGGCCGTTGATCATTGAAATAATACGCACGTATACCCATAAATACATTTATTGTTTACCAAGAAAACTCTTTGGTGGGTAGTTGAGTAAACACCTAGTCTTAAAACAGCTGTTATAATTTTTTTTTTAATAAATTAGTTTTAATATAGTATAAATATATTTAATGACTTATAAATACAGTTGAGGTTGAATACCTGCCAGTCAAGTGTTATCTCCGCATAAACACAGCATTTATAGAACTAGCACATGCACATACTTGCTGCAGCATATCAGTATGGAATCTATCCACAACACCCAGCAGTATTTCGAGGAACGCAAGTTTGAGGCGGATCTCCTTAAGAAGAGTTCTACTGGCGCGGGTGACTTGGCAGAGGAATTCGGGGCCTTCAAGGACTTCATAATTCAAACATTGAAGTCCTTTTCACAACAATTGGAGTCTATCATCCGCACAGTGGACAATATGGAGACACGCAGCCGGCGAAATATGATTCTCTTGCACGTTGTTGGGGTGGAGAAGAACGAGGATACAGCTCAGATGGTCGTCCAAGGAGTGAAGCATCAGCTGAAGATTGATGCGTTCACTATAGCCGATATCAAACGATGTCACAGAATGGGCCGTCATCAATCAAGTAAGCCCAGACCCATCGCCGTCAAGTTACAGAGCACATCAGTGCGAGACAGCATTTGGTTCGCCAAAACCAAGTTAAAAGGATCCGGTTTAACGCTGTCCGAATTTCTGACCCGAACGCGACATACAACGTTCATGGCAGTGCGGGAGAAGTTTGGCGTGACGAAGTGCTGGACCAGGAAAGGCTCTGTATTCGTCCTTAGCGCGGATAGTCAGCGGCATCGGGTTCTGTGCTTGGGCGACCTCGACAGGATCAAAGGCGCTGATCCAGAGAAGCCTGCCACGAAGACTAAGCCAAGCGGTCGGCGGCTTCGAAAAAATAGGTTCCCATTTATTTATTTACGTGACTGGGTAAATTTACATTATTTTGTATTTTTTCACTGTTACTACCTTTTTCTTATCTATGTATTATGAATGTAGGTAGTCAAACTTTGCGGGAGCTGTTATATCTTTTAAAAAAGACTTTTTAACAAACAACTATACCTATTTTTAATATAATTTTACAATATTTATGTTAAGTCGCTTATAAGATTGTCACAAGACTGTACAAGACTACGCAAGACACAAGACTGACGAAAGATTACTCAAGACTAACTAACTTTATTCAGTACAACAGTTCTTATACTAAATCAAAGACTTAGAGGTGTGCGGGCCACCGTAGGTGGGCTCACGCCATGATTCATTTGTCTAAACTCATTAAGTAACTGATCTACATCGATTAAATTTATTAACAAAACAAAGGGGTATTAAAATAATGGTTGTCTCTGTACTTTGGTGTGGAATGCGTCATCCATAACTAGGTATGTAATGTAAATGTTTATTTTCTTCACTTTGACAGACAAGCTTGACATAACATACGTCAGTTATGTCACTTGTTCTTCTAATCTGTTAAATCTGTACTGCCCATCTGAATCATAGGTGTTTTATCTCTCAGACTCTTATGTTAATTAAATGTTTAATAAATTCACCTAGTCCGTATCATATCACTTTTTTTTCTTTCTTTTCTTTTCTTTTTAATTTTCTTTTTCTCAGTGCTGTAAAGCTGTGTTGTGTTATTTCTCTTATTGTAACACGCAACTGGCTGGTGGACATTTGAGTATACTTAGCTTTACAATATATTTTTTATTTAAGTATTAAAATCATAAATATATATAAATTTATTATTATAAGTATTTATATATACTAGGTACAATTATATATATTATATATTATAGTAGACATTATGCTAGATACAAATAGTGATAATGAAAGCTTTTTAACTGCTAGTAGTCATAATGACAGCTTTTCTAGTTTGCCTTCACTTGCAGGAATTCTTCAGTCTCAGTTTTCCGACGTCGCAGGGAACTTTAATGTAGTCCATATAAATGCCCAAAGTATTCCAGCTCATTTCCCTGATATGCTGACAACCTTTGACTGTAAGAACATACATGCTATTCTCGTTTCAGAGTCATGGCTCAAACCATGTCTCCCATCAGCCTCATATTCTCTTCCGGGGTACCACCTAATTAGAAATGATCGTGCGGTTGGTGCTGGTGGCGGGGTTGCTATATACCTACGTGCTCAAATTCCTTACCGTATAGCAAGCATCTCGTCACAACCCCCACCCTCGAATGCCGGCGAGCATCTCTTTTTAGAAGTGGAACTAAATCGTACTAAAGTTCTTCTAGGTGTTTATTATTCTCCTTCGTTACGTTTAAATTTTCCCTTCTTTTGAACATATCCTAGAAACTTTGGTACCTTCTTACAGTCACATAATTATAATGGGCGATTTTAACACCTGTCTCTTAAAACAAGATAGTCGTTCCACCATATTTGAGCGTATTTTAAATTCTAGTAATGTATCTATTCTTCCCCTTAATGCTACACATCATTTTCCAAACTCAGTACCTTCTCTTCTTGATCTCATTTTCACTTCCTCCCCTACTTTTGTTTCCTAGCATGGTCAGTGTTCTGCAGATGCGTTCTCCTACCATGATTTAATATATATTTCCTACAAAATACGCCCACCAAAGGCAAAACCGAGAACTATTATGCAGCGCAATTTCGGGGGTATTGGATCGGTTGAAGCTCTGCGCAGATGCCCGTAGCATTGATAGGTCTCCTATATTCTCATCAGACTGTGTAGATGACAAAGTACAAATAATTACAGATAAATTAACTCAGCTGTACAATAAGCATGCACCAATCCGTGCCATTAAATTAAAACATCTACCTGCACCTTGGCTCACTGATGAAATCAAAATATTTATGTCTAAGAAAGCTGCTGCCAAGGCGAAATATAAATGTCGTCCAACCCCTGTGAATTTGGAAAAATACAATAGTGCCAGGAATCTCTGCAATAAGGTGTGTAGGAAAGCACAGCGCCACCATATTCACAAATCGGTTGAAAATGGAGATCCAGTTAAAACCTGAAAAGGAGAATGCCGGCTTTTGTATGGAAGCCTGTACCGTTTGCTTTTTCATGAAATGAACATTTAAGCCAGCTTATTGTTAACATTACCGTAGGCATGAAGCGTTTTTGTTTTCGAATCCGCAGTTCTGAGATTTTCACATAACCATATTTAAAAAAATCCGCTACAAATATTGCAAAAGACGGAATTTGTCCTTGATTTCTAATTGTTTATAACGATTTCAATAAGTGAATGATGTTACAAATTAAAAGAAACGTAATTTCTTCCCAGAGGAACAGTTTTGACAGTTGCTCAAGTTATCAAATGTTACCCTGCAAGTGTTGCTATCTCGATTAAATTATATCTAAAATCGATATCACCTAAAAACAATCGATTAATGAATAAATTGCTCAACCAAAGACTGAAATCAAGTTAAGTAGCCAAATATGTATTTTTATTTAATAAAATCACACAGAACACAGTTTTTTTTATTCACTATCATAGTACCTTCTATTGAATACAAAATCATTTAATCGTGTAAGCAATCGTTAATGTTGAGAATATTATTACACTCGATTTTTGTCGCTCGGAATCGACTTTTTTTTGTGCTGGCAATGTAAGCATTTGGAAGTTGTTGATCTTAGTTCTACTTTTCTATAATATTTCGTAAACGCGGATTTAACAATGTTTCATAATTTGGTAATGGCATTCAAAATGTGTCAAAGTATTTACGGTATATCATTTTTTTTAAAGCACACAGGTTTCGGCATTCTCCTTTCTTAAAACCTTGGGAGTTGGCAAATCACGCAATGACACAGTCCCCAAAGATATAAATATCGATTCGCTTAACGCACATTTCAATGCTTCGTCCAATTTTATAGGGACGACAAAAATAACAATTTACAAGATCTTTCACGTATCCCAACTCCCAAATATTCACATTTTGTTTTCGAGCAATTTTCCGGTTGTGATGTTAAAAAGAGCATAATTTCGATCTCATCCAATGCTGTTGGCAATGACTGCATCAGTCGAAACATGACCCTACCTATCCTTGATGAAATCCTATCTGTCCTTTGTCATATCCTGAACTACTCGGTTACTAGCGGTGTCTTTCCATCAGCATGGAAAGATGCTCAAGTAGTTCCGATACCTAAAAAATTCAAACCCTGTTCCTTTACTGACTTCCGTCCAATATCCATACTACCCTTCCTTTCCAAAGTCCTTGAGCGTCTTGTACACGCACAACTCTCTACTTTTCTTTCCAAGAATGCTCTCCTGAATCCTTTCCTGATAGGCATGAATTCAGCCTTTGGCAACTTTTACTTTTGCTGTAACTTTTTCTTTTTTGTTGAACATTTCTGGTTTCGGTAATAATGGAGGATTTTGTCTTGTTTGCCACTAACCCAGACGTAGAAAAGCCGTTCAGTCTCAAAAGGCACTGAGAGTGAATGAACTGACCGTCTACAATGCGTCTGGTCAACAATCTCCAGCGACCTTTCTGCACTGATCACGTTACTGTACCGCTCACGGAAAAGTCAACTCCAAAGGAGAACATGGTTCTGGCGTATGATGTCCGATTAGTGATGTTTGATACACCAAAATCTTGATGTTTGTTATCTCAAACTCTTGCACTGAGCTACTCAAACCGTTGCTTTGCCAATGCGTACGTTGAAATCTGCTTCAAAGTAAAAATTGCTCAACACGGACGACGCACGTTGCAGAACTACTTCTTGGAACGTGTTATCTATTCAACAGAATTGTTGGTTTTCTACACATTCGTGTATCATTATAACTGTTTTATTTTGTCCCTATGCACTTTCAAATTTTTCTGCTCATGCTCTGTCAATACCATTTGCTCCAATTATTTTCTGAGTTTTCTAGGCACACGTAAGAACGCTACCACCAACGTTGAGAAATGTGTTTCAAAGCAAATGCCAAAATCGTAACTCATCTATGGATATACATCTCAACAATCTGAGGGTATTATTTGTACACTGAGGCACAGTTAGAGACGTACTTCAAACCTTCGAGTGTTATAGTTTTTGCTATTTTAGTTTCCAGTTTATTTAATCGATAACTGAGCCCTAACTTGGTAGATAGATAGATAACATCTTTATTGCGCAAATACAATTGTTACAAATGATTTGTAGATATCTTACATACATACATACATATCGTCACGCCTTTCATCCCCGAAGGGGTAGGCAGAGGTGTATTTTTACACCCACTTTTCGCCAGATATACTTTAGTCCCACGTAATAAGGGGCGAGCCTATTGCCGTACCGGGCACATTTCCAGACTCCGTGCTGCTACTGAGAATTTCGTGACAGAAAAACCCAATAACACTGCCCGACCCAGGAATCAAACCCGGGACCTACCGATCCCACGCGCACATTTATGCCGCGAGACCAACGAGGCAGTCGTATAGGGTTTGATGTCGAGTTTTCCGTCTCTACGCAAAGATGGTATTTGCATCGTGTGATCCCTTAGTCGCCTCTTACGACACCCACGGGAAGATAGGGGGTGGTGACACTTGTATTCTATGCCGTCAACGGTAGATATCTTAAATTTACAAAAAATTGTAAATGCACAAGGGTGGCCTTATCGCAAAATGCGATTTCTTACAGGCAACCTTAGGATGGACAGTCTGAAAAGGATAGGTTTGATGGTGTAGTGATCAAATATACCTGGAAACTTATAGTTATTTGAATACAATGTACATACATAATTATGTAGGTATATATATGGGTGCATAGGGTTCCCACCAACAGGGTGCATAGGGTTCCCACCAAGAACTTAGGGTCCCAAGCCAACCTCACCTGCAAGTGGTGCACCTGCCGATCAACGGACGAGGCTCTGGCAAACAAAATGTCCCAATAAGCGGGCTATATAGGCTCGCCACCTATTACGTGGGGTCAAAACACTGGCGAAAAGTGGGCGTTTAATATGCCTCTGTCTACCCCTTCGAGGAAACAGGCGTGAGTCTATGTATGTATGTATGTATGTATATATACCTACACAAAACGTAAGGTATACATTACCTATGCATACAAATAATACATAATATACATACAAACAATACATAATACATATATAATTCCATTATAAAACATATATATATTTATATAAATGCAGAGAGCAGTGGTAAAGTTTAGATAATAGAGAAGTGACAAATAGTGCTTATTTAATGCATTTTTAAATATATTGACTGATTTAGCTTGCCTTACCTCAACCGGAAGCGCATTCCACAAACGTACAGCTTGAACAGCAAAGGATTTGTCGTAGAAGTTTGTGGAATGGGTTGGCGTCTGCAGTATCAGACCCACTGACGACCTCAATGTTCTTGAATGTGTGTCATGGAAGAACTCAAAGCGTTCTTTGAGATATGTGGGGGAATTTGGATTAAATAACACATTATACAGTAACATAAGAATATGGGTATTCCGGCGAAGACGAATTGGGAGCCACTTGAGCCTGGATCGAAATTTAGATACATGATCATATTTGCGTAAACCAAAAATGAATCTAATACAGAAATTTTGGAGACGCTCAAGTTTATCAAGTTGGTCCTCATTAAGATCAAGATAGCTGACATCGGCATAATCGAGTATTGGGAGAAGCAAGGATTGTGCAAGCGCAATCTTGGTGGTTGTGGGAAGAAAGTTCCGCAGCCTACGCAACGACCCAGCTGAGGCAAACAGTTTGCGACTTGTCTCAAAAACGAAATAACTCTGAACTTTGTATGTCATACCATTAACAAAATGTATAAGAAAACAGTTTTCTAAGAATACAAGCCCAAGTTTTGAACTACAAGCAGTTATAGGTGATAATGTCGGCACAGATTCCTTGTAAGCTATGCCGATAGTTAAGAACTTATTTACTGCTAACACTCAAATGTAGCGCAGTATCAAACTTATTAAATGTAGCAAACTAGTGATTCAAAATAGAAGTTTTGTTCAGCAAATTACTTTTCTTGGAAAAGTTCCTGTTTTTTGTGCTAAAATAAATATACTGTAATACCGCTCTTTCAATTCATCAAGCCAAGTTCACGTAGGCCTATTAAGTAGGTATCATGATGATCTACACTATACTGTATCCATGGCAGCAATAAAGCGTTACCATGGATTCAGGAAACATCTATATTAGTTGTAGGATATATCGAGGACTTGTTGTTATATTCTTCGTTGTAATAATTATAGATATGAAGATATTTAACAGCTAAGTATTGATAGAGATCTTAATGTTATTTTCAGATATCGAAATCTATGAGTAACATTACGGAATATATATTTTAAAATAGAATACAATTAAAATATGCGCTATTCATTCATTTTCTGAATCCTGATTTGACCACACCAAGTCCAAATAATTATCGAAAATTTATCGCCGTTTGCCGTAAAAATATTACTGACAAAATTATTTAACATATAAGTTGACAGCTAAATGCCAGCGCCTGAAATACATTTGCATGTGTCTGTTAAAGGTTATTAATTAAATAATTAAACAAAATTGTGAGTCACGCAGCGAGTGCTAACGAGAGCAATGAGCTTAAAAAACCGCAATCGAACATACAAAGGTTTGTGTGGTGCGCAAATAGTCGTTACAAGACTGGGAGTTCCGGCGTTCTTGTTTTGAATATTTGTAATGTCACACACAAGTGTCTTATTATTTCAAGTGCGACAAATCCCATTTAACCATTTCTTAAATAAAATGTATCCTAAGGTTTCTTTATACATACTTTGGCAAGGGACCCCAAAAAATTTAATTGAATAGGATACAACAAACTCAAAGACCAATTTTGCCGCTTAGCGATATTTTTAGACACTTTGTAGTTAACTGGAGGGAATTATAAGCGTAATTATTAAAAGGCAATTTCCAAAACCGCGGCCCTCTTATATGTTATTAAGGAAAGTCCATTGATAAATGAAAAGGTTTTACTCGAAAGGGCAATACATGTCTAATCGATAACGATTACGTCTACGTCACGTCTTTGCTTTTTCCTTGAAACTATGTATGTAACTGAATCATAAATATCACATGTAAAAGATGAAAGATATCCTTGTCACTGCATGTCATAAGCAAAAGAAGAACAATAAAAACAAAACCTGACTACGTAAAAAGGGGATCTAAAAAGGACGAAACAAGAACATAGCTCATTCAGAAATGCTAAAGCGTGGGCCGTGGTAGACAATCAGTTCAGTAGTTTAGGCGCTACGGTGGAACATACAAACATACATACATACATAGACTGCCAAAAAAACATTACCCTTCCTTTTGGCTTCACCGTAGTCGGGTAAAAATACAACTCAAACTTGCACCCTGGAAATGCATAATTACTTAGAGTCTTCGTACTAACTCGTTGGAATCGTTATTTTATTTTCTCACAAGTACATACACAATGTTTGAGCAATCAGCAGTTTATAACTCTCTCACCAAATTTACAACTGCAGTAGATGTAAAAAGCAGATTTCACCTGCAAGTTCGTCTGTGTCTCAAGTATTTACCTCACATACATTTTGAACTATTAAAGTGTCCCTGTGGAGGTTAACTTTTGAAAAACTCTTTCTTTGTTCAAACACACTTCAAAACTAAACGCGCTGGACTTGTATTGCGTAAACACAACAGATATCTAGTTTTTTTTTTAAGTTTTTCTTTCTTTTTCTTGCAATTGCGTGTCCAATCTGTTGATTGAGTTTTCAGACCACCCAAAGGCCTCCGAAATGGCCTAACGATTCTTGTCCCGAGACAAGAACCGGTTCTGACAGCATTACTTGCCTTTGGACGCACGGTAGCGCCACAGTATAAAGAGCATACAGTAGTTTGACGCCTTTGATCTCGAAGAAAAAGCCGACAACGTCTAGACAAGGGTAAGGAGGCTAGGGCTGCCACATGTAAACAATACCTACTTATTAAAATACCGTCTTTTTTTTTTTTTTTTCGAAAAGACAACTCCCGCACTAGGAAGAAATTCCTGTGTCGCGGGGGACTTTACAAACATACAACCAACGGACACAATGAACACCCAGACTCGAGACAACAATTTGTAGATCACACAAAGTGTTGTCTCGTGTGGGAATCGAACCCACGACACGCGGCGCAGTACCAAGCGGCGAGGCGACCGCTTAAACCACTACGCCAACCGTGCAGTCAATTCTTGTCTATTTATTATAGAAAAATAAAACAATTACTACGTTACATGAATATTCTACTGTAAATCACTTATTTATTATATTACAATAATTAACGATAAATAATTATTATAAAACAGTTAGCATTTTTTCGTGCGGTGACAGCTTTGCATACACAGTCAGCACCTATTTCATCCCACAGGTGTCGTGGGAGGCGGTTAAGAATATGAAGCATTTTTCATTTGGTCTTTATCATACAAACCAAGTTAAAATAAAGCGATTGACATAGCGGTCGTTTAATGGATGGGTAACCGTGGGATCGGCTTGCAGAGCCTATATCGATATGAAGTATTTTGCAGATTTATTTTCATGCAAACTACGTCAAGGTAAAGCAATAGATACCACGGTCATTTACTGGATGGGTCTCCGGGCTATGAGGTTACGGAGATCATGTGTGGGGTTTATAAAAGGGGGCCAAAAATATGGTTATTTTTGAGCTAAGCCGCGCCGTTACCAAGATATATACATATAGCGCTCATAGCGAGACTTGGCTTGCCGTTCCTAACAGATCGGCAAAGTTAAGCAACGCTTGCACAGGTTGCCACTTGGATGGGTGACCGTGTGTGGCATTTTCATCTGAGCGCTACCGTGCTTCGGAGGGCACGTAAAGCTGTCGGTCCCGGCTCTTGTCTAAGGATATGGGTCGTTAGGCCATGTCGGAGGCCTTTGGGCGGTCTGAAAACTCCGACACAAGAGTTGGCCACACTCTCACACGAAAAACAAACCAAGATACATAATAATAAGTGATAGGCACTTACCTAATACGAAAATACTAGGTACTTATTGCAAGAAATTAAAATCACACTTGAATCGAATATTTCCTTAAAACGCATATTTTCTTACGTCTGCCTTGTTGTTTACGCACAGTAATTACTACTTTATTCTGTGACTGGGCCAAACATGAGATATCGTAAAATGTCAGTAGATTAGTAGGTACGTGCATATTATTTTAAGTGGTTATAGGTAAATACATTTCAAAATAATTTAAATACTTAATTATAATTAATGAAATTTTATTTTTTAAACTTGATTTAAATTTGATTTTGATAAACTATGACCATATGTTTATGCCTTATGGTAGAATCACTTGAAACATGTATTCCTAATAACACCATTGTAACACTGTTTTCTGCAAAATAAATTATTTGATTTGATTTGATTTTGGTGTAAGGAAATTGATGAAATCACAGATTTTTTAAATCCTTGTTTCTTAAAATCTTTAAGCAGCATAAAGCATTGCAATGTCTCACAGTACAATTCGTATGCAGCATCTAAATTAATATTCATAAGCAAATAAATAAGTAACGAACAAAAAACAAGCACGCGCCAGCCCCCAAAAATATGTACCTAGTTGGGAACTAAGGCGACATACGTAAGTAGGTACCGCTCTTCCCGCGTCTCACCTCTTGTCCCCCGCACGATTGACCCGTCTAGACGCGTTCGTCGAACGACTGTATGGATTATTTGACTGTGGTAGCGCTCTGTTGTAAATGCCACATACGGTCATACAACCGAGTGATGATCTGTGCAAGAGTACCTTAACCACGTTAATTTAGCCGACCTATTATGTACATACGGTAACCGAATCTCGCTGCGAGCGCTGTAAACGTTTCGTTTTAGTGTAATAGATATAATTATTTGTCATGACATTTTACAGAATCGTATTTATTTGTTCAGAAGTACGGGTTTCAGATGATTAATTTTTAGAAAGAATATGATCTATAGCCACAGTGCAATACACGTCATTATATTCGACTGCTATACTGATAATGGAAATTTAGGCCTCCCTCACATTAGGCATCAGCGTCAACGCAGCGACACCTCAGCGACGACGCAGCGTAGACGCCGCGTTTTCAGCGACGGCATGTCACAACCACAAAAACTAACAGAAGTTAAACTACATACAAAGTGCAATCGAGCAACCCACCCATCGATGTCGCTTACTGATAGGATATCTCAGAACGATCAGGTACAGCGCGGAATATAGGTGCCATCCGCTTCAGACACGGGTCTTGTAATGACTTTTGTGCAAACATGGAGCAACAAAGAACAACAAATGATGAAGTTTAAGCAGTTAATTGTCGCTTTTGAAGATTACTACTACCTACATATATATTTGGTTTTATTCTCAGGTAACACAATAATGTTCTTATCAGAAACTATTAGACCATTGAAATGATACATTTGGGGTTGCATTTGTGAGAGGACGCAATTTCTTTTTAGAGATGTGTAGGGATGGCTACTTTTGCCTCGGCCACTATCTTGGAAAGAGTGCGGGCGCGGATGGTTTTTCTTATTTATCTGGTAAACTATTGATCACGCTAATATATTGTTCAATCATTTTTTGCTGCAAATTAAATTCTCTACAACTTTGGTTCTGACACTTTTTGTCGTAAAACCATGAATGAAAAAGATTTTCTATGATATTGTTTTCTTTAGGTTACTAAAACGTTACTTCATGATTACTGTGTCTTTAGTATTTTTATGAGCCAGGCTGCGGCTTATGATTTAATAGAGATTTAGAAAAAGTATTGAAAAAAAAAGCATTTTTTCGGTAAATCATACTACCCACTGATTTGCCAATTATTTAGCTGCGTCTCTCTCCAGAACATTGAGGTGCTGCAGAACATTTCAGTTTCCTTTACTTGGGCGGAACGTCAACTCCAATAGCCCACAGAGTGCCGTAGTTTTAGAGTTTCGTCCATATTTTGCCAACCCCTGTTTTCATGATCGTTGCAATTAGTTAAAATTGTAACTAGTGGTAGTCTTGGAGGCTGCGGAGTCTCAAGTTGGAGGACTGATTTTTGTTTTGGAGGCAGTAAAGATAAATTAAATATATTTTTATTGTTACTGAGGACAAAAAACTACAACACATTGAAAAGAAAATTTGTTGCAAATTGCATTAGATTTTCGTTGGTAACTTTTTTATTTTTTATTTTACGACTAAATGCTACGGGACTATATTTGGCAATTGTTTGCACATCAGTGTTTTTTCATCAGTTTTATTCTCAATAATCAATTAAAGAACTATATACGAGTACCATTATCGTAAATTAATAGTTATCCGCATAAACCAAATTTGATAACACTCGCGCGACCGTGTACGTATAAGTTTAACTTCTGTTGTTTTTTTACATTGTGGTACAGCGGATGACATCACCAGTGTTGCCAACAACTCAATCAGGTTTCCATCTGATCCGAATACTAAAACTACCATAAAACACTAAGAAACATTGTCCTTAACTAGCCATATGATATAAACACAGCTACCAGGTTAGTAGGTACTAAGGTTTTCTTACATAACGATCAGTCGCACACAAGTTATAAGTTCCCTTTTATGTAACAATAAAGTTACAATAAATCATATTACCATTTATTTTGTAAAGCAATTTAACATTTTTAAATAAATCAACGTACAAGTTATTTCAAAACAAAGGCTATTTTGATTTTGTTTGTATTTATCAGACGAATTAATTGTTCTTAACGTAGCAGTTTAAAGATTTATTTTCATCGTGTGTGTCTGCTTATTTATTTCTGCCACATAAAATCACCAATTTTAGTGTGAAATCTTCTAAGCAGGGAACACTTTAGCGTATGCCAGGTTTGTGAGTAGGGGTGTGCTAAACTGCTACATCTAAATATTATAGCATAACGTAATAATATGTTTCAATAGCAGGTTATGTTTGCAGCGCTAATATAATAGGTAAATGTTTATGCATATCCATATACTTTCAATAAAATATAAATCAGTAGTGTTAATACGGATAATATTTAGATAAAAGTATGTACCATTATATCCAAGAATATTAGGTGCGGTTATTTACGTAAGAAAGTACGGTTACATAACATGATTCCCGTTACGTTGGGTTTGGATCTTGCAAAAATTGCGATATTATGCGTTCTATTACCAGTACTATAAGTTTGGTTAAAAGAAGAGTCGGTATGAAAATTGAAAGCCGGTATTACTAAAGTATTGTTCAATTTTTCAAATAAGTGTCTTGTTTAATTTATATAAATCACATTGTTATCATCAGTTTTAGTGTTAGTAGGTGTACGTGCGTTTTATTATCAATAGAATGTTTTATATTTCTGTTGAATTGTAAAAATCGAAGTTCTGAAACATCTGATAAGGTAGAGCCTATCTACACTAGACTGACTACTAACTTGATGGCTTAGCAAAAGTTGTTCAGTCCAATGAGCATTTGCTGTAAACTTATAAAAATCGAAGATCTGGAACATCAGATGTGGAACTGCATGTGCCTATCTAAACTATAACACACATAGGTACTATGTCTAAGCAATAATTGGGCAGTCTGATGAGCATTTGCTGTTGAATCATAAAACTTGAAGATATAGAACATTTGTGCAGGAACTTTAAACATTTAAGGCGCTGTACCTAGTCAAAATAGGCTTCACAAAACAGTTTTTAGCCAAATGTATACATTTTAGAGCAGCTAAAAAAATATATGTTAATCTTGATCATATTAATGGGGGGTCCATTGTGTTCAAAACACGTTTTCGGTAAATTTTCTCGATAAAAAAAAACATAAAATAACCATTAAAATTGAAATTGTAGCAATTGTAACTGTATTATTTATAAACAAATCTTGATAATATTAATAACAGTGATGTAATATATAATAATAAAGGGAACTGTTGTTTTTATTTATCGATTGGAATAAGATATTTGTAAGGATTAATGTATTTAATGATAAATAACTCGTTCTGAACGTCCCGTCGTCATCGCGCTTCTCTTTCTTATGTATACAATCCGACAGTGACAGCAACAGCTGAACTCAGTGTACTGTAGCGCCTTAAGCGCTTGGCTAAATATCGATTGCCATGCCCCTATGGTTAGTTAGTTATAGTAGTAGTTACATAATATAACATTTTATTTTTAATCAGCCTTAAACGTTCTGGTTTCAAAATGTTCTAATAATCACTTTCTTCGTATCAAAATTGTTCATCTTTATGCTAACAATTTAGTAGATGTTTATACCAATAACTAATTCTTCAATCAATCAAAGACCCAAGGAAGGGCATAGGGTAGCTGTTATCGCGACAATCAACAGCTAGTAAATAATAACATGGTTTAATAAAACTTACCACATTTAAAATACAAAATTTGTTAATTATTTACTTGTTTATTTACTGTGAAGTTAATAGGTACTAATGATATTATGATTGCTAGCCCCAGCCAGCACTTTAGCACCATCTTCAAGACTGCTGCAAGCAATATTGATTATATCGCCATCTATCGCACGAGGATGTCGATAAAACGTTATTTTTAACTGTTAGTAGACGATCTTTATGCTATCTATAGTCGGTGCCACTATTGAAGTCGTGTGTTAAACGATTTGACTGTTAATGACTTCTATCATATTGTTGCTGTGCGATACTCGCAGTATTGCCAATTTAGCGACTTACGTGGCGACTTTAATTTAATAAAAACAATTTTAGGCCAGTGACAGATCGGTTAATTTTGTTTTATGAGACAATAGGCGCATACAACCGCCTATATCCGGTAAGTATAAGTGGTAGGCAGAGATGCCATACCAAGTAATGTGGTACAAAGTGAAAGTCGAGCGCACGAAGAATGCCCGCCTAGCGCACGCCAAGCGGCCGCTCAAGGGACACGCATACCCAAAGTACTGGAGGCCTAAAAACTGTGCTGGGTGACAATCCTAGGTTATACCTAGGACATAATTGCTTTACCTAAGTATATTCAAACAAAATAGCATAGCATGTTATTGGGCTTTATAAATTATAGATTACAGACAGGTTATTATAAAATAATTTGTTACTTATCAAGTTATCTATGATAAAGCGGACATCTCTAGTGGTAAGCAGCCGGTCGCTCAAAGAACACTCGGCTGACGCGGCGTCGACGCCGCGTAGACGCCGCGTATACGCCGAGGTGCCGCTGCGTTGACGTTGACGCCCAATGTGAGGGTGGCCTTTATTACCAAACCCATAAATCATACATTCCAGTGGTCTTAATTATTCAGCTAACGCTGCAAATATGATTATCTGCAGATAGATTACATAAATTAGTAAATATCATAGGCATGGTATAACAATATAATTTACTAAGATTTACCAGTTGCTAAAATTTCTAATTAAGTATGGATTCATTATTATTTTATATATATTAGGCGGGCAACAATTACTCATGAATATACGTACTTATATGCTTTAAATTTGTTAAGGCTTATTTTTTGCAAACTGATTAAATTGAGAGTTATATGTATATATATTATTATGATCTAGAAAATTATCTAGCATTCTGTTATGGAATATGTTGTGCGTTAATGTGTTTCAGTTTAATATTTAAAAATGTTACAGTACCTATTAATTTATTTTACGGCTTGTTTATGCCATATTGTTTGCTTTTGTCAGCCATATTATTTTGACAACAGTTGGTTTTCCAAACTCCATGTTTTCACTAATACTCAGTACTAAATAACTGCAGCTTATAAAAAGGCGCGGAGAGACAATTGACTTAGCCGTGTATTTGTTCTACTTTTAATCCTTCTGTAGCTTTCTCATCTGCCTCAAAAAGTTCTCAAATTAACGTACAATTTGTTTTACATGTTGTAGGTACTGTTTTACGGTTTGCAAAATACACCATCATAATACATCTGATGTACGTATAAAAGATAAATAATACATGACAAAGATTGAAATGATTGAAGAAGCGCGGTTTTGAACTATGGAGAGTCGCAGAGCCATTATGTCACACGAGCTTATATGATTGCCTTCCATTTTTCGAACTAACATGGTCCTTCCCATTATTTTTTTTTTATCAAAACTGTTCGCAAATAAAAAGAGGTCGAAGTACCACATGCGAAACTAAACACATAAGTAGTTAAATTAACAGTAAGTAAATATGCATAGAAACTAAACATACGTCATATGCTGATGTTGATTTCAGTAATTAATGAATACAGGTATTGTTTAACTGGTACCTAGGCAGCGAGTCACGTCATCTTAGATTATACTGCTGTACAATTGTTCACGAACTCGTTCCTGTAATCCACCGCTTTGTAAATCCATCAAGGCATCGATATAGACAGTACGCCTCAGTAATTGGAACCACGGATACATGACTATAAACGTACATACATAATTATGTAGTAAATAGGCGAACGTATCCAAGTTAATGCTATTACTATTCCTGGAATTCTTACGAGACGTATCATTTAATATAGAAGCTACGAAATAAATGGGTAAACAGATATTATTACACAGACATATTTGAGATATTTATAAATTCTCAAAGGATTCCTTCGTAAATAAATAATCTTGTACTTCCTTTTGCTTTTGAAAATATTTATTTTGTTATGTGACATCTATTAATCTGAAGGTTCAACTACGCTTCTGTCAAGTTATATAGATATCTTTGTCGAATTCTAATTTCTGGTTGCTTGGTATTATTTATTTCAAGATCAAAATGCGATTTTAAATTCAGACTTTTATAGGTAGTAGAGCCTTGCTTAGACTTGCTGATATCAGCATGAGTGGACCGGCACGAGCGGGGAAGTACTACCTCTTCTCACAGCATATTGACGTAAAGTAACAGTATCTATACTGTTGCATTTCGTTTGATACGTGAGAGTGCCGGAGGCCATACCACTTCTCGCTCATGACACTCTTCTTTCTATTCCTTTTCCCAAACCAAAGATCGGCAACGCACTTGTGACTCTTCTGGTGTTGCTTGTGCCCATGGGCAGCGGTAATTGCTTATCATTAGGCGACCCGTCCCTCTCGCTTCCCACCCATCACATAAAAAAGACTTTGGATTTCTTATGAAATAATGTTCTTATTTATTCTTGTTAATAATGTCTTTGTTATAATTTAGGGTTTCTTAGTTGTATGAGAACAACTAAGTGACTTTATAATATTTATTTATATACTATACGATATACTAATAAAATAAGATACTGGCACGGTAGGTAAGATAGGTAGTCTTAGTGACTCCGGCATTAATTCCTTAGTCCTCCTCCCGGCTTTCTAAGCAACTTTCATTCCCAATAAGTTCTTAATAAAAAACTTGGGGAGACATTTGTCCAACAACCGAATAGTACAAATAAGAAAAAGGTATTCTCTGGCTTCTATTGAATTCAGTACTCAATATGGGGAAATCCTTTAATCCATTGTAGCAGTGACAGATTAAAGCGGTGATGGTCAAATGTTGTTGTGTAAGTTTACCCGTACCCATACTTTAGTACATACATATAAGTCAAGAAATATGTTGCTATGTAATTACATAAATATAGATTTACACTTATGTTGTGTAAAGTGATAGATTAGCAAATATCTTTAGAACTATATATAGAATGAGTACTGGGAATTTTCCCTTTAGAAAATGCTTTCTTAGTATGTGCGTTCCTTTATGGTTTCTGTTTAAGACTAATTTCAGACCCTATGCTGTTACTAATAATGAATTTGTAGACAAATATACTTAGTAATACTTGGGCGAAACAGGAATCTCGCCAGTGATTTCTTTGCGTAGGTTACAAGTAACAGTAGGTACTATTTCGTTTATGTGCCAGACAAACTACGCTTCATTATATAAATAAGCTGCTCAATTTATTCCTAAGTATAGAAGTCATGAGAAATTCATTTGTTAGTTTATTGTTTGTTTTGATCGAAAAATCTGATTATGAATACCTGTATACATTTTTTTAGTATTTACACTGCTTTCGTATTTATTATAACGACTGTTACTTGTGAGATTATTGTTATTTCGAAGGTTGTTCAGATATAATATTGAATAATGATAATTAATAATAGTCTCGAGTAGGGTAGGAAAGCAGGGATCAAGTATCGTAAATACATTAGGATGATGTATAGACGGTTTTATAGCCAATATTCAGGCGGCGTTGTAATTACTCGAATATATCATAACGCGAACGTCCATATTGGTCCTTTAGTAGTATAGCTATGAATATTTCTGAAACGCTAAAAGTACCTATTGATTATTGTTTAGGGTGAAATAATTTTCGATTATTGGTTACCTAACTTAATGAGTAAGCGCCAATTAACTATTAAATATAACAAGCATATAGCATGTAAACCACAACTGAGCTTACGTGACTATCATCTCTATTAAATATATGCCTGAAAGTTATGTTATATCTAGAAACACAACCTGAAACAAGCTGCAGTATAATATTATCATGTTGTGCAGGAAACAAAACCGGTAAAATTAATACGCCTGCCTGCCTACTTGGGATTATAGAATGTTGGCCATTAGTTAGTTAGTTAGTTAGTTGGACAGGTGTTTTCCGCACTTAGCCACTGAATTGGGCCATTGTGCGTGAGCAGTGAGACGGTTGTCACCTGCTACTCATACCATGCAAGCTCCTTCCAGAAGACCATGAGTTGACCAGTGTTGCGTATGGCTTCGCTCATGGTTCTGGGATTGTTGAGGAACCTCGTCCGTTGGTCGCTCACGTTGGTACAATGTAGGATCACATGAGTGGGTGTTTCTTCGGTCTCCATGCAGCCCCTACATAGTGGGCTGTCCGTGACGCCGATATTGTAGAGATGCTTGTTTAGTGGACAGTGGCCGGTTATTATGCCAGTCAGATGCTTGAGTGTTTTCCTGTTGGCGTGCAACAGTTTTTGCGAGAGTCGTTTGTCTAATTGGGGAAAGGCATCTTTAGATTGCCTACACTCTTTTAACTCTGCCCACTCTTTTTCATGTTGTTGTAGGGTTCTCTCGCGTAACCAAGTTTTTAGTTGGTTGAAAGGTATCGGAACAATTGGTTCAGGTCCCAGAGTTGTTGTGTCCGATCCTTTCCTTGCCAGTTGGTCTGCTGCGTCATTGCCCGTGGAGTCACTGTGTCCTCGTATCCACTGGAGCGTGACCCGATTCCTCGCTGCAGTTTTCTGCAGCTCTTGGTGGCACTCCATAATTAGGCCGCTGTTAAAGCAGTTGCCAGCGAGAGCTTGTAGTACTGAGGCACTGTCTGTGATGATGCGTATTGACAGGTTACTCACATTTCTGGCCGCGATCGCCGTCGCCGCCCTTATAATCCCAACGCATTCAGCTTGGAAGATGGTGTTGAGTTTACCAAGCGATGTTGAGAGATTGATGTTCAAGTCATGGGAGAATACTCCGGCACCTGTCCCATACTTTGTTTTTGAGCCGTCTGTGTATACTCTAACTTCGTGTATACCAGAGGTATCCTTGTGCTCTTCTTGCAGTTGTATGCGGTATTTTTTGTCAAAGACAAAGGTTTTAGGTATGAGGTCGCACGTTGCATCTAGCATCGGGATCTCGTTAGTTAATGTCCTTTTCAGGCGTGCATGGGTTGTTCGGTCGTCTCTTCTCCAAAGCCCGAACTTATCGAGCCGGATTGCGGCGGCACTTGCTTCCTGCTGGATGATGAGGTGCAGTGGTCGCAAGTCGAGAAGCACCTCCAATGCCGCCGTTGGAGTTGTTTTCGTGCAGCCTGTTGTGGCCAGACAGGCAAGGCGTTGTATGCTCTGCAGCTTGCTCTTGACTGTGCTTAGTTAAGTGCGTGGCCACCACACTACTGCACCGTATGTGAGCATGGGGCGTATTATGGCAGTGTAGATCCAGAGGGTGATGAATGGTTTGAGACCCCATTTCTTGCCTATTATTCTCCTGCACTGCCAGAAGATTATACATGCTTTTGTGGTACGGAGCTTGTGGTCGAGTATTACGCCCAGGTACTTGACTTCACTCGATAGGTTAAGCTCCGTGCCAAAAAGTTTTGGTTTTCTGGTCATACGGGTGTTCCTTTTGTTGGTGAAAAGTACTAGCTCCGTTTTATTTGGGTTGACCGTCAGTTCATGGTGATTGCACCATTGTTCCATGATCCTAATGGCTGCTTGCATCCGATAATGGATAATGTCTTCCGAGTTTCCTTTGATTAGCATGGTTATATCATCTGCGTAACCAACCGTGTAGAAACATTTGTCATTCAGGCTTCTCAACAGATCGTCTACCACTATGTTCCAAAGCAGGGGTGATAGGACACCTCCCTGTGGGCAGCCTTTTGCTACTATCCCCCTTGTGGTGGTGTTAACCGTGAATTGAATAGCCCTTTGTTTCAGGAGTTGATCAATCCAGCCACTGACGGTTTGTTCAACTCCGAACTTGTCAAGGGCTCGGCTAATGCTGGTGAATTTAGTTTTGTCGAAGGCGCCTTCTATGTTAATGAAGGCGCCTAAGGTCATTAGTTTGTCAGATAGTGCTGTCTCTATGGTCCCCACTACGGAGTGAAGCGCTGATTCCATTGATCTACCACTTCTGTAGGCGTGTTGTTGCGGGTGTAGTGTTCTGCGTAGCAGTGCGCCTTCCCGCAGGTATCTGTCAGCGAGCCTCTCCAGCGTTTTCAGCAAGAAGGAGGTTAAACTGATAGGTCTGAACGATTTTGCTTGAGTGTAATCCGTATTGCCCGGTTTTAGGAGAAATATGACATTTACTTCCCTCCACCTTCGTGGTGCTCTATATATGCTGAGTAGCTGTGGCACAATCGTTGTGCAGCCCCATTGTAGAAGTGCTGGTGTTATTTCGTCCAGGCCTGCAGATTTGTACGGCTGGAAGCTATCAATTGCCCATTTCAGCCGATCCACGGTGACCATGTTGTTGGCTATCGTCCAGTCTGTTTGGTTCGGTGGTCTGTGTTCTGATTCTTCCCAATCACAGTCGTCGGTCACAGTGCAACCTGGGAAGTGTGTTTCAATAAGCACTTGGCTTATTTCCATGTCTGTGATTGCGTAGGTGCCATCAGGCTTTCTGATGGAGCCTAGGGTCTTGTTGCTGTCCTGGGATAGGATCTTTTTTACCCTGGCTGCCTTGCATGTGGAGTTAATGTTGGTGCAGAAATTTCGCCAGGACTCTCCCCTGCGGAATCGTATGCGTTTCTTGTAGTGCGACTGGGCTTCTTTATATTTGTCCCAGTCCGTGTCTTTTCTTGTGTATTTGGCCCGGTTGAAGAGTTTCCTCAGATTACGCTTGAGTTTCTCCAGTTCTGATCCCCACCATTGAGATTTACTACCTGTCTTCGGTAGTGTGGCGGGGCAGGCTTGTTGGTAGCTACGTTGTATGCATTTCGTTAATAAATTAGTGTTGTGTTCTATGTGTGCAGTGCTGTCGGTCATGTCATTGAAATTTGACATGGCTATTTCTTGTTCAAGCAGGGTCTTGTATCTCGCAATGTTGCTATTACGTGGGTTGCGCTTTGGTTGTGGGACCCTCTCTTGCACTTGTATGTCATAGCAGATACGCCTGTGGTTGGCAAAGGATGGTTCGGCGGACACATGCCAGTTCGTGACGAGTTCCGCGGCCCCATCCGATGCCAGTGTAACGTCTACTATGGTTTCATATCTGGAGCTAACAAAGGTGGGGTCTGAGCCGTTGTTGACTACAGATAGGGTTGTTGTGAAGATGTATTCAGTTAGGATCTCACCTCATCTATTTGCCTCAGGGCTTCCCCACAGTGGATGGTGGGCGTTGGCATCTGCCGACAGTATAATTTGCCAGCCGTAGTCCTCACAGTGCTGCGCTAGCTCGGCCAGCTCCTTCGATGGGATCTCCTCATCTCCAGGCATGTAAACCGAGGCTAGTACCAGCATCTGATCGCGGGGCCCTGTTCGTATCCCCACGACGGTCAGGTCTCTAGAACAAAAGTTAGTCAGCAGCAGTGCTGATATCGTTCGGGGAATGTATATGCATGTTCTCGGCTTAGGAGCCGAGCTCTTGTGCAATATCTTACCTCCGATGTTATTAAGTCTACATATGGTGTCGCCTCTAATCCACGGCTCCTGGATTAGGGCTATGGTGTGGTGGTTAACCTCCAGCAGCCTGCTTTGGGTAGCCGTTGCAATCTGCTTGTGCTGGAGGTTCATTTACTACGACTCTAGTCTGACGAAGATCCGAGAACATTGATGTCCACGGACTCCCCGTCAAACGAGTCGTGCTCGTCGTCAACTCCCGTCATAGCGGTGTTTGTCGCTGCGGGCGTTGTGTGTGCACGGGCTGTGCCCGACGTGCTGGGAACGGCCGGTGTTGTCTCTCGTCCCTGCGTG
Source organism: Euclidia mi (assembly GCA_944739405.2). NCBI lineage: Eukaryota > Metazoa > Arthropoda > Insecta > Lepidoptera > Erebidae > Euclidia > Euclidia mi. The sequence goes on along the minus strand of OX123198.2, from coordinate 31,543,463 downwards.
TGTCTACTGGCGGGCGGCTTCTCCCTGGGCACGGCAACCGTCCTGCCAGCCCCTGCCCCGGCAGTGTGTCTCGATTCTCGGGACCTCCGATTCGGGAATGCCCAAGGACAAGTATAGGCCGTGCTCTTGCATGGTGGCGTTATACAGTTGCAATGTTTGGACAGCGTACCACGGGTTTTGGGCAGCTAGGAGTTGGTGGATCTTCGGGAGTTCCAGGTTGGTCGACCTCGGCAGCCAGAGCGATGCGCGTACACGCTTCGCAAGATCCATCTGCCTGATGACAGTCAGCCCGGTTCCTTCGATCGGTGACTTCAGTCCCGCTACCGTTCGTTTGAGCCACGCCAGTGACTTCTCGTCCTCGCACCATAGCTTTAGGACTCCTCCCGCTGCGAGGGGTTTGCCTCTAAAGGATGGCGCGAGTGCAGGCAACGAGCCTGCGAACGAGTTTGACGGTGGTGCAAAGGCTGCTTCCATGATACGCTCCTCTATGGAGAGTTCGAGCTGCCGTGCTTGTTCCACCGTCAGGTCTGTAGGTGGAGTGGCAGCAACGGCCACCATCAGATGCGAGTTAGTCGCATCGGCGTAGCTCATCGCTGCCCTCTTTGGTGTTGCGTCCACTCTTGCACGCTTCATCGTGGCGCTTGGTGGTGTGTCGTCGTGACGGTTCCTCTTCGACTGTGTCACCGAAGTGGTCCGTCCTGAGAGCGCCGGGGTGGTCGGTGCGTGCCGAGGTCCGTTTTCTAAGGCCGCGTTTGCGGCGTGGCCCGGTGGTGCCCCATGGGGCTGCTGGCTCCACATCTCCGACTGCCATCGGAGGGGCGCGACGGGGGGTGCCCTGCGCTATACCGGCCGGAGCAGCGCGTGCAGCCGGTGGGAGCGAGCCCGAAGGCTCACTCTCACGCCGTTCGCGTGGTTTTCGCTTGCGTGCCTGAGCGGCTGCGTCCACCAATCGCGCCGCGTCCGGCCGGTTGCTTCGTCCTGGGTGGTTCCCTGATCACGCTGGCTGGGGCCGGATGTCCACGCTGGTACGTTGCACCAGCTGTTTGTTGTCTCGCGGGGGTTGCGTTCGCCGATGTTGTCGGTTTGCTACCAACCGCGAGGGGTGCGTTCGCCGACGTTGTCGGTTCGCTACCTCCCGCGGGGGGTGCGTTCGCCGATGTTGTCGGTTCGCTACCTCCCGCGTGTGCTGCGTACTCACGCTGGCGTCAATGATGAGGTGAGCGCTTTCCGCGGTGTTTACCTCTACCGGTTACGGTTGTCGCGGAGCTACCGTTCGCCTCGCGGCGTTCGTCTGCTCGACGCGGTACAACCGTCCAGGAGGTGTTGGTGGTGTGTTCTGCACGAGGCATGGCACTTGCCAGGTCATGCAGGTCTAAACTACTCCTACTACTATTACCTTCGAGTGAAACATTGCCCCTCCCCAGAATACGTGGGGCAGCCTGGACCCGAGGGTGCAGGGAGGGATTCTGCAGCGTCACGGACGCTGGTACCCTCCTGGGGTAGTTCCTTATTTTGTTCCACTTCCATATTTTGTTTTGGCTTCGTATGAGCGTGTGCGTGAGCGTGTGTGTGTGTGTGTTTGCATGTAGGTGTGGTGTGTGTATATGTATGTGTGTGCGTCCGTATGAATGATTGAATAAGTGTGGTGAATGTATGTGTATGCTTGTCCATGTGTGTGGGTGAGGGCAGCTGGAGGTTTTCGTTACGTCTGTTTCATAGGGAACCAGACCAAGAACGGGCGGCAACCTCGGGAAGGATAGTCAACCAGCCTTGCCTTAGGGATCTTCACGACTTGCGCTCTCCCCTAAGGCCATTCGCCAAACTCTGCAACGGACGCGGATGCAGAGAGTAGAAATCAGTGCAGTTTAATGGAGTTAAAATGAAATGAGGTGCACGGGCTACCGCCATGTTTGCCATTAATAAATATAAAATGTCATGTTCTGAGTTACTAAATTTATTTCGCATATAAAACGGCGTGAATCAATATCCGTTTCTACGTTAATACTTGTACCTGTTTGCTCACGTTTAGTAGTGCTCACGCGATATTAATGTACTTGTAGAAGCCTTATCGAGCAAACATGCCTTTGAGCGCTGCAATTATGCGTCGACACAATTTTCTAGGCTGCCGATTCTATTATTACCTTAGCTTTATAAGGCTGTGATTTAGGTAATGGTTTTCAATAAATTAAATTCTGTGTAATATATCAGTTGTGTGCGTTTTTAGAAAGAGGTTGTGATTTAACATCCTAGATTTATTAGTCTAGATTCATGTCCAAGCAAAGCAGAAATGTTGGTTAGAGGCAATGTGAAGGAGTGTGATGTGCTTTTTAATTTTAAATATATTTACACCAATGACATACTGAAGGTATTCAAGACGCTCAACATTAAAAAATCTGTTGACTTATGGGGCATTTCTGTTAAACTTGTTCAACAAATTATTTCTAGCTTATCTCCATATTTAGCTGCAATATTCAACCGATGCGTAGATACAGGGGTATTTCCTGATCTAATGAAACACAGTAAAGTGATACCATTATTCAAAAAGGGATCCAAGAGCGACCTAGCGACTAGTAATTTTCGGCCAATTTCTATCTTGCCTGGTTCATATCACTGATGAGATAAGGCTGGGCATGGATTGTGGAAAACTCACGCTGTTGTCCTTGCTTGATTTTAGCAACGCATTTAACACCGTGGATTTCCACATCCTGCTTGCCATACTCCGCCCTATTAACATATCTCCAACGGTAATTGACTGGTTTCATAGTTACCTGTTTGGACGCCGACAGCGTATACATGTCGATGAGTCATACTCCTCGTGGTGTAATACAACTGTCGGGGTACCGCAGGATGACGTGCTATCTTCGTTACTTTTCACAATTTTCATAAATTCTATCTCCAAACAGTTACTTTCATCTTACCATCTTTATGCAGATGATTTTCAGTTATATTCACAAGCACCACTCGAGTCAATTTCAACGGCGTTTTCTAATATTAACTTAGACTTTGGCGCGTATCTGTACGTGGAGTAAAAATTATGGCCTCAAGGTGAATCCGACAAAAACACAGGTCATTCTAATTGGCAGTTCCAGGATGATTTCCAAGATAAATTGGCCACAGCTGCCGCAGATTGAGTTCGATGGTAACATTTTACCAATCTCAGATAACGTGAAAAATCTTGGTATTTATCTGGACAAAACTTTTTCATGGGGAAGTCTATTACAGGAGACCAGCCGTAAATTGTTTGCTTCAACTGGGTCATTGCGTAGGCTGAGGAACTTTCTTCCCATCAACACCAAGATTGCGCTTGCACAATCCTTGCTTCTTCCAATACTCGATTGTGCCGATGTCAGCTATCTTGATCTTAATGAGGACCAACTTGATAAACTTGAGCGTCTCCAAAACTTCTGTATTAGATTCATTTTTAGTTTACGCAAATATGATCATGTATCTGAATTTCGATCCAGGCTCAAGTGGCTCCCAATTTGACTTCGCCGGAATACTCATATTCTAATGTTACTATACAACGTGTTGTTTAATCCTAATACCCCCACGTATCTCAAAGAACGTTTTAAGTTCCTTTATGACACACATTTAAAGACCTTGAGGTCGTCGGTGGATCTGAGACTGCAGATGCCAACACATTCCACAAACTTCTACGATAAATCCTTCGCTGTTCAAGCTGTCCGTTTGTGGAATGCGCTGCCGGTCGAAATAAGGCAAGCTAAATCATTGAACATTTTTTAAAATGCACTAAAGAAACACTATTTGTCATTGTAAACAAATTTTGTCACTGTATTTTGTATTCATATTATTATATGTATGTATATGCATTATATTTATGTATGTGTATTATATTTATGTATAATATTATATATACACACATACACATACATACATATCGTCACGCGTTTTATCCCCGAAAGGGTAGGCAGAGGTGTATTTCTACACCCACTTTTCGCCAGATATACTGTAGTCCCACGTAATAAGGGGCGAGCTTATTGCCGTACCGGGCACATTTCCAGACTCCGTGCTGCTACTGAGAATTTCGTGACAGAAAAACCCAATAACATTGCCCGACCCAGGAATCGAACCCGGAACCTCCCGATCCCACGCGCACATTTATGCCGCGAAACCAACGAGGCAGTCGTATAGGGTTTGATATCGAGTTTTCCGTCTCTACGCAAAGATGGTATTTGCATCGTGTTATCCCTATATATATGTTTATATATGTATATATCATATTATGTATTTATTTATTTATAATATGTTTAGCACTTATCATATCTATTATATATATGCCTGCGTATGTATGTATAATAAATAAAAACAATTTATAGTAATCAGATACTTTTAGTCACTACACATCAAAGCTTTTTGTCTTTCAGTCTGTCCATCCTAAGGTTGCCTGGAAAAGAACGCACTTTGCGATAAGGCCGCCCTTGTGCATTTGATATGTTTGTAGTACACTTAAGTCATTTACACCGAATTTGTACCAACATTTGCACAATAAAGAATTATCTATCTATCTACAACGTGGCGGTCGATGCCAATGGTCGAAGCATTTAATTATCATCCATATACTAGCTTAAACGTCGTAATCGACACATTGTAGTATAGTGAAATTATGAAAAAAAAACGTTTACCTACCTAAGATTTTTTTAATATCGCGGTATATTCAAGAGGCTGATTATTAGATTATCACCGGCTAATCCTATACAATGAGTCTGGATACATGATGGATTAATTGTCGCTTATCGGATTTGAGGGCGGTTGGTAACTTAATATTTATGAGATTGACAAACTGGTCGTACTTTAGATAGGTATATAAGTAATCGAAGTTTAGGTTATTTACTCTCACAGTAATAATAATAATAATAATAATAATATTCTACTACATACACACATCACCATCTAGTCCCAAGCTAAGCAGAGCTTGTGTTATGGGTACTAGATAATGGATAAACATACATATATACTTTTTTTTTTGTAAATACATACATATTATACATAGAAACACCCAGACCAAGACAAACATCCATGTTCATGCACACAAATGTTTGACTTGAGCGGGAATCGAACCCGCGACCATCGGCGTAGCAGTCGCTTACACTCCCGCCGCAGTGAACCCAAAGTTAATCGTGTAGCAAAATAATAATCGCAAATACTATTTTGATAATTTCAGAGATAGCAATAGCCTAGTGATAACAGAATGTCATATATCGGCTCGATTACTTTCTTACCCGTTTGAAAGTTACGTCAACATAAAAAAATCAGATCAGTGTTTAGATTAAGGATGATATTAGGAGGATCACGCACACAACTCAAAGAAAGTCACTGGTGGGCGCAGTCTATTGGTATCGCCATTAGCTATCACTGCCTATTTATTAATGATAATATAAAATGGCTTGCCAAAATCGTAAATTCAATTCAAATATACAAATTAGGCTTATACTTGAATATTATAATTATCACAAAAGACGGCGCTCGAAGTAACGAGGAATTACGGAGGACGCGAAAATCAATTCGTAACTGATGAAGGGCCAAATTTATCTGTGCAGTGAAACTAAATCTTAAACTTCAGAATTTTTTAATATATCCAACCATTTCGCTTAGTCAGTACACTGGTAAACAGTACATCTCAACAAAAACATTTGTCTGAATGATTAGAACATGTTGAATGCCACGCGCCACTTCAAGCGCGAAGAATCGAGGAGAAACCAAAACTTATTCGCAACACAGCGAATACAAATGGCTATTACAAATGATATTTGAAAATCAACTCAAAGAATGTAATTTGTCTGTATTTTTTCATGACAAAAATAACGAGTATAAGGTGTAATTTTGTATATTAAATTTAGGCGGCCTTCGCGAACGGTGTCACAAAGCTCATCATTAGACTTTGTTTTACGTGGGCCTGAGTTTTAAATTGCCGGCTTGTAGAAAGGTTTTTACATTTACGCTTATTTTACTTTGCGATATTTTTGGAGTCCGCCTGATTCTATAGTTCTGATACCAGATGTTATCGTGCGTATTTAAAGTAAATAATTCAAATCACGCAATACCTATCGAGCTGCTGATCGTAAATATGTATCGTATAAGATAAATATCTTATCGATCGTTCACAAAATTTGTGTAATTCAAATTGAATCGCCACTTTTACAACAGTACCTATACATGTGTGTAGGCTTTATGGGTTGAAAGTAGCTGACCATTTATCCGTCCGAAATAATTTTTAGTAGAAACTAATGAAACTGTCTCTAAGAGCACATTCCTAGTCTTTATAACGAAGATTGCGCTCTTCGTTCTTAAAAAGGCGCTCTTACCTAAATAAACTTGGACGTCCTGTACCTACCACCTATTTTGTAGGCTAATAGAACAAAATTTGATTAGTGGTCATTTTTACGGTGATATCGACTTCTATCAATGTAGCAATGAAAATCTTATGGATAACTAGGCAACTTAATACGTAATGGGACAAGTTGTTAATCCCTCCAGCTATGCTACACAATATATTATGACAGGAGTGGGTTTCTATCGAGGAATCGAATATACACTATCTTTACACTAATCTAATGCTTAAACTATTAGGTTAATACTAGGAATACTAGGAATACTGTGAGGCTCCACACAAAACAATATTAAACATGTTCTGTATAACACAACTGCGTGACTTCAAATTGCCCTTTAGGGGAAGCACAGGCGTTATTGCGGTGATAATACATTATGAACACGCTCATAAAACTATTCGCACCGCAACTTGCCCCATTATTATTTTCAATATTGGGTAACTGACATACATTTATATTATGTTAGGGACCTGAGACACGTGCTAGCAGATAAATAATATATGTTCGTAATATTAGCTTGTAGCGGTAGCTACATACAACTGAGGCCATCTAGCGAGCGACGACAAAGTCTCAACAACAACACCAAGACGACATCTATCGGACACGATACGGCGGAAAACAAAGTGCTGAACCGCGCAAGCAGAGTTCGCACGCCGAGTCGTATATATAGAACTTCCCAAATATGTCCGTCGGCCTGCAGGCCACCAAGCACGACCACCCAGCTTGGTTGGAGGCTCCTCCATCTAGTTGGAGGATCACCACACCTTTCTTCCTCCACATTGGTGACCCCGACGTGATCTGAAGAAGCCTTCACCGGTCAGTTTATCAGCAGCTCCCGACGTGATCTGAGCAATCTTCACCGGTTAGATGAACAGTAGCTCCCGACGTGTTTGGAAGCAGCCTTCACCGGTCAGATCAGCAACAACAGCATCGTCGTCATCTTTGCCTCGCCTCACTCTGCACTTCACCTGATGGTCAGCAATGAAGTAGCCGCCAGCCAGCATCTTCTTCAACTCCCCGACTCACTGTGGGACACTCACTGCTCATCATCTACTGTTCAACACTCACTGCTCATCACCGTCTGCACTTCACCTTCGCAACCCCTCCCCGACTCACTGTGGGCCTTGCGAAGTACACTGCAACTACCCACTACTCTCCACTGGCACGCTCTTCAGGAGCATCAACAGCTGACTCATCACCTTCGAGATCGACCTCCGGTCTTGGAGGGGAGCGATGTAGCGGTAGTTACATACGACTGAGGCCATCTAGCGAGCGACGACAAAGTCTCAACAACAACAACAAGACGATATCTATCGGACACGATACGGCGGAAAACAAAGTGCTGAACCGCGCAAGCAGAGTTCTCACGCCGAGTCGTTTATAGGACTTCTCAAATATGTCCGTCGGCCTAAATTGTGTCACCTACGTCCCGAATAAAGAAATTCACAAACAGCTCTTGAACATGAAAAATGTATAAAAGGAAGTAGGTTGACATATCAATGTGAATCGAAAAGTAAGATTTATGTTTGATATTTTTTTCCACTTTGCTTTCCTCAATTATTTTGAGGTCGACAGCTATTTCTGAAGGTGTGACATGAGTATCCTATAATAATTTATTTATTTCGATAACAAAGATGACATTTATACAAAAAACTGCCTAGCGAGGATTCAATTATAATACGTTGAAATAAGTAGCTTTAGTGATCATAGTTTTAGATTTCTATTAAAAACTGACATTTTAGTAACCCTCAGATAACATTTTGATGCGGGGTATTTTTAAATCGCCTTATTAACATTTTTATGCGGGGTATTTTTATATCTCCGTATTAATGTTAGTAAGCGCCGCGTAAAGTACTCCTAATAAACTTTTACATAATATTATGTTAATTGTCCAAGCCGGCTATAATATTCCATAGGATGTTTCTGTACTAGACATGACTGATCTAAGTCAATTGAGTTTCATCAGGGCGTATCTTTAGAGGCGCGGGTCTATTGTTTCCACCCTGTTCTAGTGACATTAGAACATGAAGGACATTGGCCACAAGGGCGCTGGTGACACTATTAGCAGGGTCATTGGTCACTACCCTACAAAATTAATGTAGGTTCTAAACTGCCGACTCAAGATGAACATTAGAACGGTTTTTTCGCCTGTCGATTTAAATGTAGATTTAAGGTAAACCCACATATACATGCCAGGTGCTTTCCGCAGGCAAATTTTGGATCAATAAATTTCCCAGCGACATTTGCTAAAACTACCAAGGCTATTACCGATATACCCACTGATTGAAGACGGTGCCGCTATAGCCGGGATAACGGAGAGCGTAATTGACGGGATTCGTTTTCATTTACAGATCTTAGAGAAAATTTGCTTCACTATTTGTTGGTCGAAAGTTTAGTAGTGAATGTGAAGACTACATGGAATTACTAGTTTTTAGTTAATACTTTTACTGCTGCACTGTTAACTTGCCTCTTATGCCATTTTCGGTTTGCCACAGCGCGTTGCGGTTGCGCTCTGCATTAAACAAGTATGCCGTTGTTGCCGCCAAAACAAATAAAAGTGTAACTTCAACAATATTATTTATTTGTATTAAACAAAATTACATTTGTTTGATTACAATTGTATACACATTGTATTTACAATATTTGAGCGCGAGTAGAACTACACACAGTGAATTTCAACGTTGTTTGCCAACGACGTGTTATTTATATAATAGAGAATATACCGTGTCGCTCCTTGTATTTCTATGTCAAAACTGAAGCATCTTCCCGATAAACTTCTGTTGAAACAATTTTCAGATTGTCGAGCAGGAAACCTCAATTCTTTTTCATGAGACACGTCACACTATGAGATGACACTTGACTCTTTTTGTTCTTGCCTTGAAAAATTAACACGTTAAGTCGTCTCGTAAAATATCGCCTTTTAAATAGCACATGGTTAAAGCCAGCTTCGCGAATTGTATTGTGTAATAGTCTTGTAAATACTTGCAATTACCGCCTTTGACCTCTCCGGCAAGTTTGTGATAGAATTTGTTATACATATCGAACTTTTGCAAAATTTGTGTGTCAACGTGCCTCGTGCCCTCATGTCCTGAAGACATCGTTTGGAGGTTTGGTAAGGCTAAGTAGATAATTCACCAGCTAATATTGGCCAATTTTAGTCCCTGTGTGTGTGTCTAACCGAGTTCCAGGTGTGACAACAGTGAAGATACCAGGTACATTGATTTGTTTAATTTCATCGCTGAGAATCTCAGTAAATTGTTCGACTCTTGTCTTACTTAGAAAGTACAACTGGATTAATACAATCACGCTTCCATTGCCCTCTGCAAACAATTCCCAGTCTGTCTAGGCAAATTCTGAACATGTTTTTGGTAGCAGAGCGTGGTTGAGTGTACCTAACCTCAGATTAATATTGTAAACTTGTATCTGAGCTAGGCATTGCTATATCACATTTGTTAATAGTTTTGTAGTGTTTGTTAGGTCAGTTTTGCTTAAATACATAATAGTTATGTATTGGTTGACCTACTTCATTTGAAACATATACACATCGTCATATGCATAACCTCAAACAGTAACTTAACTTGAATTGTTGAAATTTAACTTGAATTTGTTGTTTTAGTGTTAATTAGTCAGTTTTGATTGGATACATAACAGTTACATGTATCAATTGTTTAAAACATTATAATAACTACTTTGACCTTTCATAGATAAGCGGGTAACATTGATAAATTAACTGAATAAACCTTGTTTTTTGTTGTAATATATTGAAAACGTTGTTAGGTAACACATATCTGTGTTTACCTACGCTTGTAATACATACACAGTTGGTCTGTCTGTAGCAAATAATTAATTTGAAGTTCCAACCTTTAATTTGTTATAAGTTACTAGAGGACGCCAGCAGCTACGCCTGCATTTTTTTTAAATTTACCTGTTTTAGCCGATCCCGTGGGAATTTCGGGAAATCCCTTCTTAGTGCAACCCTACGGTCCCCAAGGAACATACATGCCAAATTTCAGCTTCCTGCGCCCAATAGTTTCGGCTGTAGCGTGTCGGTCAGTCAGTCAGTAACGCAAGGATTATATATATTAAGATAAATATTGTGTTTGTTTCAATATATTGAAACTATGAATTTTGTTGGGCAGTATAAACCTGTTGTTTGCCGTATACAGGCTAGCAGCATGTTGGTTTCAAGGAATTAACAAATTTTTATTTTTGTTAAGTTTTAATTTAACGCTTGTCCAAGCTCTTTTGAGAATTTATTATGTCGGCTATCAAGGACTTGCGTTCGGCTGCGGGTGCCATTTCGTCACATTTGCGCTGGTTTGCCTCAGCCCGTGATCTGGTTAACCGGCCTGACCGCCAGCAGGCCTTATTACAAAGATTTGAGCAGATTAATGATCGGTTGGCAAGCGTGGAACAGCAATTTTGTGCCTTCAGCGCCTGCTGTCTCGAAGTGTCAGTTGTTGAATTCACGATGGACCAGCGAAATAAAGTCAGTGGGGTTTATCAACATGTTTGACAGCCTGGTCGATGCCAGGGCTGACCTTCGGCCGGCATAAAAATTGGCCTACATGATGTCGGTTTTGTATGGGGAAGCCAAAGGCCTCATCCAGCATCTGCCCGTGTCTGACGAGGCCTACCAGATGGCTCGGGATCTGATCACCCGCAGGTACCACAACAAGCATGGCCTCGCAGACACCCATATCGAGCAGATTTTGAGTTTGCCCACGCTAACCCGGGTCTTTGGGTTGCGCACCCAATTATTGAACCCGCTGTTGGTGGCCATAAACGGCTTGGAGGGGATAGTGCGACACATCTGCACCCTTTTGCAGACCTAGAGAAGTTTTTGGAGGACGAGTGCCGGGTCTTGGACAACTCCGGTGGTGATACGCCGGCTTAGTCGCAGCCGCCCAAGGTCAAGGAGCAGGCTCGCGTTTACACCCGAAAAAATGTTGATCGGCGAACCTCCTGGATTTGCAGTCACGCAGAGCCCAGCGTAGTGCTCTTACTGTAAGGTCACGGGGCACAGAACGGCCAGTTGTAGGGCATTCTTGGCCGTTCATGTCGCCTCTCATAGGTGCATCGCGAATGCCCGCCGCCTTTGCTTCTCTTGTTTGGGATCCCACTACCAGCGAGACTGCCCGAACTCTCACCCCTGTCCTCACTGTGGAGGACAGCATTTGGACATTCTCTGTATGAATGCCAGCGAGGTAGGCCGCTTGTCCAATTAGCCGACGCCGCGAACGGGCGGGTGTTTTGAAGGTGGCAACCGAGGCTCACCGGCGCGCAGCCCAGATTCACCTCGCCCACTTGATCGCTACTCACCCCGCTTGGAGAACCGTAGCGTGCGCACGCCCCTTCTCTCTCGCGCACCAGAATGTGTGCTTGTTCAGCGTCACCAGCGCCATGACTGCTGCCCCAGTTATTCCCCTCCTTTGGCGGAGCGTCCCCGCCTTGAGTCGCGCCCATCTCGTTTTGGGCGGGTGGGTCATTATGACCCCCCACAGATGGCGCGCGGCACGAATCACCGCGCCTTTGAGGACTTTAGACCGCACCCTAGTTTTGATGTGCCTGGTCCTGGCCAACGGTCACCGCCCAGGCAAAAATAGTTGAATTGGTCATTGATCTTGGTCTCCGCTGGTTATGAGTTGCGCAAATGGATCTCCAACTCACCAGCGCTTTTGGAAGGCTTGCCAGAGGATCATCAGCAAGATCCACATTTATTTGAGATTGTTGACAACCTCATAATGATGGCTGTTCTCGGCGTTCGTAGACTTGAAATTGCCTTGTTCTTGGACTAAACGTCTCGTATTGTCTACTGTCGCCAGAACCTTTGATCCAAACGTTTGGATTTGTCCTGTGATAGTTTGGGCAAAATGCTTCTTGCAGAAGATTTGGACAGCAGGGTTGACATGGGAAGAACCTCTACGCGGTTCTCTTGTTGAGGAATGGACCTCTTTTGTATCCTCACTTCTTGCCGTCAGTGAGATCTCTTTGCCTCATCCCATCCTTCCTCCCGGGAAGTACAAGGCAACCCTTCACGGCTTTTGTGATGCTTCAGAATGTGGTCACGCGGCCGTGGTGTTCTTGCTCACAGTCAGTGCCTCAGGTCAGGTGAGGGTTTCCCTTATCATGGCGAAGAGCGAGGTTGCACCCCTTCGGACATCTCTGACCATTCCGAAATTGGAGCTCTCGGGAGTAGCCCTACTCGTGCGATTGTTAAATCACGTGTCTAACACTTTGGGTAAAACAATCTGTATTAATGGGACCTACACCTGGATAGACAGCCAATTTGTTTTGTTGGTTGAAGGCGTCTGTCCACATTTTGGAGGTATTTGTCGCTAATCGCGTTTCCCAAATCCAAAAATCTGAAGTCACGCTTGTTTGGAGACACGTCAGGTGAGCTCAACCCCGCTGATTGTGCCTCGCGCGGATGCTTGACACCTAGTTTGATAGGCCATTCGCTGTGGTGGGGTCCGGAATGGTTGAGATGACCAGAAATTGATTGGCCTCGAACGCCAGTTTTGAATACTTCTAATTTGCCGGGTCTGCGAACACTCGCTCTTGAGAAGGTAGAATGCGCCTTCGACCCCGATTTTTTGTTAAATTGCTACAGCTCCCTTGGCAAGTTGTTAGGTGTTACTACTTGGATAAAGCGTTTTGTTTTTAATTTTAGGCACCCACAACGGAAACGACTGACACCGTTTCTCTCACCACAGGAATGACAGGAGTCTCTCACCTTTTGGATTCGTTCTGTGCAATTGGCGCACTTTGAGAAGGAGATTGCTCTCCTCAAATCAGGGAGATCGAAATTGTCGGGAGCTGTATCTAACTTGAACCCCTTTTTGGACGACACGGGTCTCTTGCACGTTGGAGGGCGTCTCAAGAACGCCAACCTCCCTTACGGGGCACGTCACCCCCTGTTGTTGCCCAAGGACGGTCATTTGGTACGTTTGTTGGTAACTGACCGTCACCTTAAAAATTAGCATGCTGGTTGTAATGCTCTGTTGGCCATTTTGCAACGCGAGTTTTGGATTTTGTCTGCCCGAAGAATAATTCGGAGTGTAGTCTTTCGCTGCATTCCTTGCTATAAGATCAAGGGTTCTACCATGCAGCCGTTGATGGGAGACTTACCGGCAGATCGCGTAGCAGAGAGTAAGACGTTTGACGGTGTTGGCACGGATTTCGCTTGTCCCTTTTTGGTGAAAACTTCAACACTTCGAAACAGCAAGACTTTTAAGACCTACTTGTGTGTCTTCGTTTGCCTCTCCACAAAGGCCGTTTTGAACTCTAGGCCATTGTGCCCAAACTCCTCAGATCCGAATGATTTGGAAGGCCTTACGCCGAGCCATTTTTTGATTGGTCGCCCACTTGTCGCCTTGCTTGAGTACCCCTATATTGATACAAGACCTAATCGTCTCTCGCGTTTTGAATTGGTACACGAGATTACTCAGAGCTTTTGGAAACGCTGCAATTTGGAATATTTGCACAAACTCCAGCAACGCGTTAAGTGGACCGACAAGAACGATCCACCTAAGATTGGAGACCTCGTTTTGATTAAGGAGACTAACGTTCCGCCACTCAGATGGCGCAGAGGGCGCTTTCTTCGTTTGGTAACTGAGGCTGATGGAGTTCCCCGATTTGCTGAGGTCTTGGTGGACGGTTCGATTCTGAGGCGAGCGGTTGCAACGTTGTCACGTCTACCAACCAATTAGCGGACCGGTATTTGGGTCCGGGGCAGGTGGATGTTTGAAATAGAAATATTATCTATGATAGTTAAATCAAGAATATTAGTTGGTATACTTTTCTTGTCTATGGACATTTTTGACCCTGGTCACACTATGAGATGACACTTGACTTTTTTTGTTCTTGCCTTGAAAAATTAACACGTTTTGTCGTCTCGTAAAATATCGCCTTTTGAATAGCACATGGTTAAAGCCAGCTACGCGAATTGTATTGTGTAATAGTCTTGTAAATACTTGCAATTACCGACTTTGACCTCTCCGGCAAGTTTGTGATTGAATTTGTTATACACATTGAACTTTTGCAAATTTTGTGTGTCAACGTGCCTCGTGCCCTCATGACCTGAAGACGTCGTTTGGAGGTTTGGTAAGGCTAAGTAGATAATTCACCAGCTAATATTGGCCAATTTTAGTCCCTGTGTGTGTGTCTAACTTAGTTTCAGGCCTGACATCAGTGAGGATACCGGGAATATTGATTTGTTTAATTTCATCGCTGAGAATCTCAGTAAAATATGTTCGACTCTTGTCTCACTTAGAACAACTGGATGAATACAAACACGCTTCCATTGCCCTCTGCAAACAATTCCCAGTCTGTCGAGGCAAATTCTGAACAGTATATGTGAAATTCCTGCATTACTGACTTCTTCTTTCTCTTAGCGTTATCCCAGTTTCAATCTGGGGTCCGCTTACTAGTCTAACCGGATTTGGCTGAATATTACCTTTTCCACAGAGCGACTGCCTGTCTGACCTCCGCAACCCGAAGGGATAGCGATATTCCATGGTTTAGACTAGTGTCAGTTTATTTAGAAGGTACTGACGCCCTGTAACGACTGTCAAAGATCTTCATGACAACCGGGACCGACGGCTTAACGTGCTCTCCGAGGCACGGGACAAGCGATAATTAACAATTCAATACGCACATAACTCCGAAAAGTCTTCGGTGCGCGCCGTGGATTCGAACCCGATGCCCTTTGCATGGCAGTCTGTTGGTATATCCACTCGGCTATCGCTGCCTTTTGCATTTGCTTTGCTTTGCATTACTGACTGACTGACAGAAAACACACAGCCTAAACTATGGGACGCAAGAAGCTTAAATTTGACATGTCTGTTCCTTGGTGATTGTAGGTGTGCACTATTCTTAGTGCACACCTACAATCACCTGTCAATACATGAAAATTTTTGGGGCAATGCCTTCTGGCATTGCCCCAAAAATTTTCACGAAACGGTTACATTAAAATAAAATGTGCGGGCGTAGCTGCGGGCATCCCATAGTTGCATTTAACACTATTGTTGAGTTAAATTAAAAATAAACGAAACAAAATAAAGTTTTATTTAATATTACTTATCTTCAGAAATATCAAAATATAATAATTCAAATACATATACAAAATAGTTGAATAGCATAAACCCTTGTACAGCTGGTATCTACGTTGGCAACATAGGGACGTTATGAAGTTCTGACAAATGATTTCAACTTTAGATGGTCGAGTGGTCGGAAGGCCAGTATCTCTTGTTGGCGGGTCGGAAATTGGACAATAGACTATCATGAAAGGAAGTCCACAATTTAGGAAAAGGCTACAATTGTTATGCATTTTCTTTACTGAGAAATATAAATGACCTCTCCGAATGAAATGGGAAAATCACGTGTCATAAAAATTTACGCTTTAGAATGTACTTGCCTTCATATTTTAATTGATTTCAGTTTTCATAAAAGACTTTTATGTATAGAATATCATAGGTAATAAATTTTAGTAGGAAGTATTAAATGCCGTAGCGTACCGTAGCACTCATAGCGACACTTGGCTTGCCATTCGTAACAGATCGGCAAAGTTAAGCAACGCTTGCACAGGTCACCATTGGGATGGGTGACCGTGTGTGGCATATACATCTAAGCGCTACCGTGCTTCGGAGGGCACGTAAAGCTGTCGGTCCCGGTTCTTGTCTCTGGATAAAGATCGTTAGGCCATGTCGGAGGCCTTCGGGTGGTCTGAAAACACCGACGTCAGAATTGGCCACACACTCACACGAAAAACAAAAAAAAACAAAACAAACATTAAATGCCTATTGTTTTCGAAACTTTTTAAAATAGCTTTTAGACTGTGAATAATTAAGAATTTAGGTACCGAGTAACTTGCCTAGATTCTGCTCTATGTTTATTTAAGATGATTATTTGTACGAAATGGGTTTGACCTCTAGAAACATAGAGTCCTAGAGATACCTAACAACAAAGTCAGATAAACTACGGGTATCTTATGACCGACAATTTTTGGGCCTTAACATTATCTTAGTCTATAGCATAGCATACTTTGTATGTACAATGTAAGTTCTTGTGGCTTCGACGCCATCTATACGTGCCTGATGGAAGTAGGACCTGTGTGACCTCTAGAGACATAATAACATAACATAACACATAACTTCACGCCTTTTATCCCCAAAGGGGTAGGCAGAGATTTATTACACACCCACATTTCGCCAGTTATGTTTTAGTCCCAATGTAATAGGTGGCGAGTCTATTGCCATCTACCGGGCACAATATTAAGCGAGCGATAATTACAATAACATTTTTAATACACACGTAACTTCGAAAAGTCAGAGGTGTGTGCCCGGGGTATCTGGGGATCGATCCCTAGAGACATAATATTCAAAGAAATAACTTTATACTCTAATAATGTAAATTTAAGGCGGTCATTTTTAATTTTCTTAGACAATATAATATATTAGCAGCGATGGCCTACTTGAGAATTAGCAGTGATAGCCTTGTGGAGAAACCAACAGACTGCCATGTAGAGGGTATCTGGTTCGATTCCACGGCGGGCACCAATGACTTTTCGGTATTGTGTGCAAATTAAATTGTTAATTATTGCCTGCCCCGTGCCTCGAAGAGCACGTTAAGCCATCGGTCCCACTTGTCAGAAAGATCTTTGACAGTCGTTACAAGGCGTTAGTACCTTCTAAATAAACTGACACTGGTCTAAGCCATGGAATATCGCTATCACTTCGGGTTGAGAAGGTCAGACAGGCAGTCGCTTGGTGGAAAAGCTAATATTCAGCCAAATCCGGTTAGATTAGTAAGCGGACCCCAGGTTGAAACTGGGATAACGCTAGTAGGATAAGTCATAATATATTACTTAGAACACTCACGGTACACTGACACGTTATGTTATTAATACTTCACTAAACATAAATCCAAAGTCCACCTAAAATGTCAAACGCGTCACTATGGACCTTACGGGAAAATGGCCCAGATTATTTATTGACGACATTTTAAAACTCCACACCCATGAGATAGGGGAGCTTTTAGACTACGCCCACGCTTTTGTGATAATCAAATACAATTTTGTACTGATAAAAATATTATAATATAATAGTTTTATTCGAATGTATCCGTAGCCTTATATACATATAATAGACAAAATATATAGAATATCTAAAATATAAATTTGTTAACAATAATAGGCTCGCCCCCTATTACGTGGGACCTAAAAATTCATGGCGAAATGTGGGTGTAATATTTACACCTCTGCCTACCCCTTCGGGGATACAGGCGTGAGACTATATATAAATATAAATCTGTTTATAAGAACAGACTTGTCTCAGTAAACAGCCCATGAGGGCTTTATGTGTGTGTGTTCGAGTTGAAAAATGGTGAGATACTACTCTGTCAAGAAAGTACCGGGAAAAGGTCAATAATACACAAACTGATTGTTATTCATCCAATTTTTTTTTATCTCCTTCAAAGTATGCTCCTTCAGAAACGATCCACTTACGCCAACGAATAATCCAACCATCAAAACATTTTTTAAATGCTGTTTCCTGAATTGAGTTCGCGAATTCTCATTTATGTCTTCTACCGATTGAAAACGGGTGCCACGAAGTGGTAATTTGAGTTTAGGAAAAAGAAAGAAGTCGGCTGGAGCCTTATCTGGTGAATATTGTGGTTGCTCGATGGTATTTGTTGAGTGTTTGGTCAAAACTTCGTTCACAATGATGGCCTTGTGGGACTAGCCGAGCAGCAACATGTTTTATACCCAAGTGATTAGTTAAAATGGTACGGATCGATTCGTGAGATACAAAATGCAGCGGCTATCTCTTTCAAAGTCGAATGAGGATTTTCAGTCGCTGTTTCCTTCAGTTTTGCGATGTTAACTTCAGTTGCAGACGTTGATGGCCTACCAGAGCGAGGCAAATCTTCTATCACATCTCGACCGCTTTTGAACGCTTTGTGCCACTCATAAGCACGAGCTTTTCATAAAGTTGATTCACCGTCTCTGTAACATTTTCATTGACTCCAAACACGAAATTCCATTGGCGATGCAAAATTTAAGACAAACTCTATGTTCGATGTTTTTGTCCATTATAAAATAAGCAATACACACTAGATATGATATAACTAAACAGCACGGTATTTAATATAAATAACAGATCCAACTCAAACTCCGCGCCAAAATGGAAAACAGTTGTGCCAATCTAACAACAACAAAAAAAACAAAGATTTGAATTTGGAACCATAAACAAATAATCCATTCCCAATACTTTTTTGACTGAATGTATGTTACGTACTTTATCGGTGCACAGCTTTTTTTTTACATGTTAGTTACTCGTCGCATTCTACACACGCCACCGCTTGTTCAGGACCAGTGGCTATAAGAGAGTGCTACATGGCTTTAAGTGCCATAAGGTTCACAGCCCCTTCAGTCTGATAATGCGAATTCTGTATTACAACAAATAATACAGTATTCTCTACGCCATCAATCTTTCAACACAGCTGTCTTGCCAGAAACAATAAATTTTTACTTATTAATTTTATTGGCCTTATCAATTTATGATTATTTTTATGAAAGACTCACGCCTGTATCCCCGAAGATATAGGCAGAGGTGTAATATTGCACCAAAATTTCACAAAATGAAACGAAATTGAAAATTATAGCCACTCCTGTGTATTTCTGGTAGTGACATTCAAATCTAATAAAACTTCTTTGTTCGTACCAAATTGGTTTAACTTGATAGCATGGAGTGCATTTGTTCCATCAAGATGTTTCAGTCTTAATGTACACTTTGAGAAATCTATTTCGTTTCACATCTTCCAAGAGTCTAGCTTGAGATTTTATATTAGGTGGCTCTTACAATATTGTTATGCAGTTTAGAAGAAATTGCTGTAAACACTGCAATGTCGTAAAGTATTTTAATTGAAGTACCTTCCTTTATATGTAATCCAATATAGTAAAGCGGAGTAGAGTATACACAGACGGCTCAAAAACAAAGTATGGGACAGGTGCGGGCGTATTCTCCCATGACTTAAATATCAATATCTCAACATCCCTTGGTACTCTTAACACCATATTCCAAGCCGATTGTGTTGGGATCACAAGAGCCGCAACAGCAATCGCGTCTAAGAACGTAAGTGACCTGTCTTTACGCATCATCACAGACAGTGCCTCAGTACTACAAGCTCTCGGCAGCAACTGCTTTAGCAGCGGCCTCATCATGGAATGCCACCTAGAGCTGCAAAAGATTGCAGAGAAGAATCGGGTTACGCTGCAATGGATTAAAGGCCACAGCAGCTCCGCAGGCAATGACGCCGCAGACCAACTGGCACGGCAAGGATCGGACACAATGATAATGGGACCCGAGCCGATTGTACCGATACCGGCAAGCCAACTCAAAACGTGGTTACGCGAGAGAACCGTACAAGAACACGAAAAACAGTGGGCAGACCTAAACGAATGCAGACAAACAAAAAATGCTATCTCCTGCTTGAACAAGCGACTCTCGCACAAGCTGCTGCATTCAAATAGAAAAACACTTGAGCATCTGACAGGCATAATAACCGGCCACTGTCCACTCAATAAGCACCTATTCAACATAGGCGTTACGGACAGCCCACTGTGCAGGGGCTGTATGGAAACTGAAAAACACCCGCTCACGTCATTTTGCATTGCACAAGTGTGAGCGATCAACGGGCAAAGCTGCTGAACAACGCCAGAACCATGTGTGAGGCTTTGAACTACACCAGCCAACTAATGGCTTTCTGGAAGGAGCTAAGGTGGTATGAGTAGTCGGTGTCAATCAAGTCGCCAATTGCGCACAATGGCCCAAATAAGTGGCTAAGTGCGGCAAACCTAGGTCCAACTAACTGACTAACTATAGTAAAGCAGAATATGTTTTTTGTTTGTAGTCTATGGAACTTCTAATCAGATGTTTTTGTTTTTTGCATTCAGTTTATGAGGAACCAGGATTATTTACCTATTATTTTATTGTAACTTCTTGCTTAGATATTTTGGATTTGATAAAAATAAATATTACGCTATGGACCAGAGAGTGAAACCACGGTTTGAGTGAAAAAACAAGTAATTTGTCAATGTTCTTGGATACAGTACCAGATTCATTTGAGTGAGTCTAGACGTGAAGTATGTATAAGTATCGACGCGACATGCGTCGATACCCTTGCGCCATCACATCTTCCAAGCACAGCTGGATCGGCTGGCACTGCTGCTGCATTAGCGGAGACCCTCAAACGGCGCAAATACGGAAACCTATCTGGTAATTACGTTTTTGAGCCGTTTGGGGTCGAAACTCTGGGGCCATGGGGCCCTAGTGCACGCGCTCTTTATAAAGAAATCGCCAAAAGACTGATCGACGCTTCCCGTGACCAGGCTGAAGGCTGGTTTGTATTTTGCAGAAAGATTAAGCATTGCCATTCAACGTGGCAATGCTGCCAGCCTTCTGGGCACGTTACCAGCCCACAGCGTTGCGGAGGAATTTCTTGACGCGTCGTAGTAATTTTTCCTTTTTTTATTGTTTTACTTTTTCTTTTGTTATCATTAATTATTTATTTTTTGTAGTTAAGCTTAGGATAGTTTAGTTATATAAGTAGTTTTAGTTTGTTTGTATATATGTTATGATAAATATTTGTTAAATCTTGTCATAATAAAATATATTAGAAAAGTAAAAAAAAAACTGTGTAAGTAATATCTTAAATTCATATGACATAAGGGACATTTTACACTATGTCTGTCCCACGAAAGCATTTAAAGGGAGAGTGGGTGTAACAACGTCAGCTGCTTAGTTCCGAAATTCTTTTGGATAAGTTGCAATAAAAAAAACATACTTTTGACTCGACTCGGGAATCCAACCTGCGTGACCCCCACTCGCTTACCTAGTGTAATCGTTGGACGAATAAGCGATATTAATTTAAATACAACGCGTGTCGAAAAAAATATTGTAATCGCTTGGTTTATTCTACTATAGAATGACAAAATTATGTTTTTATTATAAATTAAATTTACTAGAGCTTTAGAGTATAATTTGGTATTAATATTAATACAATCGAAGCTCATTAACATCTTTTACCCGAACACTTTATTTTAAAGCCTGGAAGCTTAAATTTAATTAATTAATTATGTAACTATACAGTTTATACACAAACAAGTAATTTTATACAATATATTATATTAATGCCGTGTGGTTGACGGCATGGAATACAAGTGTCACCACCCCCTATCTTCCCGTGGGTGTCGTAAGAGGCGACTAAGGGATAACACGATGCAAATACCATCTTTGAGTAGAGACGGAAAACTCGACATCAAACCCTATACGACTACCTCGTTGGTCTCGCGGCATAAATGTGCGCGTGGGATCGGAAGGTCCCGGGTTCGATTCCTGGGTCGGGCAGTGTTATTGGGTTTTTCTGTCACGAAATTCTCAGTAGCAGCACGGAGTCTGGAAATGTGCCCGGTACGGCAATAGGCTCGCCCCTTATTACGTGGGACTAAAGTATATCTATCGAAAAGTGGGTGTAGAAATACACCTCTGCCTACCCCTTCGGGGATAAAAGGCGTGACGATATGTATGTATATATTAACGTATTATTTATGTTTACAAGCCACAACATATTATACGTTTTAGAAAACGAGGGAAAAAGATAATTGCTGGGACGAGTGCGTAAAAGAAGATCAGCTATCCATAAGTATTTTTAAGACATAATATTTTTACAACGTGTCATACTTTTCTTATCCTTAAACTACTACATATAATTGCTGTATTTTAGTAGCAGGTACCTACGTATTATTTTATTTGTATAGCTTATTTAACTTAGGATACATTACTGTATGTAACTATATACTGTTGCAACTCAATTTTGAACGGCTCAATCGAAGAATGAAGATTCAACCGTATAATTTGGATGACAATATGCGGCTAGCTTTGTGACGCCATTCTAAATCGAAGATGGCAGACTATTTATTTTTAAGCACACCTACAATCGGTCTATCAAATTTTCATGAAAGGAAATGCTGAAAATAACTCAAAACTAATTCTTCTCTCTAAATTCAATTTGGCGGACTAAGTTCTTTATGCTTGGCCAGAATATTGGTGTTTAATTAAAAGTTTTTCTGAGAATACGAAAGCGAGATGAACTCCGTTGACCTATCCAGACTGAAAAACCGGTTCAGCCATACCTAAAAGTAAAAAATAAATTACCTTTAATTTATTTATACAAGTCAGTTATACAATGCATGTGCATGTGCATATATATGAATGTTTTAAATAAATATATTGACTTGGCAATCGCATTAAACAATGTAATTTATATATGTATTACTTATGAGATATATTGTGTTTCCATGCGATGGCCGAGTCAATCTATTATATTATTTAAAACATTAAAGATTTTTAATTAACCAACTTGGTATTACATGGATCTCACAACTTTTTACGGTCGCGAGACTTGGTATTTTTGACAAGAATTGTTTTTATGGGAATGATCTTACTATTACTGTCTCAGTTATTTGATGAGTTAGCGTCACTACATGTTATTATTCTGTAAAATCAGTAAGCATGAATGCTTTGAGGCTAGTATGATTCATAGAAGTCTATTTCAGGTGTCTTGCTTGTATATTGCATACAGCATATTGAATTACACATTTAAGTTTATGATTATTCTATATATCTATTCATCAATAGAAAGCTAGTACAACAATAACAATTGTAAACACGACAACAGGCGACGAAACCCAACTGATATTAAGAATTCTACTTAATTTGCTTGAGAGATAGATGAGAGTATAATAATTGCACTGGAACAAATTGGTACTGATACTGTTGCCAGAGATGGCAAGTTGAAGGGAAGAAAAATTGGGTCTTTGACGTTATTCACTTCCAAATGCCGCACAAATGTTACTACTCTGATTCGATATTTTAAAAGGGTCTTAGCTAATCCCATTCTTTCTTCCCCAACCTTCTCTTCTGGACACTCCACTACCGATACAGGACAGTCTAAATATACTTGGTATGGACATACGCCGCAATCTCAACCAGAGAAACTACATTGAGGGTGTCATTAAATCGGCATCTCGAAAACTCGGAGTCCTGAACAGAGTGAGGAGCATTTTCACGGCGGAGCAGCTGTGTCTATTTAAATACAAGACTCAGGTTCGCTCCTGCGTGGAATACTGCTCTCATCTCTGGAACGACTCCGCTCAGTACCTGCTAGATGCCCTTGATAGGTTGCAGCGGCGTGCTATCCGTATCATAGATGACCTTGAGGCTACTAAGACCCTTGAATCTCTGCAATTACGCAGGGACGTAGCCTCAATGGCTGTCTTTTACCGATTGTACCACGGTGAGTGTTCAGAAGAACTCTTTCAACTAATCCCACCCTCTCCTTTCCTATCCCGAACAACACGTGCCGGGTTAAAGTGCCACGCTTACACGGTAGAGCAGATACCGTCACGTACGAAAAGGTTCGGTACATCTTATCTTTGCCGTACCATAAAGATGTGGAACTCACTGCCAGCTCACGTGTTTCCTTCCTCCCTTGATCCTGGGTCCTTTAAGCGGGGCGTGAAAAAGCATCTCTCAAGGCCGTCAAAGTTAGGGCCGGCATGTCACATTGCTTAACCAGCAATTGGGGATGGTGGCCTTCCCAATAGGACTTCACTGTCAGCTTACCATCAGGCAGCGTGAAGTCAATCTGACAGGTTTATTTTAATAAAAAAAAAATAATAATCGAATTATCCCCTTCCTGCTAAAACCACGAGGGATCTAATACCTTTAAAAAATCCTTCTTGTATCTGAGATCCCACTTTGAGACTAACGCAAACGCGGAGGGTAGAGTAATAGCTTTCAAACATCACCTTCATCTAGTGATATAAACAAAAAATGTATTACGAGATAAAAAGAAAGCTTACAAACCGCAGTGCAGCTTTGTGGCGAACTGAATGTGTGTGGCAACACTGCGGTCCCGAATGCCTCAGAGAGTTGGTCAAGGCCTCGTCTCCGGCTTGCCTTTATTGGCTGGCCGGAGTGGATTTTCATGAGTGCCCGCAGGACTCTCAACTCTGGCTTGCCTTGGTCGGCCGGTCAGAGGGAAGCCGCAAGAGCTATTAGCTCGGGGGTGGAAGTTTCATTCTCAAGGGCGTAACTACGGGGAAACCCGCTTCGGGTCTCAGTTGTCTCGAGCCCGTGATGGCAAAACCGGTGCCGCACCGCTCGACACCCCTAGCCACTAGCACTGTCGTTGCCATCTGGCTGCCGTTATGACATAGTTTTTCTGCTTTGGGCGGCTGTTTAAAGAGGGCCCATCTAGTGAGTTGGCGAGTCACCACCTGCCTCGTAGACGGATGCTATAAGAGTATCACTGGCAGGTGCCGTTTGTTATCTATAGTATAATTTTCAGTCCATTTAACAACCATCATCCCTATAACCCGATTTCATTAGATCTACTAGAAAACAATAGTCCTAAATGTGCTGTAGCTAATCCATAGTTGTACTCAGTAGTGCAGTCGTGGAGGGTACGTGGCATGTGTTCCATCCCATTTAAGATTAAAACTCTCTACGGGCCTCTGCACGTTGGATCCATATCCTCGTGTAAGCCTTCCAAAGGTCCGGTTATTCTTTTTACACCAACTGTTAGAAGAATAACCGTGTAAAAGAGAAACATAATAATAATATTCTACCACATACACACATCACTATCTTGTCCCAAGCTAAGCAGACCTTGTGTTATGGGTACTAGACAATGGATAAACATACATTTATACTGTTTTTTGTAAATAGGTACATATTACACATAGACCCAGACCAAGACAAACATCCATGTTCATGCACACACATGTTTGACTTGAGCGGGAATCGAACCCGCGACCTTCGGCGTAGCAGTCGCTTACACTCCCGCTGCGCCAACCGGTCGATACATATAATACTATAACATCATAGCTTCAAGATTTTGCTTCAATTAAAAATTGCCAGTGAGATTTCGTATAATCAAGGAAGCTGAACCTAGTCACTCGCTTGCCGATGTAATAAAAAATATTTAATGTTCACGTAACGAGTGTCTCGGGCATAATGACTCCGTTATATACAAAATTCTTCGTATTTGTAATATGAATAAGCAAAAACGTTAAGTAGCCTTTTTTCTTATCATGCTATAAACGATAATTTATTCCTTATTGCTAAAGTTACGACGTTCACTTTACTGGGCGTTTATATTTGACATGAATCTGTTCATACATTAATTAAAGCTAAATGAAGTAGATCGAAGGGCCACTTTAAAAGTCGCGACGAGTTTTACATATTTATAAAGTGCACTGTCCTTTTTCCAGTTGATCAAACCTACGGGATAGGATCATTAAAAAGGCTAGAAGAGTTATTAAGGGTTACATGGGATTTAGGTTATGGTAGCAGCCGTCGACAGCAGCAGACATCATTGGAAGGGTTAACATTGAAAAGTCGGTGGTGCGCGCCGAGGATTCAAACCCGAAACTCTCTGCAAGACAGACTTATGGTATTTCCACTCGGCTATCACTGCTTATTTCGTATCGGAAATAGCTAAATTCTAAAAATATTTTAATCGCTTATGAGTTCGTTTTAAATTGAACATTAACGTTATCATGTAAAAGATTTTAAGTATCGTATTCTTCGTTACGAGCTTGATTAGCTTATAACTTTTATTTGTTGTATTGAACATTTCAAGTAAGCCAGCAAAATTGCTTAAAATTTTAACTTGGAATAAGGTTATACATATGCCTAGAGACCGAATACTAAATTTGACACATAAAAAGTGTGGAATAAAATATAAGAATACTAGAGAATGCTCATAGTTATGCTTGTACATTATTTAACCGTTTCTTCTCGATCCCTTGGGACCTTTGTCTTAAGTGCACCTATACGCTCCCGAAGGAACATACATGCAAAATGTCAGCTTCTTGCAGTCACCGCGGTGTTTTTTAGTGCGCAGACCAGCTTTCAGGAATCCCACATACTTCCTCTACTGTACTCCAGACCTAACTTTAAATTGAATTTTGCGGCTTGGTGAAGGGAGATCTGAAACGGCAACTGGTTTTTTTTTATATATAAGAACAAAAAAACAAAAAAAAAAAACAATTACTCTTAAATTCACTCCAGCACCTCATACATATAGTTTAGATATGGTTGCTATTGGTATACATTTTATGAGAAGCTCACGCCGAGGGTCGCTCTGATGACTTGTCGTTTTAGGGGGGAATCGATACTTGTTAAGGTAAAGGTTGATTTATTATTCGATAGTTTTTGTCGTATCGCTATAAATCAATTGAGTTTTACCTGGCGTGTCTCATGCTACGGAGATACCCCGATAAAATGACTTTGAAAAATAAGTCACCGTTTTGTGCCCAATAAAAACTGTTTTACGTCACTTTTACTCTTCAACTTTACAAATTAGATTGGTAAAGAATATTCTTCTTACATAGTAACTTGAGACGTTGATTTGATGGTTTGATTCAATATGACAATCTACGAAGCGAAAACCCTAAACTTATATTGAGAACGACTTGAACTTCAATGGAAACTGTATTGAAGGGCTTCTATTGTTCCAAATTCGTTGCGTAGTCTTTATATATATCGAATATATTTTCATCTTAGAATTTCTTAATATGAGTTTTTATTTTACTTGCCTCATAGTAAGTTAGTCAGTTTCAATTTTTGCAAACTGTATTAATACCACTCCTGACTTCTGATTCAAAGATAAACCATTTTTATGATAAGGATGAGCAACTATCGAGTTGATTGAAGTTGGTTCAGCTACTAGTTCATTCAATTTAATTTATCAGAAGAGAATCTTCATTGGTAAGATAAGAGAAACATGGGAGATTTGCTATTGTTTGGCATGGTCAAATTTTGAGTAGAGAAGGAGTGATTGTATCCGAATTTGATAGAATATGGTCCTAATTACATAACCATGGTCCTAATTACACTAGCACAAAAAGAACACTAACCGTTATTTTCAATTGCTATACACGTGGCTGGAGTAATATTAATTACCCATTTTGCAACAACATTTTTCATGGTTCGGTGAGACTTGGCCTCATTCTGGTTTTCAATTAATCGAATATTCGACACAATAGCTGTCAGCTCACATTTAGGACATGACTTGCGTAATTGTATAATGTATTGGATAAAAAAATCCAAAACAAGGTTGTGTTGTAACTGAGGAACACCAGGCGGCAGATGTGGTGTAATGTGATTAGGAACTTCACATATTTATTTTATGCTAGGGCAAAATAAGAGTCATAATAGTAAAACTTCGGTCTTGTTATATATTATAGGCTAAATATAGTTCCAGTTTAGACCTGACCCAATCTGTCTCAAACCTATAATACGTATACTTAATTATGGTAAGGATAGTAATAATAATTTACGCTTTAAAATTCGTTAAATAAAATAACTGAATTCATCAGCTCTGCATATACCAACGAGTCTTAAAGAGAGCATTAGTGTCACGGTAGGTTACAGTTTTGCTGAATACCCTTGACATTAGCGAGATTCATGAGCAGCGGTTACCATTTACCACCAGATGGGCTGTTAGCTCGTCTGCCTCCAGCAGCAATAGAAAAAGGAGACAACACACACATAACATTATGGAGAGCTCTCAGAGATGCATGTTTCCCCACGACTATATACTTCTATTTTAACAAACGATAAGTAACAATTTTTAATACGCACTTTACCTTGTAGTGTTGCGCAATGTGGGTTTGAAACCAAGTTCTGTGCGTAGCAGTCGATAAGTCACTCTACTAGGCTATCGCGACCTATATATGTAACGAACATCTTTTAGTGATGATCAAAAATAGTTTAAATTTAATTTAGAACTATGTTCGGCGTTATAGTTAGTCCTTGTTTCGTAATAAGGCCAACATGCAGGTTTACTACAAATGATTAGTTTCGTCGTAAAATTGTATGTTCAAAGTAAAGCTTAGCTGAGTTCGTACATTTTCACTTAAAACTTCTTGTTCATAGTTTAACCTTTTAATCGTTAGTGAACCGGCATTTATCGACTGGCTGGACGATACCAAGATCACAAGATTAGCGTTAAAAATGCCGAAAATAATTTTTTTTTCACGAAAAATACACATTGTGGTATTTTTCCGTTTTTTTCGCATGTTACATAGAAAAATTAACAGAAGGAATCCTTTGGAAAGATATAGGATTATTTCGAATGTTTCACTTGATGTATTGAAAAGTTGAAAAAAGCAAGTTTTATTCAAATTGAAATATATCTTAATAGGTGAAATACGAAACAAAAAAAAATAAACATGAACATGGTGAATACAAATAGATAGGTAGGTAATCTAGCACTCCTCGCCCACAATCCCAATTTCACTGGCCGAAGAATCGTCAGCTTCACCAGACACGAGCTCGAATTTGAAAGCTTTTGTTTAGCTTGCATTAAATGTAAATTTTATCGGACGTAAACCAGTTCAAAGTAGATCTTCGACCAAAAGTGATGTTTTTTTTTTCATTTTATCGGTACGTAGGTATCATTATGGAAAGAGTTTAAGCATAGAATATCCTTAGTTAAATCCCGTACTTTTAGTAAGTAAAGTAGGGATTTGAAAAAAAAGACATGAAAAGTTTCCCGTTTATTTCAATATTTTCATTTTTTTTGGAAAAAGACATGAAATATATAATGGCAAATTTTCTTGAATCTTTCGAATGAAACATTAAAAAAAACAACGGAATTGAAAAGAAACGGGAACTTTTCCTGCTTTTTTCAACGCTACACAAGATGTACTTATAAAAAAAAAACATAGCTAACTGCCTTGGGCCATGAAATATGATTTTAATTCATCAGAGCCCTTACGCCAGTTTATAAATCAAGACAGTCTCTATCAAACTGATTTATCTATAACTAGCGACCCGTCCCGGTTTTACACGGGTGCAATAGGTACATAAACCTTCCTCTTGAATCACTCTATCTATTAAAAAAAGCCGCTTCAAAATCCGTTGCGTAGTTTTAAAGATTTAAGCATACATAGAGACAGACAGACAGAAGACAGACTTTGTTTTATACTTTGTAGTGAAACGACCCTTTGTACACGATTTCAGAGCATTAGGTTCGGCTTAATAGAAAAATCCTTTCGTTTAAACTTAACAAGTATTAATTATACAGAAAGTTAAATACATTTCGAGGACAAGTTTCATAATAGGCTGATCTTCTGGCTATATAACGGTATTTAATAAAAAAAAATTAGAAAAACAGATCAGTTTGACTGAGTGTAATATTGCGATTGAAGATGAAAAAGTAGAGCAAGTAAGAGAATTTATATATTTGGGTAGCGTTTTTACAAGAGACGGAAGATGTGAAGAAAATATTCAAAGGAGAGTGACTGTGGGCAATCGTGTAAATGGAGCACTGTATGCCTTTATGAACGGCTAGACTGTGCCAAAAGAGGCGCGATTGGCAGTTCATAATGGAGTGCTTGTCACCACGTTGATGTATGGAAGTGAGAGTTGGGTATGGTAGAATAAGCATGAAAGCAGAATTAACGCAGTTGAGATGTGATCACTGCGTAGTATGTGTGGTATGATGAGACTGGTTGATAGAATTCCGAATGTACGAGATATTATGATAATACGAGAGAACAGTGGTCAGAAAGAAGATGTCGTGACTAGGAAGTGAGAATGGAATGCTGAAGTGGTTTGGACACGTAAAGCGAATGAGTGAAGAAAGAATGACAAATCAGATCTATAAGGTAAATGTGTGTGGACAAGTCGGTCGCGATTACTACACGCGATACGTGAGGGTATGTATGTAAAAACAGAACATGCCAATAATTTTCTCGAATGTGATCAAGATTCAAATGAAAGTGGGAATGAATCGGTCACTCAGCGAGACCCAAAAGAATGGGACAGGTCTGAATTAAGATAATCATTAAATAAAGTAGGCACTTATATTCTTCCAACGAATTTTCTATTAGCTACCGCAATTTGTCTGACATATTCATAATCGGAGTTATTGTTTATGAAAAATTGTCAAACCTCATTTTTGCCATAATTTTTATTGTAGTTTTTATTGTTGACTTAAGTTTGAAGTTGCGTCCGTTTTAGATTTCAATTATTCAATCTTGCATTTTAGGATTAGGACTTCTGCTTTAAAAATAATTTCTCAAATCAGCTCTTTATTTTAGAACTGCCAGAAAAGATTAAGATGTTTATACTGCAAAGAGAATCGGTATAAAACTATTGTCATTGCTTCTATATCTTGTAATCTATTCTCATTTCACCCTTATAAAGTTGCATACCTTAACATCATATCTGAAGTAAGTACATTTTACCCATTTTGTTTTTAAGGAGCGATCAATTATTCAACTCCATTGGTCTTAGTGTGGCAGGCTGTTTAATCCTGTAAAATATGGGATTCTTTATAATTTGTGGCTGAGCAGCTCCATGGGTCCGGATACACACAAGATTTTGTTACAAATTTCAAATTATATTTATCTCCTGCCGTCTAACCATTCGGCCATTAACCCCTCAACTGCAATATGTAGCACCTCATAGGTGCAGAAGAGAAAACGCTTCATTTGCTTTATGTACCTCATAGGCGCATAACGGGACGGCTATCATTGGTTGATATTTAACGGTTTTTGCACTTGTAACACGATCTGGTTATATCATTCGATGTATCGATTTCCGCTTGACCAATTTTAATACATTTTTAAACTGGAAACGAGCAAAAATGAACGAAAATTAATTAAATAAAATACGTATGCTCTTGAACTTTGCGTCGACGCCATATTGGCCATTTTCATATTGAAATAAGTGTGCACGAGATAGGAAAAAATGTTTGTAATGAGAAAAAATTGAGTAATCTTATAAGTATTATTTACAGAACTACTGGAAAATAAGTGTAAATTTCATATTGAGTCATAGTTTATCGAAAAGTGATAAATATTGCAGTGCGACGGTCCCTACGTATATAAAGACATGTCGAAAATGGCATATTTTTTTTATTGCATCATTGGCTGTAGATTATCTATGCGCACATACTGACATACGATTTTTTTTTAACTTTATTTATTTACCTTGTTTTACAAATCGTATAAAAGAACAAGTACTATAATAAAAAAAACGAATAAGTGTCGTAGATACAGACATCTGTTACATATATTTTTGTACGGTGTTTTAAAATGCGTGCCACTCGGTGCGAATGCGGTCTTGTATAGGGGCTTGGTATAGGGTTTGTATCAAGTTTCCTTCTCTTACAGTGCTGTTCTCTGCATAATATGCTCCCTCTGTCGGCTCTTACGATGATATGGGGTGGTGACATTCCGTATTCTTAATCCGTCACCACACAGACAGCGTATAAAAAGGTATAATAGACATGACTGTCATACTTTTATTTTATTATCGGCGTAGAAACGGTCATCTATCAGTTTTTTCAAGAAAACGTAAAAAAATAATTTGTGTAAATAGCATTATAAATCTCTTAAAACTGTTAAAATATTGTAGAAAGAAAATATTTATTATTGGTCATAGAACTATTTCTAGGGAGTGCTGAACACAAATTACGCTCTCCTGTAAACCTCGATTTTTGACTTGACCCTATGTACGTAGGAACCGTCGAGTGAAAAAGTAACGAAACTTTTGTAATGCACTTATTACGTTCCCAAAGAATGGCGGCCGTTATTTTTCGTCGCGTAAACAAAAACGTTTTATAGTGAAATTATGATTCTAAAGTAATATGTGTATCTTTGCACATTGTGTATTGTTTTAACGTAATAAAGTGTTCGTTTGGTGATTATGTGTGGATATTCGATAAATAAAGTTTACAATAAAGTTTACAAGTTATACCACTGAAATTTCTCAAAATCAAAATATATTACATCGCTGTGAGAACAGGTATTTAGTAAGAAGCAACGATGTCGGCGGTCCGGCTAAGAGCTCTGAAGCTCTGGAAAGACACCAACACACCGCACACTAGCAACTTAAATACACTCTTTAAAGAAGTTCCTCTCACACAAGCCATTGGCAACCAAATACCGAAACAATTTGTGTTCGACAAGAAATACAAAATCCAACTGTACGAGGATCTACACGAGGGAGCGGTTAATCACAACGAGCTCACGATCTTCACAGATGGGTCTAAGACGGATACAGGTACGGGTTCAGGAGTATTCTCCGAGGACCTAAATATCAACATCGCAGCACCGCTGGGAGCCTACAACACGGTCTACCAGGCCGAATGTTTTGGCATAATCCTAGCTGCCACAGCAATCATGGCACGTGAGGTAAGGGAACGATCCATTAGGATCCTCTCAGATAGTAAGGCAGTCCTCTCAGCCCTCAAAAGCCATACTATCACCTCGGCGCTCACGCTTGAATGCCACCAGAAACTAACAGAGGTAGGTAAACAAAACAAATTAACACTGCAATGGATCAAGGGCCACAGTGGCTCTAGAGGGAATGACGCAGCCGACGTACTTGCCAGAAGAGGGGCCACTTTAGAGGTGGTGGGACCCGAGCCCATTATTCCCCTCCCTTCTGGATTTTATCGCAACCTGGTAAGAAATAGGACCAGGACCCAAACAACCAGTCCTGGATTGGTATTGAAACATGTAGGCAGGCCAAGGAGGCTCTTCCCGAAGTAGACGGTAAGATAGCTAAACAAATCTTCCGGCTGTCCAAACAACAACTGCGGACAGTCACGGCCGCCTACACAGGACACGGATTCCTTAATAAACACCTATTTACTATAGGTATCACCGACAGCCCGCTATGCAGGGCCTGTATGGCAGCAGACGAGACGGCAGCCCACCTGCTCCTCGACTGCCCTGAGGTCGCACAGTACAGGCAGCAGTACCTGACAAGACACAGCACCCTGAGGGAAGCAGTGGGCCACATCAAGAGTCTGCTGGCCTTCCTCGAAGAGCTGGAGTGGCTGGAATGACGACACCATTCCCACCCGCACGCAAAATACACGCCAAGACGTGGAGTTGCGGAAACAGCCCGTGCCATCAAGTATCAAGAGAACAGGTATTTACTTATTGAAAGATATAACTAGTTAGATAAACTCGTAACGAAGCCAAGAAAGTATAATTTATGCCATATTATTATATTTTTTTAGAAGAATTTTTTGTTTTGGTGCAAGTCTACGTAAAAAATTAAAATTATTTGAAATGAAGTTGTCATTTCCTGCGTTGGGCAAACCGGGCCTTGCGCAGGATAGGGGTTAATCAAGAAAATCGAAATTAATTACATTTTTATGCTCTCTTTTGTAGAGAGGCTCTTATATTGAATTAAATTCTCATCATAGCAATTGAATGCTAAAAGCGACCGCGTCGCATTGAAAAATAATTTCAACGAAAACAAACAACTATTGACTTTTAGAATAGCTTTTAAATCATGAATAGCGTGGTGATATAAGATGCCACACAGAACCTAAAGTGATGAGTTTAGTTAATTTAGGATTTTCCTAAAACCATCCCGAATGCATCCCTTGCTTGCGCTTCGGAGACAAATACATTATTGATCAACCGAAATAATAGGTTGGGGAAAAAGTTTCTTCGCATTTTTTAAGAAAATTCAAAACATTTTTTAACATAGTTTATTTACATTTAACCAAAGTATGTAGGTACCATTTTGTTCGATAACTTTCTGCCATCTTGTAGGTAGGGACATGATCCCATTGCTATAGAAATTTTGGGACTTCTGATCAAAATACCGCGACAAGTGGTTTTGGCAGTCCTCTCGCGATGTTAACCTGACACTGCCCAAAAAAATTCTAAAGAGACCGAAACAGGTGGAAATCTGAAGGTGCAAGATCAGGACTATACGGCGGATGCATTAACACCTCCCAGCCAAACTCTCTTAATTTTTGCTGAGTGGCTAAAGATGTGTGAGGTCTAGCGTTATCATGATGAAAAACCACACCCCTTCTGTTGATTAATTCCGGCCATTTTCTCTCAACTTCTTGCTTTAATCTCATCAGTTATTCGCAGTAGACTTTAGAACCGATGCATGGTACTGCCTGGTGGTAACAGCTCATAATGAATAATGCCCTTCCAATCCTACCACACACACAGCATCACCTTGTTGCGAGTTAACCCGGGTTTCGCCACAGTCTGTGAAGCCTGGCCGGCCTTTGACCACGACCTTTTTCACACGTTCTTGTCGTACGTGATCCACTTTTCATCACCAATTATCAGCTTCTTCAAAAATAGTTCGATTTCATTACGTCCTAATGAAGAATCACAAATGAGTACACGGTTCATTTGGTTTCTTTCAGTGAGCTCGTGAGGTACCCAAATATCGAGCTTTTTTGTGTACCCAGTTTTTTTCACATGCGTCAAAACTGTTTTGTGGTTAATTCCCAGTTCTTCAGCTACGTCGTAACTACTGATATGACGATCTTGCTCCACTTTTTCAAAAATGGCATCCATTTTATCCGTAATAGGGCGACCAGAGCGAAGTGCATCTTTGACATCAAAATTTCCGGACTGAAAACGCTTAAACCAAATTTGTGTTACTCTCACAGCACTAGGTCCATAAACATCGCAATTTTTTTTCGCGGCTTGCGTTGCATTTTACCTTTTTTGTAGTAAAATTTTAAAATGTATCGAATTTCTGCATTAGATTTACTCATCTTGACAGTACGAAAAACAAATAAAAATCACACATTTTCCTAATTTGAATTTGGAATTATGTTCTTTAAAATTTAAACTTTCAGTTATACCAAAACCAGCCAGATACAAATAGTATATACAAAAAGAGATTTTATTACAAGTTCATACATACTATAATGCATAGGATTGAATAGAATGGGTGCATAGGATTCCCATCAAGAACTTAGGGTCCCAAGTCAACCTCACCTGCCGATCAACGGACGAGGCTCTGGCAAACAAAATATCCCGATGAGCGGCAATAGGCTCGCCACCTATTATGTGGGATCAAAACACTGGCGAAATGTGGGCGTTTAATATACCTCTACCTACCCCTTCGGAAAACAGGCGTGAGTCTATGTATGTATGTACATACTATAATGCGAAAAGACTTTTCCCCCAACCTAATATGATTGAATAACAAGTGCATTTATTCATTTTTATCCTTGTGGCCAAAAAATTAAAATCCTGCCAAGTGCATGTCGAGACATGCATAATGTAGGGTTCCGCAATACCCATTACCCACTGATTTAAGAATAGCAGTACTTAAGCATAATATTTATTTTATCGCTCGCAAGTAGAAGTTTAAGTTAATATTCGTTTATTAGTAAAGTCTAATAGGCCGTTATAATTTTCATTGAAAGTTCATTACATCATATGTCACTATTAAGCATAGTATACATATACCTAAACAATAAGGTTAAGCTTAGAAGATGAACGTACACTTATCCTGGTGCTTTTGAAATACCTACCTAACAATATTGTAGAAAATAAAAAAATGCTTTCTCATTGAGTTGTATGGGTGCTAGCAGTAAAAGTAAGTTATTCAACATTTTATCTTACAGTTTTGTACGCGTGATTACAATGTTTAACTACGCGAAATTTCAGCTTTATAGTGGTTTTTGTTTTTGCGTAAACCCGCCGACGGAGAGAAGAACGGACGGGCATGCCATGACATGACCACGGAACCCTATAAACGGTGTACCTGGGTATTAATGGTAAATTAATGTCGTGTTAATGGGAATGTGCAAGAAGTATTATAGAAATGCATTATTGGTGCTAATTTGTAGCTGCACTACAGTGTCAAAAAGTATCTTTGTTTGTTAAAAACTTATATATATGCTGTGAAAGCAACCATTAAACTGATAGCTTTCTCAGAAATCAAACAAAATTTCAATTTGTCTGCTACAGAAACCAAATAGATACTTACAAACATATCGTCACGCCTTTTATCCCCGAAGGGGTAGGCAGAGGTGTATTTCCACACCCACTTTTCGCCAGATATACTTTAGTCCCACGTAATAAGGGGCGAGCCTATTGCCGTACCGGGCACATTTCCAGACTCCGTGCTGCTAATGAGAATTTCGTGACAGAAAAACCCAATAACACTGCCCGACCCAGGAATCGAACCCGGGACCTCCCGATCCACGCGCACATTTATGCCGCGAGACCAACGAGGCAGTCGGATAGGGTTTGATGTCGAGTTTTCCGTCTCTACGCAAAGCTGGTATTTGCATCGTGTTATCCCTTAGTCGCCTCTTACGACACCTACGGGAAGATACGGGGTGGTGACACTTGTATTCTATGCCGTCAACCACACGGCTCGTCAACAGCACGACCAAATAGAATATATGCATGAAAACAACTGTATCGGTCAGATACTATAGTTATGTAGATACTATTATATTTAATTTTTTGTTGCATAATCCATGAGAACCCTTAGAGAAACCCTGAGTGAATAAAATATTTCAGTAGAGGGTGCGTTATTATTATACAATACTGTGTTTATTTCGTTTGCCTTAGTTTGAAATTGAGGAATTTGTGAGAAATGTAAATGACTTTGAGGTATTTTAGAAGAACAGTATTGACCGAAAAACAACGGGCTGCTCACTTATAACCACCGTTGACTTTCTGAAGTTATAATATGACTACTATAAATTTCATATAAAAGAACTACATTTATTTTATTTTTATAAAACTGCCTTTTAAATATTTTACAATTTTGGACTTACATTTCTTACTTATGCAAATGAATAAATTTTGTCTGTTTCAATCAGGTCATAACTCTGCCATTACATTGACATTTGACAAAACTTTTAAATAGAATTGGGACTAGGATACTTATAAATTGCTTTATTATAAAGTAATGTGTCAAAGATCAACATGTTAATTACAAGTTTCAATGCCTACGTACTATGGCGTTTATGGCGCTTTTGCTGGTGCAAAGCACTTAAGGAAATTAACCGTCGTAGGTTTATAACACAATTTTGTGTGGCTTTTGGTGATGTATTTGTTTAGAGAAAGGAAATTAAAAGCCCTAATAGGTCGTCTAATGGAGTAAACACATTAGCGTATTGACATGTGCCGCTAATGTAATTCAAGTAGGTACCTCTGGTGCTATATAAAATTACCTACAACTTGCAGGCGAACAGCGAATAAAAACAAATTTTCCAATGATTGTATTCCATAATGTTCTCGAAAGACGTGTGAAGTCTGCCAACCCGCACTTGGCCAGCGTGGTGGACTATCCCTTCTCATAGTGAGAAGAGGCCCGTGCCCAGCAGTGGGATTGTATAAAGGGCTGATGATGATGATGATGACTGTATTCCGACAACACTCACGCAATGTATAAAGTGTTGCTGAAGTCATTAGAAGAACTATGAATAAAAAATAAATCAATTTTCCCGTTTTGCTGTACTACTTTTGATTTGAGATTTCTAGGACAAGTTATTTTAGGCAGATATTTCAGACTCAAATAGTGCGGAGGACGAACTATAAAGAAATTCAAACAACGTATACAAATTGAACCCAGACTCTGGCAAACTAATTGTGAAATACTTATATTATAACACACCACAAATTTGAATAGGGTACTTTCGGTGGTAAACAAAAAAATATGAAACATGTTAAAAATGAAAAATGATGTAAAATTAAACACAAATATATTTAATATGAGTCACAAATTCATGTGATTGATTTAATAAATCGAAATTAAAAATCGTCATTTTAATCTACAGGCTGATTTTTAATTGGTTTTGGAGCGAAAGCCATCTTATTACATATCGTTAATAGAACCTAACCAGCTAATAATATTTGAAATATAAGCTAAAAAAATCTTGATAAATTAATTAATTTAATTGTACTAGAACTCGAAGTATCACTGCCGCACACTGGCGAAGTACGAGCGATCGTGTCACACACACTGGCAGTTATTACCGCCCTCCCACTCCCCGCCATGCGCACCCGCCACCCTCCGCTGCAGGGCGCCAGCAGGGGGCGGGGCGGGGCGGCGGCGCGGCGGGGTGCGGCCCGTGCGGCGCGGGCGCAAGTTGACCTTCAGTCTTAAGAAATTAGGTCAATGGGACAGTCGTTAAACACGCTCTCGTCACTCTGTGTCCGTGTTACGTAATTAAACTACAATCGTGGATCCTTACAATACTGATGTGTTCGCTAGTGGATTGATAGGCCACAACCTGACCTGACTCCATATGGTTTTATTAGTGGATCAAGGTTATAAGATTTGTGTACAAAGAAGAAACGGAGTCGCGAGAACGCGAGAAACATGTGTGTGCAAATATGTAAATTGATTGTGATGTAAGCAGAAGACTGTAAAGGTAAGTGATTTGCTTTACTCATTGTTGTGAATACCATCGTTGATAACATGTTTTAAACACGCCAGAAATAAGTAAATACCTAAATTCGGCTTTTACTAGTTATTGAAAATGATTATGTACCGACGATTAATACGTAAATAACAATAAGTTCTACTTTTCGTCCACTAGTTTATTATGATTGCGTGAACCCACAGCTTATTTCTGTTGACTTACGAAGGAATAGGTAGGTACAGCTATTTAGTTACATGTGTTTATTATTTTAATTATTAGGTATGTGCTTAAAATAATGAAGTTGTCATCGTAATTAATGTGTGTTTTGTAAGTACGTAAATTAGGTATCACTATCCATCCGTACTTCTTATGCTGGGGCCTGCCTCACTACCGGCTAACGTCAAGCTATGCTAGCGCGATAACTATTGCGATATTTTTTTAAAGTAGGTGACTAAAACGCCAACGTGAATGCCCATCATTGGCGATAAAAACGCCAAACGCTAATGTTAATGCCGTTGTCAAATTATCGCGTTAAATCGTGGCTACACCTAAGGTTAACGTACATTATCGCAATAATTAATGGCATTTCTCGTTAGTATAGCCCCAGTAGAAGTGTTTTGCTGACTGATACGTGTTTTATGGGTAGGTAGTTACCTACTGTTAGACGCGCTGTACGGTACCTAAAACAGCTGTTGACCTCGCCGCGCGACGTCAACAGCTGTGTTTAGGTACCTACAGCGCGCCGACGAGACGATCGACGATCGAGTCGCGCAACTCGCGCATTACTACGTATTTTCTAGAGTTATGGATGTTTATAACTTTTTTATTTTACGTGGTAGGTAAATTTTGATTTTAAATATGAATAGCAGACATTTTTTCCAACGTGAGGTTTTTTTTTCCTAAACCAATAAAAAATCAGCGTGTATAAGTATATCTCGTGACACGTCATATTGGTGTTACGTCATACAGGCCATAACAAACCGCTGTCAGTAAGTCATTTACTACCTACATATTTAATATTTTTTGAGCAAAATACGATGTTTTATTGTGTGTGCCACGATCTCCTTATAAAATAAAGCTGGCGACACTTAGTTATTGTGTCTTGTCGGTTCGCGTGCTTTGAATTGCAGGTTATGTTACTGCCGAATAACAGGCAAAGGATAATTAATTGTAAAAATGTTGTACTTACATTGACGTGATCTTTACATAAATACAATCCAGTTTAATTTGATAATGATTTTGGGTTCCTTTTGCGAGTTCTAACCAAAAGAGTCCTCATTTCTAAATCATCCGGGACTTTGATGGAGTTCTAACGCTAGTATTTTTACAATTTAACACTTAACACCAACGATAGCGACTATAGTAACTCATTATTATTTACTATATAGATTAATTAGATACGTCATTTTTACAATAACACGAAACATAAACAGTGGTCTTTGACAAACGAAATCAATATTAAATAATGTACTTTGTCAAACAAAGAAGAATATCCTATTCACGACACAGAGTGTTAGTAGTGACAAATTGACCGTGTGTAGAACTACTTACATCTAAATTATAAAAGGAAAAAGAATACTGTTACACAAGAAGTTACAAAATGTTGATAGTAACAATTTTGAAGTTCTTATACGAAAGTTCTTTGCGTCGTATAACTTTATTACACGTTGTATACGTGTCGACTCGCAATATTATCCATGAAAAAGCGAGTACGTGTAACTGTTCGTGAATATCATGTGTACAGCAAGGATCGTTTTGAAATTGTCATCTCTTTAGCAGTATTTAACGCAAAATTTCTACATTAGGTCTTATTACGTCGTTCAGTTAAACGTTAATCATTTTCATTGCGTATTTGGTGATTGGAATAAAGCTCGAATGAATTTATACGTTGGTAATTCAAATTCAGTAACTCAGATGTCATCGGCCTGTAATTTATTAATGATTTATTTGCCGGCGAGTTTCACCCTTAACGACACGTTACATCTCATTGTCTTTCTGTTGAATACGAACGGTACCTTTTGAATTAGTTATAAGTTTACGTGCTGTAGCCTCGTTTGTGACAACTTAGTAACTTTGTATCGAAATAAATCATTTGTACTACAAAAGCAAATAATAGGTCTGGTGATCTGGTCCATGACCAGATAGATTGAGTTATCTGCTTTTAGAATACGCACGTGATACTGTGCTGAATTTAGATGAACTGATGAATTTTGAATTTAAAGTGGTCAGAGTAAATAGATTGGAGATTTATGAGAAATTAAGAGACTTTTATATAAATAGGTAGACTAGTGGAGGGAATAAAGACTACGCAGAAGGTCTCCAATTCTATGCCAAGTTGTCGATTATCGCTATAGCCCTACTGATATTATTATTATGTATTACTTTTATTTTATAAACATTTCATTTAGGTTAAACCACTTTGTGAGGATTTCGAAGCGGTTTGTTTTGTTTACTGATTATATTGTGCTGCTTTGTTTTTACCAAACATTGCGGTTGCTTTTCCGAACACGCAAATAAATTGCGATAATACTCGTAAAAAGTTGTGATGCCCGAAATTCACAAAACATATCTAATTCGCTTCAAATAACGTGAGAGATTAATTGATTAAATTTATGTAGTTGGTTGTCGAATGTGTAAATGTTTTCTACAATATAATTTTATTCACTCACACACTGTCCGTCTATTATTCTTTAGCACTGGCGTTGTTTTCACTCGCCACTTTGTATATGTTGTACGTATAGTGTATGTTGTCGCGAACAGGATGTCTTGAAAGCCATGAAAAATGGGTGGGACTTTGGTGTGGAAAGCAACGTATGTAAGCTTTCTGGGGCATGCGTCTGAGGTCATAGCCCAGACCCACTTCGGTTTTGTAAACTTTAAAGGTCTTAGCCCTCATAAGCGACTCGCCTCACACCCAACCAAAAGAATATCATTCAAATATGGGTTTTAAGTATTGCTCTTTAGGTATGCGTTCTGCGCTGCTAATTTATGTGCCAGTATAAAGAATACCTAAAGAGCAATACTTAAAGCCCATATTTGAATGATATTCTTTTGGTTGGGTGTGCGGCGAGTCGTTTATGTGGGCTAAGACCTTAATCATACACCTGCTAAGCGTGTAATTTAGTACATCGTGGTATTTTGAAATTAATTTGACGTAATAAGCCAGCCGTTTATGTATTCTTTAAAATAAGAGTGAGACATCTCATATCAGTGGACTGAAAGAAGATGTCGTGACAAGGATTGAAAAAGTAATGCTTAGGTGGTTTGGACACGTGGAGCAAATAAGTGTAGAAAGAATGACGAATCAGATATAGGTATAAGGCAAATGTGTGTGGGTAAGTCGGTCGCGGCAGACCTCGTCGGACATTCGTCGACCAAATTGGAGACATCCTAAGAAACGGAAAGGTCCGAAGTACCCTAAAACCGGCGAGCATGTATGAAAAGAGTAATGAGTGTAGAAGAAGCGCGTGAAGTTTGTAAGGATAGGAGCACGTGGCGTTCTGTTGTCTCTGCCTACCCTGACGGGAAAAAGGCGTGAGTATATGTATGTATGTCGACAGTCGCGGTGGACTGCACCAACGCTCAACCAACGGACATCACAGATCACTACTAAATAACACTAAGAGTTTGATCAAAAGGCGCAAATTAGCTGCAATTATCTAATGCATATCACGCGCGACCATTGCGCCCAAAAGGAGCGTACCAACACGCGAGCATTTGTGGACGTACTTGGAAACAACTCCAGAAGGAAGCGGTCGCGTTGTGATTAGCTTACCGTCGCTGGAGGAGTCAAAAACCGAGCGAAAATAAATAGTATTTAGTTCATCCAATTCTTAATGATAGAATTTCACATCGCATGTTTGTAACTTTGTATCCTAAGTGGGACATGAGCAGTAATTATAACACAAATTCCTCCCAAGCCTTGCGTTTTGAAATCCTATTGGCATAATCAGATGATACGAAATCCCATATTGCCAGTTTTTTTTTCTGCTTCGTCTATAAACATTTCTGTATCAAAATATTGGCGCTCCTTTTCGGCGTCTCAGTATATCGACTCTCGAGAGTCCTTCAAAGTAGTACAGAAAGGTTGATTTCGCGCTAATTCATTCGCGCGTTGGCGACATACTAGGCGCAAATATAAAGGTGACCCCGAGAAAAAAAAGATGTTTGTTATTAATTATTATTACTTATTTTATTGATTAGTAGTGACAAACAAAGAAAATTAGATCCATCAACATAATGTTTTTGTTCAGCTGAGACAATTCCTCACGTAGAACATGATTTTCACGTGCTAATAAATCTTCTTCGAATCATAAAAGTAAATCATCAAAGTATTTCGCGGACGTACAAAAGTAGTTAAAAAAATTCTTCTCATGTTGTCTTAACTTTATTTTATGCGGTCGCGTTTTGGTTAACTTACCGTCGCTGGAAGACAAAATTGGAGGGAAAAGTTGTTAACAACTCCATGTTTCCAAGTCCGTCAACAAATGCTCGCGTGTTGATACGCTCTTTTTGGACGCAACGTTCGCGGGTGATACGCACGAAAGAATTGCGGCGAATTTGCCCCTTCAGGACAAAGCCTAAACACAATGTAACGTAATACTCTACGTATTGCGTTATAATATCTCGCAGGCGCTTAACGCCAGCTTAGCCGCAGAGCGTTCGCAATATTAGGTACCTTATATGGTAATGTTCGGGCCACAGTCAATCAGTGACTCATGGGTCTATGTCTATATAAGATGGGTGCGCGATCTAAATTGGTCACTTTCCTTAGACGTCGGAACGCTGCCGCTACACCTCGCTGATGGTTGTAGTGACAATCAAGTATTATTCTACT
Source organism: Euclidia mi (assembly GCA_944739405.2). NCBI lineage: Eukaryota > Metazoa > Arthropoda > Insecta > Lepidoptera > Erebidae > Euclidia > Euclidia mi. The sequence continues at coordinate 31,500,023 of OX123198.2, read as the reverse complement.
CCCTATCTACTGTCCCGCTGGGGTTCTCTCTACGGGCTGACGTTCTCCCTACGGGCCACGATTCTACCTACGAGCTGCGGGCGCCGTGCTGCTACCAGCCGCCGCCAACGCATCAGCTCCCACCTGCGAGCTCCTACAGCCAGGCCACGGACGGCTGACTGCACCGGGTTACGCTTGAGCCTCACCGCTCGGCCTACATCGGCTGCACCGCCTGAGCCTGCCGCTCAGCCTACACCTCGACCACTGAGCTGCCTACCCAGCGTGCAATTCGGCCAGCTCACCGTCGACCCTACGAGCAGTCTACCCTGCGAGCGTCGGAGAGCAGCAGGAGTCTACAATCCAGCCTCAGGCCAGTGCTTACCTAGTTCGGTCATACTGTACGTAGGTGGTAGTGAGACATAATAAAAAACCTGTTCAGCCTAGCAGTGTTTCTCTTGAACCCTGACATCCTACCTGAGATCCTCCATCTCAGTGGTGCCCAACTCTATTTGTCTCACTTCCAATTACTGCAGTTGTTCTTGTTTAGGAGGTCAGTCTTTGTAAACGAGGAGGTGCAGACATCAGCGAACCGGTACGTACTATCTAACTTGTGTGTATCTGTGTATTGCTGTCTATCTTTGATTTGTATAACTATAATGTGTTCTCCTACTATTGTCTAACTTAAATTTCAACTACCGATTCCCTACGTAACAGTTCGCAATTTGAAATAAGGGATTTTCTTTTTGCAAGTCACTATCTATTGTCTACATTTTTACACCGAATCGTCGTAGTTTCTTTGTAAAGCAGAACTAGTGCACGCAGAGGGCTGTAATATACTTACATTCTTTTCTATCATACTTATCCTACATTTTATATCATCATGAGCACTAACCCTATCAAGTACTTCCTACTTAGTAAGAATGAACTAGCCTACGAGGTCACTATTCGCGGAGAGGAGCCGGCTACCTCTGTTCTAGGTTTACGGAAGCAGCTACCTAAGCTACTCGAGCTGATTCCGAATGACGAAATCCTAGAGTCAGGCCTAGACATAACAGACGATTTCAAGGGAGCTAGCGTGTCAGTTGCCGATTTAGATTTGCGAAACTCTTCCCTTCAGGAACAATACGACTGCAACTTGGCGAAGCGAACTGCGGCCTTGCACAACCATGTCTACCACAGGTTGAGTAGATTTGATAATACTGATTCTAAATACGGCAAGAAAATATCCGAGCTAACTAAACGCTTTCGGATGCTGTCGGCAGAGCTATCTAATGGGTTGATTACACCTAACGAGTACAGTGGCGAGTCAGTAAATGCGCTCTCGGCCGAGACAGTAGCCGAACCGAGTGGGTGGTTACACGTATTTACTATAGTGGCGAGACTTATTGGGCAATAATTCTCATATAGAAATTATTTCTAAAGCGAATCTCCCTTTGAATAAGTGTGACAACCCTACTATATTTTTTCGATCGGCGGGTGGTCATCGTTTGACACCGATCGGCTATATCAACCTACCCACCACTTTTGAAAATAAAACTTATAACTTAAAAGCATACGTAATTCCAGAAGTTACTATTTCGTTAATTTTAGGTATTGACTTCTGGAAAAGATTTACATTGTTACCAAATTATATTTACTCTGTCTCTTTAGCTAATAATGACCCTCGTAGTAATTCCTTACCTAATAAATCTAATGCTGCCTTTCAATCCTACAATGAGCTTAATGACTACCAGAAACGTTTAGCGGATAAGATGATTAAGCAATTCGATTGTATATCTACCGAGAAGAAAGGCTTGGGACGTACCCATTTAGTCTAGCATCATATTGATACAGGTGACTCACCGCCAATACGTCAGTGATACTATCGTCTGCCGCCAGAAAAATTGCGTGTTATTATTGAGGAACTAGACGAGATGCTTAAACTCGGAGTCGTAGAACCGTATGAAAGCCCATGGTCTTCGCCTATCCTATTAACGCCTAAGAAAGATGGTAAATTAAGGTTATGTTTAGTCAGCCGAAAACTAAATTCGGTTACACGTAAGGATGCGTACAAACTACCGTATGTTTCCGAAATCCTAGATAACCTAAAAAACGCTAGTTTCCTAAGTAGTATTGATCTATCTAAATCGTTTTGGCAGACGCCTATTCGGAGTAGCGATCGGGACAAGACCGCGTTCTACGTACCTACCCGCGGAACATTCCGATGTTTTACTATGCCGTTCGGCTTAACTAATGCGCCGGCTGCGCAACAAAGATTGGTCGATCAATTATTTACAAATAGCCCAGAGTTCGGAAACGCGGTGTTCGTATTCTTAGACGATATTTGTATTATAGGAAAGGATTTTGATCATCATATTCAGCTGTTATCTAAAGTATACGCGAAACTAAAATCAGCTAACTTAACTATTAATTTAGAAAAGTCTCATTTCATTTCATACTTGGGTTACGTAGTCAATTCTAAAGGACTTCACGTGGATCCTAGTAAGGTGGAAGCCATATTGAACTATCCTGTACCTACAAATAAAAAGGAGGTAAAACGGTTTTTGGGTATCGCGTCTTGGTACCGTAGGTTTATACCGAATTTTAGTTCAATTGCAGGGCCTCTAAATAAACTTACTTCTACCAGCAATAAGGCTGCTCCTTTTGTGTGGTCGGAGGAAGCTAACAACTCATTTAGTAAACTCAAACACCTGTTATCTATCGCGCCTATTTTTTCTTGTCCGGACTATAACAAACCGTTTGACGTGCACACGGATGCTAGCGACTATGGCGTAGGGGCTTTACTCACACAAACTACTGACGGTGTGGAGTATCCTATAGCTTATATGAGCAAATCCTTGTCTGCACAGGAACGTAATTATAGTATTACGGAACGGGAGGCGCTAGCTGTTTTAGTCGCGGTAGAACATTGGCGATGTTACTTAGATAACGGTTTGAAATTCACTGTCTACACAGATCACTCAGCCTTAAAATGGTTTTTAAATTTAAGTTACCCTACGGGGTTACTTAGCGAGATGGGGGGTGCGTCTGTCTTCTTTTAATTTTGATGTGAAACATCGCCGCGGCGCGGATAACGTCATACCCGACGCACTATCTCGGGCAAGTGCCGTGTCTGCTATTGATAATAACACTGATAACGACACTACCGTAACCTTGGATCAGTGGTATACTACTATCTACAATGGCTGTAAAAACTCATCTACATCTTTCCCTAACTATTGTATCAAAAATGATAAATTATATCGATATATGGTATCGAAATGTGCACTGCGGAAAGAATTCGAATGGAAAGAGGTTCTACCTACCTCGGATAGATCTACAGCTATTAAAGAAAACCATTCGGAACTCGCTGCGGGTCATTTAGGTATTTTTAAAACGTATAAACGTTTAGCGCAGCGTTATTATTGGCCCGGTATGCACGCTGACGTTGTTAATTTTATATCTTCGTGTGATACTTGTGTCGCACATAAACACCAAAACCATGCTACTTTAGGTGTTATGGAACGACCAAAGGTGTGCTCTCGCCCCTTCCAAACAATAAGTATCGACCTTGTTGGACCCCTACCCTCCACTAGAAAATAAAATAGCTATGATTTTGTTGTTACTTGTTGCTTCAGTAAATATTGTCTTCTCTTTCCTATCAAACGGGCTACCGCCGAGATTATAACTAACATTCTCGAGGAAAAAGTTTTCTTAATACATGGCATACCTTCAACCGTTATTCTAGACAATGGTAAACAATTTGGAAGTGCAACTCTAAAGTCTATGATTAGAAAATATAAAATACCTAACTTGCACTTTACACCGAAATACACTCCACACGTAAATTCTGTTGAGAGATACAATAAAACCATTGTGACTACTATATTTTCGTTTATCCAAAACGACCATAGAATATGGGATACTTTAATTCCCAAAATCCAATTCACGCTAAATACTGCGGTTAATGAGGTAACTGGTTATACTCCGAGTTTTTTAGTGTACGGCAGAGAACTAGTAACTTGCGGTTCACACTATATTGATGCCGAGTCAGATGATGTTATTTATATACCTAGGGATTCTTATGCTGAAAATATAGGCAGTCTATCTAGTATTTTCGATAAGGTCCAGTCTCTTTTAATCCGAGTTCACGCTAGAAACTCACACACATACAACTTACGTCGTAAACCGGCTGAGTTTAACATAGGTGATACTGTGTGGAAAAGAACCTTCTATTTAAGTGATAAGGACAAATCATTTTGCAAAAAACTAGCTGCTAAGTTTACCAAGTGTACTGTTATTGCTAAAAAGTCACCACTAGTATATGAATTAGCGGATTCGTCGGGTAAATCTATTGGCAGTTGGCACATTGAAGATTTAAAACTAATTAACTACACTGATTCCTAACCTAACTAGATTCTTTCATTGTGCCTACCTACAGTTTGAGTTTCGTAGTCAGTATCTACTTAGCACTGTCTACAGAAGTTCGGAGGACTTCAGTTAGACGGATTTTTCTTGTCTAGACACGTAAAATCCTGCTGTACAGAGCGGGGTATTGTAACGTAATACTCTACGTATTGCGTTATAATATCTTGCAGGCGCTTAACGCAGAGCGTTCGCAATATTACATTATATGCCAATGTTTGGACCACAGTCAATCAGTGACTCATGGGTCTATGTCTATATAAGATGGGTGCGTGATCTAAATCGGTCACTTTCCCTAGACGTCGGAACGCTGCAACACCTTGCTGATGGTTGTAGTGACAACCAAGTATTATTCTACTCCCTATCTACTGTCCCGCTGGGGTTCTCTCTACGGGCTGACGTTCACCCTACGGGCCACGATTCTACCTACGAACTGCGGGCGCCGTGCTGCTACCAGCCGCCGCCAACGCATCAGCTTCCGCCTGCGAGCTCCTACAGCCAGGCCACGGACGCCTGACTGCACCGGGTTACGCTTGAGCCTCACCGCTCGGCCTACATCGGCTGCACCGCCTCAGCCTGCCGTTCAGCCTACACCTCGACCACTGAGCTGCCTACCCAGCGTGCAATTCGGCCAGCTCATCGTCGACCCTACGAGCAGTCTACCCTGCGAGCGTCGGAGAGCAGCAGGAGTCTACACTCCAGCCTCAGGCCAGTGCTTACCTAGTTCGGTCATACTGTACGTAGGCGGTAGTGAGACATAATAAAGAACCTGTTCAGCCTAGCAGTGTTTCTCTTGAACCCCGACATCCTACCTGAGATCCTCCGTCTCAACAACCCAGTATCGAAACAAAAGCTTATTGATCACGCAAAGTGTTATCTCCTGTGGTGATCGAAGCCACATCTGTCGGTGCAGTTCCAGGTGACGAGGCGGCTGCTTGAACTCCTACGCTAACAGTGCAGTCGTATTACTGAAAAGTTTACGTGGAAAGAAAGATGTATCCGACGTCTTATCTCATCTTACAATCTTTCGCATTTCAAATCTTAGTAGATTAGAATGGGCCAAAGAGTATTTATCCTTTAATATGATAATTCACGATTTTGTGAACGATATTTTACGGGCTATTGTAGCTTAAATTATGTGATGTATTATTCAATGGGGCAGATTTGGTAACCAGAGAGCGCCTCTCCACAAATTTTCCTAACTATTTACGTTCATTCTATGTGAGAATATGCAATACATAATAAATATGAGGATATGCGATACATTAGATTATAGACGAGTAAAGGATACATTGTATTGAAAATGCAAAAATTAAAGAAAAATAGAGTAAATTTAGCAGTGGCAGAAAAGAAGGCCTGGCATGATGGTTAAAACGAAAGCAAAAAAAAGGTTTTATATATCATCCAATTATTTTCAAAGACATGTCCTTGTCAAGACACTTGTAAAAAAAGGATCTGATCTGTAGATTTATAATCATAGAAACTGTGAGTTCCTATGATGATTCAGTTCCCAACATGCAATGTCTATTATCGTTCCGCTGTATATATTCCGGTGATCTTTACATAAATATAAAATGGATTTTGAATGTTGAGATTTTACGCATTGCAACAGGCACTATTTGTGACTATCAATAAAATGTTAAAATACTTGCCTTATACACAAAATTTGGTAAAATAAATAGTAATTTGATTAAGCTACTCGATCAGTTGTTCCAATCGGAAGCTGAATCAAATAAATCACTGTTACACGGAAAATTTACCAAACACGACGTTTTGCTAACTTCAAAACCTTTTATAGTAGTAGTAGTGGAAGTACTACCCTCTCACAGAAAATCGACGTAAAGTAACAGTACCTAAACTGTTGCGTTTCGTTTGGTGAGTGAGAGTGCCGGAGGCCCTATCCCCTATTCCTTCTCCCTCATCCTATCCCTTTTCCCACCCCAAACAAAGGGGCGGCAACGCACTTGTGACTCCTGTGGTGTTGCTTGTGTCCATGGGTGGCGGTAATTGCTTACCATCAAGCAATCCGTCTGTTCCTTTGCCGCCCAATACCATAAAAAAATAGAACTAATTACCATAAAGATTATTGTTGCGAGGAGCATATTAATTATATGTAAGATTGTTGTTGTTGGAGAATATTGATTATAGTATAACTGCTACATGCATGACAAGGCTCTGAAATAATTATTAGAATGTGTCCTATTTCATTTTCTTTTAAACAAGACATAAAAATATTGTACCCTGTGTACGGTATGTCACAGAGTGTTGGCGGTAATTGCCACCTTTCTGTATTGTGATGTATATTGCGCTGTAATTTAAATTCTCCAATTACTGACTGACTGACAGCGCATAGCCGGAAATGTAATACGGGACCAACTGAACAGCAGACGTATACCCTATTCACTGGACTACGGAGACAGCCTCACGTTATCTGTATATATAAAATACTTTCTTTAGTGACTGACTGACAGTCATCGCACAGACGAAAGTATTGGGCGCAGGAAGCTGAAATTTGCCATAATATATGTTCCTTAGGGATAGTAAGGGTGCACTGAGAGGAGATTGCTCGTAATTCTCACCGGCTTGGCCAGAAACGGTTAAGTTAAAAAGCAATGTGCCGGGTGCCAGGTCTTCGAGGATCCTCTCTAGTCAGTGATAAAACTGATAATACAATAAAGTTTCTGTATTATGCTATGTATAGCTGTTAGAAAATTAATAATGTGAAAACACTTCAGTTCAGTATATATGGATGTTTGAAATATAAATATTATTTATGATAGGTAAGTCAAATCGATTATATCACTTTAGTTGCGTGTTACTTTGGCTATTGAAAATTTCTGACTATGGTCACACTATGAACTGTCAAATCATTCATTCACTCTTAGTCTTTGTCGGATCCGGGTAAAATATTGTCTTGCGCTCACGCAGTCTTGTAATTTTGCGTTTTGGAATTAATTATATTGATTAACAACCTCGCAACCGTCGCTATATGAAGTTGTCCGACGAGGTTGTGAGCGATTGACAAAAAGAAATTAATACCTACGGTTTTGTCCTCCATTGGAAATATCGCCCCTTGAAAGCACATGGGTGCTTTGCGAATCGTAGTGGTATTGAAGTGGATCCGAACTGTAAATTCATTTTGAACATTACCGGCAAGAATTGTGATAGAATTGTGAACTGTTGAACCCTTGTAAAATTTGTGTGTCGTCATCTACCTGGAAAGTGTCCAGAAGAAGGACGGCGAGCTAGACCTTCTAATAGTAACTATTACGATTTGCTTGTTATTTTGGCCAAAATTATGAGTGTAATCTTATAGGTCTACACAAGAACATCACCAGGAGATCCCAGGTAAATTTGCACATGTACATATTATTTTAACCGCTGTGCAATCACAGTATATAGTTTAGACCTTTTGCCTTGTCGTGGTCAGGTGGATGTAATACAAACTTCCACTGCGCACTCTGAACAATTTCCTACCTGCCTACGGTAACTCTAAACAATCTTGGTAGCAGAGCGTGGTTGAAATAAATATCACATTGTAGACAGTCTTGTAGTGTTTGTCAGGTCAATTTTGCCTTTAATACATAATATTTATTGTATTAGTTGACCTACTTAATTTGAAACACATGTCATATATAACCTCAAATGAGTAATCGTTTGACTTGAATTGTTGAAATCTAGCTTAAATTACTTGTTCTTAGCATTAATAAGTCAGTTAGTTTGGATACATAACAGTTGTATGTATCAATTAATTTAATAGATTTAGTTAATTGCATATATTGAGTTTGAAACATTATAACATTCAAACTTGACCTTGCATCTTGGGCGTTGATAAACCTTTGTTTGTTATAATATATTGATAATATTGTTAGGTAACACATACTCTACTATTGTATATCATAAAATATAACCCAGTGAGCCTGTCTGTTGCAAATATTTAATTAATTAATTTAAAGTTCAACCTTTAATTTGCTGTAAGTTAATAACCTTTGTTTTTGTGTCAACTGCAACTGCGTCAAAAAAGCTCGGAATATTGGCCAAAGTGAGACGATACTTCACGCCGGGACAACTGCTAAGTCTATACCAAGCACAAGTCCGATCCTGTATGGAGTATTGTTCTCATCTCTGGGATGGATCGGCCAAATACCAGCTTGAGACACTTGACTCAATAGAGAGAAAAGCCAGGAGGCTCATTGGTGATGAAGAAGTTACCTCAAAACTTCAAAGCCTCGAACACCGACGACGAGTTGCTGCTTTATCGGTATTTTACCGTATACATTTCGGAGAGTGTGCAGCGGAACTGCACGATTTAATCCCCTCATCCCCTTTCCACTATCGGACAACCAAATGCACTGCCCAGTGCCATCGGTACATGGTCGATATTCCAACCATACGTACAAAACCTTTTGCTTCCTCGTTCATCATGCGCGCTGCAAAACAATGGAACTGCCTGCCAGAATCTGTGTTTCCCGATCAGTACAATTTGGGCGTCTTCAAGACGCGAGTGAATAGGCATCTTCTAGGTAAGCGTGCTACATCTTAGATCGCATCATTGCTTACCATCAGGCAAGATAGTGGTCAAACGCGAACCTATATTTACTAAAAAATAAAAACAATATAATTTTGTTGGGCAGTAAATACCTGTCACTTGCTTGCACCAGCAGTAAACAGGCTAATACTTTGTTGGTTTCAAAGAATTAACAAGTATTAAGTTTTAATTGATAGTATTATTTAGCGCTTGTCTGAGCTCTTTTGAAACTTAATTATGTCAGCTATCAAGGACTTGCGTGCGGCTGCTGGTGCCATTGCATCAAATTTGCGCTGGTTTGCCTCAGCCAGTGACTTGGTGAACCGGCCTGATCGCCAACAGGCTTTACTACAAAGATATGAGCGGATTGATGACCGCTTGGCAAGTGTGGAACAGCAATTTCGTACTTTCAGCGCTTGCTGTCTCGAAGTGTCAGTTAATGACTTCACCGCTGACCAGCGAAATAGAGTCAGCGAGGATTATGCCCAGGTTTTAGATCTTTATGATGCTGTCTCCAACTGTGCAAGACAGTTAATTGCCGAGAGGGACGGGCAACCCGCCTTGAAGCAGGAGCTTCATAGGCCAGCACCGGGACTGGTGAGTAGGCTTTCCACTTTAGACCTCCCACACTTTGATGGCTGCCTAGGAAGCTACCTGGGCTTCGTTAACTTATTTGACAGCCTGGTCGATGACAGGGCTGACCTTCGGCCGGCACAAAAATTGGCCTACTTGATGTCGGTTCTGGATGGGGAGGCCAAAGGCCTCATCCAGCATCTGCCGTGTCTGACGAGGCGTACCAGACGGCTCGGGACTTAATTACCCATAGGTACCACAACAAGCGTGGCCTCGCAGACACCCACATTGAGCAGATTTTGAGTTTGCCCACGCTCACCCGGGTCTTTGGGTTGCACACCCAACTTTTGAACCCGCTCTCGGTGGCAATAAACGTACTTAAGTTCTTGGATTTGCCCATAGACTAATGGTCCTACCTATTGGTGCACATTGTGCTCAAAAAGCTGTCTGCCGACCTGAGGTCGCGATTTGAACAGTGCTTTGGTGGGTATAGTGCGACCCATCTGCCCCCCTTTGCAGACTTGTAGAGGTTTCTCGAGGATGAGTGCCTGGTCTTAGATAACTCCGGTGGTGACACGCCGGCTAAGTCGCAGCTGCCCAAGGTCAAGGAGCAGGCTCGCGTTCACACCCGAGCCAATGTTGATCGGCGCCCTCCTCGCTTTGCAGTCACGCAGAGCCCAGCGGAGTGCTCTAACTGCGCGGTCACGGGGCACAGAACGGCCAGTTGTAGGGCATTCTTGGACCTTCATGTCGCCTCTCGTAGGCGCATCGCGAATGCCCGCCGCCTTTGCTTCTCTTGTTTGGGGTCCCACTACCAGCGAGACTGCCCAAACTCTCGCCTCTGTCCTCACTGTGGAGGACAGCATTTGGACATTCTCTGCATGAATGCCAGAGAGGAGGCCGCTTGTCCAACCAGCCGACGCCGTGCACGGGCGGGTGTTTTGAAGGTGGCAGCCGAGGCTCACCGGCGCGCAGCTGAGAGTCGCCTCGCTCAATTGATCGCCGCTCACCCCGCTTGGAGAACCGTAGCGTGCGCACGCCTCCTCTCTCTCGCGCACCAGAATGTGCGACCGCTCAATGTCACCAGCACCATGACTGCTGCCCCAGGTGTTCCCCTCCTTTGGCGGAGCGTCCCCGCCTTGACTCGCGCCCACCTCGTTTTGGGCGGGTGCGTCATAATGAGCCCCCGCAGATGGCGCGCGGATCGATTCATCGCGCTTTTGAGGACTTCAAGCCGCACCATCATTTTGATTTGCCTGGTCCTGGCCAACGGTCGCCGCCCACGCAACAATAGGTCATTGACTCCTGCCCTATAACGCCAACCACCCCCATTGAGACCGTTATCCTACCAACGGTTGCTGTTAGGGTCTGGGGACCCACGGGGACGTCTGTTGTTGTCCGTGCTATATTGGACACAGGTTCACAAGGTTGCATTGTTTCTGCTTATTTGGTAGGGCAGGTTAAATTAAATATGGGCTCTTTTCCCAATTGTATACGGGGAATAGGTGACGTAGCATCTAATGTTGAAGGGCAAGTTAAGGTTTGTTTGCCCCTGTTGAATCTTCGCACCCGAGGATTAAAACCTCGGCTATTGTGCTGAAGAATATTTTGGGTATGCATCCACATCCACAGAAACAGCTACCTGCTGCTGTGGTGAATTTGACATCGGGATTGGAACTGGCAGACCTCAAATTTGACACACGAGGACAAATCGACTTGTTGATTGGCTCTGATGTCCTCGGTGTAATTTGGATTGGTGGGAAACGGGTCTTGGTGCCAAATGGTTTGACTGCCATCCCGACCATATTTGGATTCGCTTTGATGGGACCTGTACCTAGGGACCCCCCTCCACCCGAACTTGATAATTTGTTGGCTGTAGGCTCCGCTTTCTCTGATGCGGTTCAGAGGTTTTGGGAGGTAGAGGAGCCCCCTAAAGCTGCTCGTTTGAATCCAGAACATGAGGAGTACGAGCTGTTCTTCCAGAACAACACTGGTCGACTCCGTTCTGGTCGGATCATTACGAAGCTACCTTTTTTGTCTGTTCGGCCTCCGCTTGGTGAGTCACGACCTTTAGCCGAAAAGAGGTTGTTGGCTATGGAGCGTCGCATGGGATCCGGAGCTCAGGCAGAAGTATGTTGAGTTCATGGGAGAATATGAACGATTGGTACACATGTCTGTGTCAAATTTGGATTGGCGTTCGGTGGAGCACTACTTTCTCCCGCATCATGCAGTATTGAAGCCATCAACTGGCAAGCTGCGCACAGTGTTTGATGGTTCTGCGCAGACTTCTACGGGCGTATCCTTGAACCAATGCTTGCATTCTGGTCCCAAGTTGGTCAAGGACCTTTGTGACGTCATCACCAGCTTCCGACGGCATCAGGTTGTCTTTGTGGCCGATATAAAAGTGATGTTCAGGCAGACGATTATCCACCCTGATGACCGTCGTTTCCAGCTGATCGTTTGGAGAGAGAATCCTTGCGATCCTATGGTTGTCTACGAGCTCAATACCAATATGTACGGGTTAAGGTCAAGCCCCTACTTGGCAATACGTTCTCTTTGGGAGCTCATAGACCGCGAAGGCTTACGTTTCCCTCGAGCCTCCGCCATCTTGAAAGACAATATTTACGTCGATGACATTTGCTCGGGCACCTCCACAGCGGACGAGGCGATCCTCCTGCGGGATGAATTGATAGGTATTTTGGCCTCCGCTGGTTATGAGTTGCGCAAATGGATTTCCAACTCACCAGCGCTTTTGGAAGGCTTGCCAGAGGATCATCAGCAGGATCCACATTTGTTTGAGATTGTTGACAACCCTGCCATGATGGCTGTTCTCGGCGTCCAGTACAGACCAGTCCAAGACATCTTTACGTATAACGTAGACTTGAAATCACCTTGTTCTTGGACTAAACGTCTCGTGTTGTCTACTGTCGCCAGAACCTTTGATCCAAACGGTTGGATTTGTCCAGTTATATTTTGGGCAAAATGCTTACGCCCGGGAAGTACAAGGCCACCCTTCACGGGTTTTGTGATGCCTCGGAACGTGGTCACGCCGCCGTAGTATACTTGCGCACAGTTAGTGCCTCAGGTATGGTGAGGGTTTCCCTGACCATGGCGAAGAGCAAGGTTGCACCCCTTCGAACATCTTTGACCATTTCAAAATTGGAGCTCACGGGAGCAGCACTACAGCACGCTTATTGAACCACGTGTCTAGTACTTTGGGTAAAACCATTTGTATTAATGGGACCTACGCCTGGACATCATCCGTGTGGTGACGGATTAAGAATACGGAATGTCACCACCCCATATCATCCCATGGGTGTCGTAAGAGCCGACAGAGGGAGCATATTATGCAGAGAACAGCACTGTAAGAGAAGGAAAACTTGATACAAACCCTATACCAACCCGTTTGGCTAGCGTGGTATAGTAGGCCAATACCTCCTTTCAAAGGAGAGGCCTAGTCCAGCAGTGGACTGTTAAAGGCTGATGATGATGATGAGGCCTGGACAGACAGCCAAATTATTCTTTGTTGGTTGAAGGCTTCTGTCCACACCTTGGAGGTATTTGTCGCTAATCGCGTTTCCCAAATACAAAAATCTGAAGACAAGCTTGTTTGGAGACACGTGCCAGGTGAGCTCAACCTCGCTGATTGTGCCTCGCGTGGATGCTTGACGCTTAGTTTGATAGGTCATTCACTGTGGTGGGGTCCGGAATGGTTGAGTCGACCAGGAATTGATTGGCCTCGAACGCCAGTTTTGAATACTTCCAATTTGCCGGGTCTGCGAACACTCGCTCTTGAGAAGGTAGAATGCGCCTTCGACCCCGATTTTTTGTTGAATCGCTACAGCTCCATCGACAAGTTGTTAGTTGTTACTGCTTGGATAAAGCGTTTTGTTTTTAATTTTAGGCACCCACAACAGAAACATCTGACACCGTTTCTTTCACCACAGGAACGACAGGAGTCCCTCACCTTTTGGATTCGTTCTGTGCAATTGGCGCATTTTGAGAAAGAGATTGCTATCCTTGAGTCAGGGAGATCGAAATTATCGGGAGCTGTATCTAAATTGAACCCCTTTTTGGACGAAACGGGTCTCTTGCGCGTTGGAGGGCGTCTCAAGAACGCCAAACTTCCTTACGAGGCACGCCACCCCCTGTTGTTGCCCAAGGACGGTCATTTGGTACGCTTGTTGGTAACTGACCGTCACCTTAAAAATTCGCATGCTGGTTGTAATACTTTGTTGGCCATTTTGCAACGCGAGTTTTGGATCTTGTCTGCCCGAAGAATTATTCGGAGTGTAGTCTTTCGCTGCATCCCTTGCTATAAGTTCAAGGGTTCTACCATGCAGCCGTTGATGGGAGACTTACCGGCAGATCGCGTAACTGAGAGCAGGACGTTTGACGATGTTGGCACGGACTTTGCTGGTCCCTTTTTGGTAAAAACGTCGACACTTCGAAACAGCAAGACTGTTAAGGCCTACTTGTGTGTTTTTGTTTGTCTTTCCACAAAGGCCGTACACTTAGAACTGGTCTCCTCGCTTACAACCGAGGCGTTTGTAGCCACATTTGACAGATTTGTATCCCGCAGAGGGCTGCCTTCCTTGATCCGCTCTGATTGCGGCACTAACTTCAAGGGCACCTATAATTATTTGAATGACGTTGTTAATTTCCTTGAAACCAACAAGGCTGATATAGGCTATAGGCTTGCCCGACGTGGGATAAATTGGTTGTTTCCCCACCAAATTGTCCACACTGGGGTGGTATATTTGAGGCCGCTGTAAAATCGGCCAAAACACACTTGCACAGGACTATCGGTGAATCTGTCCTTACATTTGAGGAACTCACAACTGTGTTTTGTAAGATTGAGGCCGTTTTGAACTCTAGGCCATTATGCCCGATCTCCTCAGATCCGAATGATTTGGAGGCCCTTACGCCGGGCCATTTTTAGGGTTCCGTACCTCGAAAGGAAAAAACGGAACCCTTATAGGATCACTTTGTTGTCCGTCCGTCTGTCAAGACCCTTTTTCTCCGGAATGCGTGGAGGTATCAAACTGAAATTTATACTAAATACTCGAATCTACGGTTCCATAGAGCTGTAAAAAAATCAAACTTATAATCTAACGCAATCAAAAGATACAGCCGTATATGCTGCAAATTGCAGCATATTTTCAAACTCGCATTGGAATCAAAACCTACAGGTTACTTCCCGTGAACTCAGAATCTTAAAATTTGGTACGAAGTAACGTCTTATATCACTCATAAAGGAAAAATTGTGAAAACCGTAAATTTTTAGTAACAGCATATAAAAAAAAATATTTAATAAATTTAAAGTTACTACCCCTTTCTCTTGAACGCGTGGAGGTATTTAATTGAAATTCATATCAAATAATCAAGTATATAACACCGAAAGGCTGCAACAAAATCAAGCTTCTATGTCAACGCAATCAAAAGAAAGAGCAATATAAGCATATTTTCAAACTCGCGCCTACTCGCAAGTGAATCAAAACCTACAGGTTACTTCCCGTGAACTCAGAATCTTAAAATTTGGTACGAAGTAACGTCTTATATCACATATGAAGGAAAAATTGCGAAAACCGTATTTTTTTTGTTACAGCATATAAAAAAATATTTTTAATAAATTTAAAGTTACTACCTCTTTCTCTTGAACGCGTGGAGGTATTAAATTCAAATTCATATCAAATACTCAGGTATATAACACCGTTAGGTTGCAACAAAACCAAGCTTCTATGTCAATGCAATCAAAAGACAGAGCAATATAAGCATATTTTCAAACTCGCGCCTACTCGCAAGTGAATCAAAACCTACAGGGCACTTTCCGTGAGCTCATAATCTTGAAATTTGGTTCGAAGCAAACGCCTTATAGCACGTATAAAGGAAAAATTGCGAAAACCATAAATTTCTAGTTACATCATATAAGAAAAATATGTTTAATAAATTTAAAGTTACTACCCCTTTCTCTTGAACGCGTGGAGGTATTAAATTGAAATTCATATCAAATACTCAGGTATATAACACCGTTAGGCTGTAACAAAATCAAACTTCTATGTGTACACAATCAAAAGAAAGAGCAATATAATCATATTTTCAAACTCGCGACTACTCGCAAGGGAATCAAAACCTACAGGGTACTTCCCGTGAACTCAAAATCTTGAAATTTGGTACGAAGAAAAGTCTTATATCACTTATAACAGAAAAATTGCGAATACCGTAATTTTTTAGTTACAGCATATAAAAAAATATTTTTAATAAATTTTAAGTTACTACCCCTTTCTCTTGAACGCGTAGAGGTATTAAATTGAAATTCATATCAAATACTCAGGTATATAACACCGTAAGGCTGTAACAAAATCAAACTTCTATGTCTACGCAATCAAAAGAAAGAGCATTATAATCATATTTTCAAACTCGCGACTACTCGCAAGGGAATCAAAACCTACCGTGAACTCAATATCTTGAAATTTGGTACCAAGCGACGTGTTATAGCCCAGATAAAGGATGCGGAAGGCTGAGGACCGTGTGCTGTGGTGCGTGTTGGGAGAGGCCTATGTCCAGCAGTGGACTGCGATAGGCTGATTGAGATTGAGATTTCAAATAATTACATAGTCTTCCAATCTTTTTGCTAATAATCAATTACTTTGATAAAAAATCTTACCATCAATCATCAGCAGACTTTTGCAAGGCTGCTGCAAGGCTAGTATAAGTATTTAAGTTATATTATAAAACTAGAGGACGCCAGCAGCTACGCCTGCATTTATTTTTAATTTACCCGTTTTGGCCGATCCCGTGGTAATTTCGGGAAATCCCTTCTTAGTGCACCTCTACGGTCCCCAAAGAACATACATGCCAAATTTCAGCTTCCTACACCCAATAGTTTCGGCTGTAGCGTGTCTGTCAGTCAGTCAGTAACGCAAGGATTTTATATATTTAGATAAGCGATATATTATGTTAATATAAAATAAAGGATGACTGATTACAAACGACAAAGACCCCTTTTTATTTAATTTATGCTCCTCCAGCTTTCCATACTGTAATGTTATGGATTTCATTTGGCAATAAAAATACCATAACTATGACTGGTGAACTTTTACTTATATACCTACAGGTTTGTACGGAACCCTCGGTGCGCGAGTCCGACTCGCACTTGACCGGTTTTTTTGATTGGTCGCCCACTCGTCGCCTTGCCTGAGTACCCTTATATTGATACGAGACCCAATCGTCTCTCGCGTTTTGAGCTTTTGGAAACGCTGGAATTTGGAATATTTGCACATACTCCAGCAACGCGTTAAGTGGACCGACAAGACCGATCCACCCTAGAATGGAGACCTCGTTTTGATAAAGGAGGCTAACCTTCCGCCACTCAGATGGCGCAGGAGGCGAATTCTTCGTTTGGTAACTGGGGCTGATGGAGTTCCCCGATTTGCTGAGGTCTTGGTGGACGGTTCGATTCTGAGGAGAGTGGTTGCAACGTTGTCACGTCTACCAACTGGTCCTGGGCGGTTGGATGTTTGAAATAGAAATATTATTTATGATAACTCAAATCGATTATATCACTTTAATTGCGTGTTACTTTGTCTATTGAAAATTTCTGACTATGGTCACACTATGAACTGTCAAATCATTCATTCACTCTTAGTCTTTGTCGGATCCGGGTAAAAAAATGTCTTTAGCTCACGCAGTCTTGTAATTTCGCGTTTTGGAATTAATTATATTGATTAACAACCTCACAACCGTCGCTATATGAAGTTGTCCGACGAGGTTGTGAGCGATTGACGAAAGGAAATGAGTACCTACGGTTTTGTCCTCCATTGGAAATATCGTCCCTTAAAAGCACATGGGTGCTTCGCGAATCGTAGTGGTGTTGAAATGGACCCAAACTGTAAATTCTTGTATCTGCCGCCACTTGAACATTACCGGCAAGAATTGTGATAGAATTGGGCACTGTTGAACCTTTGTAAAATTTGTGTGTCGTCATCTACCTGCAACGTGTCCAGAAGAAGGACGGCGAGCTGGACCTTCTAGTAGTAACTATAACGATTTGCTTGTTATTTTGGCCAAAATTATGAGCGTAATCTTATAGGTCTACACAAGAACATCACCAGGAGATCCCAGGTAAATTTGCACATGTTCATATTATTTTAACTGCTGTGCAATCACAGTATATAGTTTAGACCTTTTCGTGGTCAGGTGGATGTAATACAAACTTCCACTGCACACTCTGAACAATTTCCTACCTGCCTACGGCAACTCTAAACAATGTATATATTATAGGTAGTTTGCCCAAGCATTGAGACTGTCAAAATTGTCTGAATACTTAGAGACATCTCCTCACAGGTATCAGTTTATGCACAACGGCCTAAGTATACTTACATTTAAAGGGTTTAGGTATAAGGGTGTTTAGACAGTTGTGAACACGATGTAAAGAGTCTGTCCTGGTCAAACAGACATAAAATTTTAATAATCTATACTATATTAAAACTGTAGTGGAGTGGTGAAAAAGTCTGTACATTAAAGATATTTTGACGAAAATTAGCTAAAAAATCTAGGAAAGTGCTAAAAAGCAATACTTGATAATTTTTTGAATTTATATCTGTATGTCTGTCTGTCCGACGTCTTTCCCTATGTTGCTAAAGATCTCTAAAATGGCGAAATTTGTTTCAATAAAACTTACACTCATGTACAAAGAATACTCAAACCTATAAAATAGTATATGTTTCATCACAATCGGTTGAGTGGTTTTTGGTGTACAGCTTGACCTCTCCTTTGTACGTAGTCCCAAACAAAACAGGGATCATCCAAAACTGGTTATATATGTGGTGCCATCTATGATTATTATAAGTTTGTTAGTAAAAGTATAGTTAGTCTAAATAGGTACCTTCAAAGTGTTTTATGGCTATTTACCCGACTTTAAAAAAGGAGAGGATTCTTAATTTCGTCAGTATATTTTTACGTATTTTCGATAAATAAATTACTGGAACCGAGCATATTTATGATTATCCTTCCGACCAATAGATGTCACTATTTTCAAATAATTTTCTAGCAAAATAAATGTTTCTTGCAAAAAATACAATATTTATGTGTCGGGTATCTTGATGTTATTAAAAACTAAACAGAGTATAATATTCGGCACTTTCATAAACAAAAATTCTCTGTGTCAAAATTTATGACAATGTCGATTTTAAACTTTCGCGATTTGTATACATCATACAAAATAATTTAGCGGGTCTTAATGGCCTTAACTTTACTTATTTAAGGTATAAATACCTATTTGTTTCCGACGTTTCGCTCGTCTTGCACCGAGCTTGGTCGCGGAGTCTCTCCGACAATTATTTTGTATGATATTACAATGTCCACTTAATTTAAACGGTCAATCTCATTTATTTCAAATTATTATGTTTATATAATAGTTATATAATCATTTCATTTTATTTTAAATGATAAAAACAATGACTATAGATCCATTTTTCAATAAATTGTCAATTAGTCCATATTATTTTCTATCTCGGTTGGTTTGTATATGTAAACATAGATGGCGTTTTCTGAATGGCGGTGTTAAGATTCTTCATGGATTAATGAGGTTCTCGGTTAATTTTCTTTCGTTTTCGTCGGATTGGTGTCTTAGTCATTTCTTTTGAATAATGAATGTTGATGTGTTTCTTTGATTTCTTTGGTTCGTTCGTATTCTGTACTTATACAGGTGTCTCATTATTCCCAAATTCCCACACGTCCTCACGTACGTAGGAGTCCGTGGGTGCGAGACTGAGGCCTGAATTCAGATACCTCTTGAGTAACTCAACGGGGTATCTTACTTTCGGCAGAGCTGGATATTCGTAGCCCTGTGTGTATTTTCTAAATAAATCGCAGGGACAGACTTGAAATGATGAACAATTTTGTCAATATGTAAGAAATTATTCCAAATTATTTAAAAAGATTTGTCGTGAAGCTAAGACACTTTATTTAAAATCAAAAATTAAAAACAGTGACAATAAAATAAAAGCAACGTGGGATATTATAAACAATGAGACTGGAAGGGTCAAGATTAAAAGTAACGATTACACTCTTCAATTAAATAAAAAGATATTAAAGTCAGATTTTGAGGTTGCCACAGCATTTGAAAATTTCTTCACAGACATTCCAGTCTCAACCACTAAATCCCTCAACTCGTCGCCTAATGACGCCGAATCTCTATTGAAACAAAATGTCAATAGGTGTAACATTGAATTTAGTTTTAGTTATGTCACTGACAGAGATATTGTAAAAACTTTTAATACCCTTAATTTGAAGAAGACTAGTGATCTTTGGGGCAATTCTGTTGTGATTACGAAATCTATAATCAACACAGTAGCACCGGAACTGGCAATGATTTTCAATAGATGCATTGACTGTGGTGTGTTTCCTGATCAAATGAAAAGTAGTAAAGTAATTCCGTTATTTAAATCAGGTAGCACATCTGACCCCACAAATTATAGGCCAATATCTGTGCTACCCACGTTTAGTAAAATTTTTGAAAAATTAATTCTAGGTCAGCTTCAAATTCATTTTAATAACAATAAGCTGTTACATGAAAAACAATTTGGTTTTACTAGGGGTCGCTCAACTACCGATGCTGGAGTTGAGCTTTTAGATAGTATTTTAGATGCCTGGGAGGAGTGGCATGATGCTCTGGGAGTTTTTTGTGACTTATCTAAGGCTTTTGATTGCGTGTTTCATGAAACATTGATCAGGAAATTACATTACTATGGAGTTAAGAACACTGCTTTGGATCTCCTAACATCATATTTGAGTAATAGGATACAGAGAGTTGAGGTAAATGGAAAAGTTTCTATGGGTTCAGTGGTCACAATGGGAGTGCCGCAAGGTTCAATTCTTGGTCCATTCCTTTTCCTTGTATATATTAATGATTTGCCATACATTATGCAAAATAATGAAGAGATAGTGTTATTTGCTGATGATACATCACTTATTTTTAAACTAAGACGACAACAATCAAATAATGACGATGTAAATAACGCTCTCTCTAAAGTAGTTAAATGGTTTACAGCTAACAATTTACTGTTAAATGAAAGAAAAACAAAATGTATACGATTTTCAAGACCGAATGTAAAACAAGTTAAACCTAACATATGTTTGAATGGAGAAGAGTTGGATCTTATAGATAACACCGTATTCTTAGGCATAACCTTAGATTCTAAGCTACAGTGGGGCCCACATATAGGTCAGTTGTCGAATAGACTTAGCTCTGCAGCATACGCGGTTTACAAAATTCGTCAGTTAACTGATATAGATACGGCCAGATTAGTATATTTTAGTTATTTCCACAGCATAATGACATATGGCATTTTATTATGGGGCAACGCAGCTGACATTCAAACTGTGTTTGTACTGCAGAAGCGGGCTGTTCGTGCAATATACAGTCTTGGTTCAAGGCATTCACTCAGGGAAAAATTTAAAGAAATTAAGATAATGACTGTCGCATCTCAATACATTTATGAGAACTTGTTATATGTCAGGAAAAATATAAATATGTTTTCTAAATTCAGCGACATTCATAATTTAAACACACGAAATAAAAACAAACTTGTTCTACCTTCAACTAGACTACAAAAAATAAGTAACTCATACAAGTGTCAAAGCATACGTTTTTACAACAAAATTCCAGGCAATATTCAGGAACTAAGTATTAATAAATTCAAAGTATTTATTAAACAGAGCTTGTGTTCAAAAGCTTATTACACAGTTAAAGATTATTTAGCAGACAAAAATGCCTGGAATTGAGTTTAAAAATTATGAATTTTGACATTTTGAAATTAGTGACATGATATTTTTATTTATATTTGTAATACTTATATTCTTACATTTTGACATTTTTAATTTGACATTTGTAATTTTATTTATTTTGTTTTGACATTGTTTGATTTGACATTGTTATTTTATTTATTTTCTTTTGACATTTAAAATTACTTAAGTAATATATTATTATTCATAAATTGACATTCAATAATATTTTTCTGACATTTAATAATATTTTCCGACATTTTAAATATATGACATTTTATTGTTTAAATTTTTATAATTTTTACTTTTTGTTTGCAACATGTATTTTACTGTGTATTAGCATGTAAAGTTGTGAGTACGATGTGGGCATTATTAAACATATAAACAAATAGTTGTGGCAACCTGTCTGATGGCTTAGGCTGACATGCTTATGCATACACCTTCTGATGGCGTGGAGGCATAGTGATACAGATCGTGCTGGCTCCCTCAATTAAGGTTGAGCCGTACGATTGCTGTTGAATGCGGGCCATCAGTGGGCCGAGTCAGTCAAAAGCGTCAGATAATTTTCTGCATTGTACTTGCATACTAAACCCTTTTTTGTCTGGACTTTAAAAGATGAAGAAAAGACTAAAGAAATTGAAGTGACAAAAAAAAAACAATGACTCTGAGTTTGTTTCGGCCTTTCTTCTCAAGAAGTCATTTAGCTAGGAAAAGCCAGCTTCATCTAGAATAGGGTATTGACATGTATAAGTGTTGTAAACAACCAAAATGCAGAAATAAATATGTCTTTATGTCTTTAAACAGCTGGAATCGACCCCCGAACATGTTGTTTTTCACACGGTCAGTTATATGTGGCATGTTCACGAGTAAGCGGTAAAAAATATTTAAATGTTCTATATGAAGGTGGTAAATCAGTTAGATAATGTTGTGTATAAAGAAACTCTCTAATGATATCCCTACTTCCCTACTAATATTATAAATTCGAAAGTGTGTATGTATGTATGTATGTTCCAGTTTCACGCTAAAACGGCTGAACCGATATTGTTGAACTTTAATATAGAGATATATTGGACCATGGAGACGGACATAGGCTACTATAAGTTGCAAAAAATAAACTGGCAGGTATTGTAGGGAGGGTAGAAGTTTGTACGTCACAAATTTACCTCTGGGAATTAAGAACGCATGCGCTAATAATTGAGTGCTGCGCATATGCTATCGCATATCTGTCAGTACTGTCACATCGTACATAATGTCATATTGTGCACGGTAATTAAATTGTTCATTTAAATAAACTAATAAATTATATATTGCGCTTAAACGGATGAAACGATTTGCCCTACTAATATTATAAATGCGTAAATGTTTATACATATATATGGACATGTACCTATTAGAACATGGCTTTGACATTTGAAGGTGATGTTATTATGTACCTTTCAGTAGATAATGTCATGTATACTGACCGAGTTACTTTGTACCCTATAGAGTATCTGAAATCTTTAGAATAATCAGGAGTGCCTTCACACAACTTGAGACTGAAAGAAGATTTGTGTTACTCCGAATTTAACGCGCGCGAAGCGGCGGGCAAAAGCTAGTCTATACATATAATGATAAATTTGGGCTTTACTGGGCGATGTCGACGAAATTCACAATAACTGTTAACTTTCTGCATTGGAGCTGGGGCTAAAAAAATTACTGTTTATTTTTTAAATAAATAATATTTATAAAACAGGTGAAAGACTGCATCATTCAAGGATACTTTAAAAGCGTGTGCATTTAAGTCGTATATGTATAACTGCACCAAATTAAATAATTTGGGCATAGGAACATACCGAATGACGTAATAAATAACATTAAGGTCGTTTGTGCCAGAATAGGACTCCATAATATTTGGATGAAATCCTCTCAGTCAAGAGCTCTTTCCGAATTACACTTGCCGTTTTGATGCTTGCTACATTCAAACGGTACGTGTTTGTAACTACGAGTATGTAAATCTTTGTCATTATTCTTCACAAATTATCCCATTAATAGTCGATCTATGTATGCTTACAATAGAATAAGTCCGACTTCACATTGGGCGTGCGCGTTCCTCGAGCGATCGCCCAGCGTTTGCCCGGCGTGCGCTCGTAGCCAAATAGCACACACCTATTGTATGTTAGTATTAGTGTCATCCAGGTGATCCAATTAACTTCGTGCTAGAGCATTGCCCTTCTGTCAAGGCACGACTTGTTGTTTTTGGTTGACTAACACGTCACGTAATTGAGACGAACTTTGCACTACTCACATTTCTAAAAACCTTAATAGGTACACTACTCACACTAATAATTAATTTGATTTCAAAACTGAGTAACGAAAATAAATCGATTTAAAATTTATTTGTCGCTATGATTGCACGCATTGATCTTTATGAGCGGTCTGAATTTGCGTTAAAGTATATTGAACGAAAGTAAACCACATATTATAATAATATGAATAAACACAACATTTTACACGATTGGTCATTTGCAAAAAGATGGCTGCCTATAAAAAATATAAATTAAGTACCTGCCTCGTCTTGCCTGTCTGTAACTATGAACGCGATATACACAAAAATGCCGAACGATGGTGGGCTTTTTAAGGAAGGGTTAGGTGTATAATTCACGCAGGCAGAGCTGCCGGCGAAGACTAATATTTTATATTCTATGGACGTATCAAATATTGCGTTATTTTGCACAGTATCTAGCACACTGTTACATTGTTTCCGCGAAAAGTCCAATTTGCTGAAGTAAAAATACAACAAAATATAATTCAACTCCTATTAGCTATTTCAACGAAATTCATTAACAAGCGCCCATCTAAACTTTTCTATTTGTAAATGTATATATTTTCTGTTCAAGTCATTATTCATAATTTTAATTGCCTCATTGGTCCCATCTCATTACTTCTGTTATTATTTATCAATAAAAATGGAGCATGGCTCCTTGGGGTAATAAAATAAAATTATTTTGTTTTGTTTCCGGTAGTTATGAGTATTTTGTGTTTTTAACTTTTTGGAATGTTGATGGTGTTTTGTTTCGTTCTGAAAATATTTCAATAATAAGGTCAAAGTTTATTAGGGTTAAATAACTCTAGAATAGTAGAACACACATAATTTAATAAAATCCGTTTACTTTCTGTGTGAATGAGAATTAAACTAGTTTTTAAAAATCCATACTTGTATCCATCCTCACAAACTTTAATGTTTATAGCAGTAGGATAACAAGCAGGTGTATAAATCCCAGATTTATAAGATTCTTTCAAGTTTTACGAGTATTATAAAAAGAATATATTGGTTTATTATACATACGACAATCGATGAAAATGTACAGCGTTTTGATCCCAAATACATTGACGAAATACGTAAAATCTTAACCTGTAAACCAGGTAAACCTCATTTTATGTTTTGATCAGACTCACATAATATGGATTCCTATCATTTATGGCAGTACATTATTATTTTACTTGCATATCACGTTTAATTCGTTTATTCAAACATTACGTTTAAAATTAGGGATCGTTTTATACCGGCGACCTCACGTTCGATGCTGGCTTGGATTTATCGCGATATGATTCATGAATTTTGAATGCCATTGTATTTTCTAATCGTAAATATTTGATTTAGTATGTGAATAGGAACAAGATGCATGACAACTATGCTTTGCTAGGTCCTACAACATACTAATCTAGACTACGCTATTCTTCGTGTGTGCAAGCCAAACTTCATTAAAATTTCTACGCGGTTTAATTGTGTAATGAACAGCGGCGCGACTGACTTGCCTTTTACCATTGTAATTAATGAAATAATATTTATCAACTTCAAACTTTTAAACAAATAATAATTGTCTGTATTTCTATATTTTCTTGTTAAACTAAAACAACGGTCCATTAAGCGTTCGTCAAGACGCATTAAAAATAGTAAATAGTACTTCTCGAATTTTTCCGGAGATAGCCGTGGGTCAAACATTCTAAGACGTGAATAGCTGTGGTCTCTGCCGAAATAACAAGGCAACTAGAAGGTATTTCCCTATTTTATTTTATACTAGAGGATACCCGCAGATATTATTTTAATTTCACTATTTCTGGCCGCTTTATGCGGTTGCCAAAGAACATACACGCCAAATTATTAGTTTCATGTACCCAATATATAATGTGCTTTTTCTGACAGTCAGTCAGTAACGCAAGAATTTTATACACACAGATTATAACTATGCAATTTCAAACCGTTACATACATAAATATTGGTACGAGTAATATGACATCGACAATCAAAAGTAAGTCCATATCCGTGCTTTAATAAATTAACGAGATTTCTCTTCTTTACAATTGAAAGTTTAATAGACAGGCAGCGCTTGTTCCTAATTTTATTAAGTGCATCTGCTTAGAATGTCCATAAAGAGTTTTCAGCGTTGTATATCATCAACATAATTTAAAAAAGTATATATCTATCCTCACTGACTTATTCACGCAGACCCTAAACTACCAAAGCTGGAAACATGAAATTTGAACTGAGAGTTTCTTCTGCGGTTTCGTGAGACACTTACTAAGAAATGATTTTATAATATCTCCAAAAGGGGCAAAAAGGGGTTTAAAATGTATGCCAAGTAAATCTGCAGGCATCAGCAAGTATTGAATATAAGGAATAAGGAGATTACAAGGAATCTATATCTTCATACAGGTGTACAGAGATAATGATAATTATATTGTATATTTTCTATGTGACATCATGATGAACATACAGCTACACACAGTTTTTGCGTGACAGAGAAACACATTATATCATTCTCGCATAAGTTACTTACACTTTCAGAAACTGCCTTATTTTATTATACACATACCTACCTACTAGTTAATTATGTTATAGCTTACATCATGCGATGTGTCATTCAATTAGGCTAAGCATAACAGTGCGTACATTGATGGCATTAGCTGAATTAAATCAATAGACTTGCAATTGATTATCAGGGTACGTGGCTAGTATCCGATAATGTTATTATACTATCGTTTAGGATTGCTTACGTTGGAATGTAAAGGAAAGCCCGTACGAAATAATAAAGTAATTTTTAAGTATGATAATCTTAAGGATTGTATTATTGAGCACGAACATACGTTTTACTGAACTATTCTGTGACTAACTCGCTACGCCAATCGGCTTAGTATTACTTATAATATAAGTTCAATAGGGGAGAGGGTGGCAAGATGGAGTACTTAAGCTTTAAAGGTCAATAATATAAAAAATACATAGTTAAACAATTATATTTATTTTTTTACTAACAACTAATTATTACTCTTCTAATATTTGGTTTCATTGGGCACTTTTAGTTACACATTTAAGAGAAAAAAAATAAAATAAAAAAAAGGTATTTTGCCCCGTCTTGCCTCATGGTGGTGGTAAGATGGGGCACCCCCCTGAGGTAAGATGGGGTGATGAGAATGATTACAGATAAAGATGATTATTTGGGCCGGCAGAACTCGCAGATATGGATGACTTCGTCATCATCATCCGCGCAGCTATTATGAGACCATCTTCCACATAGTGAGCATGATATACACTTCAATGGAAACGGTATTTACTTCGTGACAAAACATACAAGGCGTGTCCCTGTTAGTGGTGCGTTTGTAGTCACGAACCATTCTAAAAAGAAAACTGTAATAAGCACACAAAAACATAATCATTTTTACGAAAATCAAGCAAAAAACCATTTTTTTCCTCATTGGGAGGCAAGATTAGGCAGCGATAGCCGAGTGGATATACCAACAGACTGCCATGCAGAGGGTATCGGGTTCGAATCCACGGCGCGCACCAATGACTTTTCGGAGTTATGTGCGTATTGAATTGTTAATTATCGCTTGTCCCGTGCCTCGGAGAGCACGTTAAGCCGTCGGTCCCGGTTGTCATGAAGATCTTTGACAGTCGTTACAGGGCGTCAGTATCTTCTAAATAAACTGACAGTAGTCTAAACCATGGAATATCGCTATCCCTTCGGGTTGCGGAGGTCAGACAGGCAGTCGCTCTGTGGAAAAGCTAATATTCAGCCAAATCCGGTTAGACTAGTAAGCGGACCCCAGATTGAAACTGGGATAACGCTAAGAGAAAGAAGATTGGGAGGCAAGAAGGACTACCAGTCTTGCCTGCACAGCCAATTTCTAGCAATTAAAACAAAACAAAAAACAGTTAACAATCTTAAGGAAACAAAATGCTTACCTTATTATAGGTTAGTTTAAGCGTCAATTACAGAAACACCTCACCAGTTAGCGTTACTTAACAAACGGCAATCACGTGTCAAACTAGAAGAAAATGTGAGAAATAACTTGCAGTAAAACACTTCTTTTTAATTTTTTCGACATGTGTGCACTTGCGAACCATTAACCACCGGTGACTGGTAAGTACCATTGTGGCGCATCGAACGATGAATGAACGAGCGTGATAGGTCAGTTTGAACTGTGAATTTAGCTGGATACCCCGTCTTACCCGCTGCCCCGTCTTACTCGCTGCCCCGTCTTACCTTCTTCTCCCCTATATGTTCTATAAGTGATTTGTAAATCTTTCGAGAAAATAAATGTTTGATGACCGTAGTGCCCTCGTTAGTGAACAGAGCGTATGATCTCTGTGACCCTGAACACTTAAACAGTGAATTGTCACATGTTCAGGAGGTACTAAGGCGCAATGGATACGGAAAGGAAGTCCCCGTCGGAAGAGGAAGGACTGCAAACCTGAAGTAAGCAGAGTACCGGCTTACATGCCTTATATCAAGGGAGTGACGGACAAAGTTGGAACAGTACTACAGAAATACTCCATCAAGACTGTGCAGCAGTGCTACCTTGGAGAGGGGACTATATACAGATATAGTCCCCTCTCCAAGGTAGCACACAATCTGCGTACCCCAAAGGACGTAATTCCTCTACAAACACCAGGCGTCTACAGGGTCGATTGCAGTTGTGGTAGTTCTTATATCGGACAGACCAAACGAACGATCGCTTAAAGGGTCAAGGAACATATCACAGCTGTCAAAAATCGACAATTTAATAAGTCTGCCATAGCTGAGCATTTTCTGGAATCTGGACCAAACCACTGGATAGAATTACATCAACCACAGGGAGGAGAGAGGAGGATCAGAGCATAACTGACGATCTTGAAGAGAGCAAAGTGTGAACCTTAATACTGACGAGATAGTAGAAAACTAACCCATATGTGCTCAACTTTTTATTTTTGACAAAAGTAGTGATATTAGTTAATAATTTAGCTTTAAATAAGTGTTACTAACACCGGTTAAACAAATTACGTATTTATTATTATTCTTTTTGGAAATATGGACCGCCCCAGAAATGGGGCGTTGAGCACTGCTTTGTACCAGTAAAACAACAGGTATGTATATATATGTATAAAAGTTTATTAAAAAATTAAGCTTTATTTAGGAATGAAAAGCAAAAAACAATTCGTGTGGCATCCAACATCGCATTTGCTGCATTTTTTTGTTGTATTTTTGTGACATTCAGCACACCTAATTTGACTAGGGCTTGAAGTTATCAAATGACCTTTCCCGTCTAAACGTACACCGTCAGGAACTCGCCTTCGTTTGATAGCCTTTATTGGACGACCAATAGCTCGCACTGATAAGTAACGCCCAAGGTACGTTGTAGTAACCTCCCTAATAAACCCTAAAAAGTCTAAATGACCTTTTTCTTGGCCAGCTTGTGAAAGCCTGTAGAGTTGGAAGGCGTTATTCATTGATGCATTCAGAGGCCACATCAATAGTTGCCAATACCACTTTTTGCGATTGATACTAATCCGATAACAGCCTATATTCTGATCAAGCCGATCGACACCTCCCATAAATTTATTATATTGTTGGACACAAGAAGGTTGCTGGATGACCACTCTACGCTTTTCGCTAGCAGACCACCGCTGTGCAGATCCCATGGGTGCAACGCCTTCACATGTAGATGCAACTGTCACTATGTTGTTATCATGGTAACGGACAAGGGTGATGCCTGTACGGGTGTCTGTTATTTGATGGTAACCGCCACGAGGTTGCTTTTTCATATCTTGCGGCAATTTCAAAGGGGCTTTTTCAACGCGGTTTGCACGAATCGTTCCGGTACCTTGGTGGCCACTCTCTTTCAACGCCTGGAGCTATCGAAGTGACGTGAAAAAGTTGTCCATGTAAACATGAGCTTGAAAGCCATCGCCTAATTTTGCGACCAAGCTGGTAACTACAGAACCTCCGACGCCTAATTCAGGATTTGTATTACCTGTACTAGCACCTTGATATGGTTCGGCTTGGATCAGGTAGCCAAGGCTTGTTGCCATACACCAGGTCTTGAAACCAAATCGTATTGGTTTTCCATGGATGTGCTGTTTTGTGCTATGGTGACCATAATAGGGAATCATGGATTCATTTATACTTACTTCAGTATATTTTGGGGAATAAGCCATCCATTTTTCATTCAATATTTTCCATAGCGGTCGAACTTTTGTGAATTTATCCTGGGGATCTAGTAACGCATTGTTGCACACGTGAATGTAACGCAAAATCTCTTCGAACCGAGATCTAGATATAGCGTTAACAATTCCGGGGTGATAAGTATCAGCACCTGTGTCCCAGTACATACGATTACGAGCATATACACAGTATCCACTCAGTAAACATATAGCAAAAACTAGTCGCATTTCTTCGTTTGTCACGTCAAATTGAGAATTGCCTTGTAGAACTGCATATAATTTAGAATGTCTCACAAACAAATCGATGACATCATCATCGTAAAACAATTCAAACCACAGGACGGGTGATCTATCCATATTCAAAAATTCAGGCCTATCCCAATCCTTTCGCTGGTATTCACCTAGGTCCGTATTTGTCCAATCTCTTTCTGGAACTGTGCTTCTTCCGTTTCTTGGCTGGTGTCTGTCTGCTACTTGAGAAGTTGAACACCCAAGCTGTGACAGTGGTAGATCGTCCTCACTATCATTCGATTCTTCCGCCTGTCCCATCACTTCCGTTACCAAGGTGTCTCCCAACCTTCGCGTGCACTCTAGCACAGCTTCAGCTCGCAATTGATTACCAGATAGACGATTTATATCACCGACGACGGCATTATCTTCATCACTGTCTTCGTCGCTCAACATATGGTTACTTGGAGGACACGTATACATAGTGCCTTCCAGTATATCATCTTCTTCTTCCAAAACATCAATAATATCAGCCAGCGTCAAACTGAAATAAACACAAAAACATGTATTTATCGAGAATAAACACTAATAACATCAATATATATCTCTGAAAAATACTGTGCACATCAATGCTCAGCGCCCCAGAAATGGGGCGTTACATAAAAGACTTCATAAAATCTAAAAAAAAGTAATTATCGATGATTTCCTTTATCTTATTCATAATACAGATAATATTCGACAAAATACTGTAAAAAATTCCACAACAATATAAAAATATTTATTATTACTCACTGTTTTCGTTGCGCCATCGTGATACTTTCTAAACACCGTAATGAAAAGAAGACATTTGACAAAAAAAATGGCGCGAAATGCAGTAAATTCTGTCACAGAATATAAATACATTTATGATTGACATAATGCAAAGTTTAAAAACATTTGTCTAAAATATAGTATAAAAAGTTCTTAGTCAAAATTAAACCGTTTTAAAATTGGAGCGTTGAGCACATATGGGCTAAGCTTACATGTTGATTGGTTGTGTGATTCAGTAGCAGAGGTTGATTTGTAGCTGTAGCTCAGTACAAATCGGTATCAACCAACTGTGAAGGCAGTTGTCCGTGAGTACGCGGTAGACAGACAACTCTGGTGTTGGAGTTTCGTAGGAAACCATAAAGTCCAGGAGGGACTTGGCGATCCTTGTGAGGATGCGCTGATAATTGGGTGACAAACGAGTGACTGGTTGAGTACCTGGTTTAGTAACTAGAGGTTACTGAATGGTGGCAACCGAGTGACTGGTTGAGTACCTGGTTTAGTAACTGGAGGTTACTGAATGGTTATGAATCACATATAGAGCTTTAGTTATTTGATTTGATTATAACGTGAGTCTATGGTAATTGACTGTATTGTCCACAGAAATAAATAGTAATAGAATGGTTACACGGGCGTGGCGCGCGTGCCAAACTATTGCACTATAGCGCATGTGTTTTCGAACGCATTCTCATTATGAATCGCGTCTCCCGTTCGCGCGCTCACGAGGTAAAAAATCATTAAATTCGTTACGAATACGCCATATTGTGCAGTTTTCAATTGTAAAAATAAAAGTGATGCAAAAAATATGGAAAAGGGAGGCATTTCATATCACCAGTAAGTATTTAAATTGAGTAAAACTTAAGATTATTGAGATTCAAATCAAGTGGGCTACTTTTACCATGTTTGTCTAATAAGAACATCATCGTTCATTTCTTCGTTATGTTAAATTTCCATTGTTTGAATTATACGATACTTATTGACATATTTATGAAATAAACACGCAATGTACGGCGAGATACGCGATATTCACAAGATGCCAAAAACAATAACAAATTAGGGGCCACGGGGCAAATAAATAGCTGTGATTGGTCAGCGCGCGCTAGGGATTGACGTTCGGTTTATGGTTACGTTTTAAATTTATCGATAAATAAAATGAATATTAATTCGAATTAATTATTATGTCGGTATCAATACGTTTGTTAATATTGGATTCCGTATCGCGCGTTGCGAAAGGGGGCTAGACGGAAAAAATTAAGACGAAAAGTTGTAACGACACTTTTTGATATAGTAAGCTATTGTATGTTTCTGCGCATGTTTCTCTGTCTCTCTCTCTCTCTCTCTCTTATAGAAAGCAAGCATCATGTTCATGCTTTCTGTTCACGAAAATGACATCTATTTGGGAATCCAAGATGGCGGACGGGACATTTTTAATAAAATTAATATAGGTATCATTTTCGGGGTTTTTATGGATTCTGGTTACGAAAATGACATATATTTGGGCATCCAAGACGGCGGACGGGACATTTTTAATAAAATTAATCTGGGTATAATTTTTAGGGGTTTCATGCTTTCTGATCACGAAATAGATGGTGTTGTTGGATTCCCCATCCTTTTAAACATCGGAGACGATACCCATATTGATTTAAAAAGAAAATCCAATCCACCATCTTTGATCACGAAATAGATGTTGTATTTGGATTCTCCATCCCTTAAATAATCGGAGACGATACCCATATTGATTTAAAAAAAAAATTATTCCACCAACTTTGATCACGAAATAGATGGTGTTTTTGAATTTCCCATTCCTTAAAATATCGGAGACGATACCCATATCGACTTTAAAAAAAATCCCGTCCGCCATCTTTGGTTTCCCATCCGTCATCTTTGATCACGAAATAGATGTTGTATTTCGATTCCCCCCCCCCCCTTTAAAATATCGAAGGCGATACCCATATTGATTTTTTTAATTTTCTCATCCGCCATCTTTGATATCCCGTCCGCCATCTTGGATCACTAAATAAATTTCATATTATTTAATCAGCGTCCCGAAAATCTCGAAAACGATACCCATATAGTATGTATCTATTCGTTATGCCATTTTTTTGCCTTTGACCCAACCCTCCTCCTTCTCGTTTGACCATTTTATTATTTTTGTCCTGCCCCTAGAAGTTGTGGCGTAATTTTCGGAATAATTGGGCTATCATAGGCAATAACAATTTTTAAAATCCGACTGCCAGTTCCTGAGAAAAGCCTTTTTAGCCTTTTGCCCGGCCACAAAGGGTCGAAGCGTTATGTTATATAGTCTATAGCCTTCCGGAATGACTAATCTATCGTATACAAAAATAATTTTTCAGATCCGTCCGGTAATTCCTGAGATTAGCGCGTTCAAACAAACAAACAAACAAACTCTTCCGCATTATTATATTAGTATAGATATTCTATAATATAGTCAAGTTTTGTAAGATTTCAATACAGTTGTTTAGCTAAATAAATACGTTTTATTTTTATAACAGTATACTTTAACCAAACTATTCATAATAAAACATTTTATATAAACAATAACATAATTTCATTTTCCACAGCTCTCAACACACCGATAATAATTCATTAGTGTCCCCTCACTATCTATACGTCACTGTGGGCGGGGCTTGCTGAAATGTGGCACGCGCGAAATGTACGCGATGACGTGACATTCCCCATTCTATTACTATTTATTTCTGTGGTATTGTCAGTGATGCTCTGAATCCAGCTCCATTAGTAGTTAGGAAAGTAATGTAGAAGGTAATTTTGTAATAAATTTGATTGGAATCCTAACACTGTTTTACTTTGATTCAACCCTTACCTGGGTTAAGTCAGGAATGACCGAGCAATGTGATACTATATGTGTAAAATTTTGTTACAGATTAACACACAGGGACGTGTGTCTCGTAGGATGGACGTATCGGAATGGTCATGACTACGGGACGTCAACTGACTACGAAACGCAAGTGTGAAGATGGCGCGCTTCGACAGAGTCTAGAGTGACGTTCGCTACAGTTGAAGAGAGGGGTGACGGTTGACGTTCAACGGAGCAACACAACTCTCACTTCTCTTGGAAACTCCGGGCGGACAACAAGTACCTAGAAACTGTCACTCGTTTTGTGATCAGTAATCCAAAATAATTATAGCCAGTTTTGTTAAATTGATTTGGTGTGAACTTATAACAAACTGTGAAGCGTTGATACCAGCCAAAAATCAAGCAACCCGTCGTCAAATGTATTATTACAGTTGCAGCAAATGCTTAAAAATCGTTCTTTGAAAAGTTTTAAGATGTCAAATAAATCTAGCAGTATGATTGCTAGGTCCATCTGTACAAGTAGTTTCCAGTGCTCATTAAGACTGCTGTTCTCCGTCGGTAGTACGTTAAGCCTCATTTAAATTCCCTGAGGGGTGCAGGGTATGATTGAGTAACGAACCGCAAACTTTTATATTATTGATGTTGGTTGCTTAAACCTAGGCTTCTACAATAGAAATCACAGCTATTAAATAGGATTCGTAGTTTTATGTAAAAAGCTATATAAATATTTTTTTATTTTTTTTTATTTAAGTTAAGGCTTACCAACTAAAAAACATACAGAGCATTGGCTTGAAAATACAAAATACACATCATTCATATTGTATGCTGTTAAATTAAAGGTAGGCACAACATTAAAACCAATCTAAAGTGAGTCTCACAATATTCACTCTATACTATTAATAAAATTATCCAACCATAAACAAAGCATTATACAAACACAACAATGTGAGAACTACCTCATTAAAAGCTGTGAACAGAGTTAGAGTTAGAGAACAAAATCACATTTTTTTTAATAAAATTTTCTTAAATATACTTAAATGAAAAGTTGTCAGCACTTGTATGAACTTGCGTTTTAAATTGACATTGTGTTCAAGGCTTTCTTTAACAAGCTAATTTTTGCTGCAAATATGTCGATATTTAATTCGAAGAAAATTGAGTTGCACCTGTGGAGGATGTAAGAGAGAGGTGCATTACTACCATAATTATTCCGACTCTTCTTGATCACAAACGGTTTATAGTTAACCAACCTTGCCGACGACCTGGGCACATTTATATTGATTAGCGATAGCAATTGTGGGCAATCCACCCCTTGGCTCATTATTTTGTGAAGGAATAAGATACCGAGATAATCTCTACGCCAGTACAATGGTTTCATTTTAAAGTAGTGAAGTCGATTGCCAAAATCTTTAACTGAGTGTCGTATACCAGAAATTATGGAGAGCCTCCTTATGAACTTCTTTTGAATATTTTCCAAACGCTGGATGTTATTTTGGTAAATAGGATACCACACAATAGAGCAATATTCGATGTTACTGCGTACCAAAGCGAAATATAACGCTTTCAGAGCTCTAATACATTTAAAATTTCGTGTATTACGGTTTATAAAGGCTAACATCTTTTTGCTTTTATTGACCACATAGTCAATGTGTTTTAAAAACCCCATTTCAGTGTCAACATGTATTCCTAAATCCTTAACCTCGGTTAAGCTCTTCAAAGTTTTGCCCTTCATAGTGTAGGACGTTATCATTTTTTGCCGTTTCCTCGAAAACTTTATATGATGACATTTGGTTATGTTTAGCTCCATAGCATTACGATCACACCAGCTGCAGAATCTATCTATATCCGCCTGCAGAAGGCACTGATCAGATGTGGTTTTAATTGTTTTATATATTTTCAAGTCGTCCGCGTACATATCGAATTGTGAATGATGAAAACAGTGTTTAATGTCGTCTATAAAGATGGTGAAAAGTATCGGACCCAAATGGGATCCCTGTGGAACCCCAGACGTAGGCGTAAACGTATAAGAATAATATCCATTAACGTCTACTCTAGCTTTGCGATCTGTTAAATAAGATCTAAGCCAGTTCCAGAGCAGGCCATGAATGTTGTGTATGACTAAGAGCTTCTCAAGCAATCTATTATGGTCAACTTTATCGAAAGCCTTGCTAAAGTCACTGTATACAGCGTCAACCTCATTACCATTGCTCAAGTTAGTCAAGGTATTTTCGACAAAATTTACCAAATTTGTTAAAGTTGATTTATTTCTCATGAACCCATGCTGATTATCTGAGATAACGTTTTTAATATGCCAGCTAATGAACGGACATACCAGGGATTCAAATACTTTGCCTACTGTTGAAAGTTTACTAATTGGTCGGTAGTTTGCTACATCGGCATTATTACCAGGCTTAGGTATAGGTATAACTATTGTTTTTTTCCATTCTGCCGGAAAAACACCTTCAGTCAGCGACCTGTTAAAAAGTATGAATAATGGCTTACATAGTTGGCTAGCACACTCCCTGAGGAAAAGCGGCGGTATACCATCACAACCTGGGCCCTTCGAAACATTAAGTTGTTGCAATTTTTTCTTTATTTTATTATTGGAGATATATATTGTATGTAAACTACTGTTACTGTTTGTGTGAATATCAACATTGAAGTTCTGTCTACTACCGATTTTAGGATTGAATACAGATGAGAAACTTTCAGCAAATAAGTTTGCAATATTTTCTCCATCATTGGCGGTTTTTTTATTGTAAGTCATTTGTCTAGGAATTGTAGAGCTTATATTTCTTTTATTTTTTATATATTGCCAAAAGTACTTTGGGTCCTTAGTAACACTATTTTGAACGCTTTGTATGTATTTGTGGTATAAACATTTAATTAATCTACTCGTCCTTTCTTTAAGTATTGTATACTCGTATCTATCTCGTAGATTATTGTATTTTTTCATATTTCGTCTACATTTTTCTTTTTCTTTCAAAATGCGGATTAAATCTTTAGTAAACCAACAAGGATAGGTGCTATTCTTCTTAGTTTTCAATGGCACCAGCTCGCAAATTATGTCGTTAATTAAAGTATAAAACTTATCAACTGCTGCATCAACCGAGGGCTCACTCGACAACTCCATATCCCAATTAATATTTGCAATACGGTTTTGTATCTGTTTATAATCTGCTCTATGATATTGTGGTTTAGAGACATTATTATGACGAAGGGTTTGCGGGTATCTTAGTTGGATAATGATTTCCGATGGTGGGTGAAAATTGTCGATATTTGATATGATATCACTTGCTGGCAATACTTTAATAGGATAGTTGGTGTTAGAGATGATTAAATCAAGAATTTTATTTTGATTATTTCCAACATGGTTGTATTGTTTTAAATTGTTACTATACAAAAACTCTAGAAAAGTTTTACCCAGATTGTTAGAATGCCCGCCGCTTTCGGTATGTGACTGCGTGATTACTTTGGTCCAAGTCAGAAAGCTTAAGTTAAAATCACCTATAATAATAACGTCTTCTTTATCATTGATTACACTGTTAACCTTATTGCAGTAATACACAATAACATCCATTTTTATTGGAGGAGCAAGGTAAGTTGCGCACAAATGTATTTTCTTTGTATTGTTTAGGTTTATTGTTACCCATAGGTCCTCGCAGTTAGATTCAAAGGAAAAGTTCCTGTAAGCTCTGAATGTCTTCATTATGGCAATGAGTACACCACCTCCCTCCTTACCCGCCGAGAAAGTACCTGACTGCCTATCTCTTCTAAAAATATGATACCGACTGTCAAATATCTCCGCATCCAATATTTTATCATTAAGCCATGTTTCCG
Source organism: Euclidia mi (assembly GCA_944739405.2). Taxonomy (NCBI): domain Eukaryota; kingdom Metazoa; phylum Arthropoda; class Insecta; order Lepidoptera; family Erebidae; genus Euclidia; species Euclidia mi. The sequence goes on along the minus strand of OX123198.2, from coordinate 31,462,586 downwards.
TAATAACAATCACATGATAGTTCATACTGAGTACATTAGCATAAATAGTTTGCAATTTTCCACGGATACTTCTACAATTTTGATAATAAATACTAAGAGAGTTGAATGGTATTATAATAAATTACGACAACATTATCAAAGCAAAAACAATACATTTTTATATATATATATGTAACTAAAGCTATTCGAGAGATTTCAACATATCCATGCTGGTTACTATGCGAGCTTGTGTACTCTCCTCTTTTCTAACAAAAATTTTACCATTGCGCACCCACACGAACTTATAATTTTTTTCCTTGGCCGCTATTCTCGTAGCAGCATGTAGTGACTTATTTGCCGGCGTAAGATGTTCACTCACATATACTGGGGCCTCTTTGTCTCCATATCCAAGAAGTTTAGTGTTTAGTTTGTTTTTCGGGTTAGCGCGATTGTAAGAAAAGATTGCTCCCAATAAATTGTCACGCTTAAGTTTGCTAGCCAACTTACAAATCACAGCCTTCGGCTGTTTAGACGCAGAGTTTAATTTCTGAACACGAGTGCATGACACAATTTCGGTTTCGGATAAAGGATAGGAAACCACATTGCTCATTTGTACTATGGTCTTAATAAGATTTTCATTTTTGTGTTCGGGTAGACAGTTTATTTCCAGATTATTCTGACGAGCATCCTGTTCCACCTGTGCCAACCTAGTTTCCATATCCTTTACTTTCCTTTGTAGAGAAATATTCTCACTACGCAGATGTTTTGCTTCATCAATGCAAGTCTTAAGGCTGGCTGTAATTTCGTCGTGCTGAGAACTCAAAAATTTAAGCGATTCTTCGAAGTTTTTTATTTCCTGTCTTATAGGCATGAATTCTTGGTTAATAGCTGCACGTATTTCCGAGCGAATAATATTAACTATTTCCGTACGTAACACATATTTGGAGAAATCCACATTCTGAGAAGCTTGGCGCCTAGTCGTTATGTTATCGCAATCCGCATCAATGTCAAACATACGTGATTGAACAGGAGTATTACTGTTGTCATCTTTGCGTTGAGCTTTCAGGGTTACTATAGCGCAATCAGGACACTTCCAGTTGCGTTGTTTTTTTGAGGTTTCAGTTGTAATATTCACACACTGGTAGTGATATTGTTTTCCACATGAAATATTAGAACAAGTAATCCTTTCACTGACTTTTAAAGATCCTTTACAGCCGTTACAGTTTTGATTGCTCATTGTTAAATAGTTCTTAAATTCCAGAAAAATAAATATTTATCCACCAAAAAGGAATATTTTATTTAAAAAAGCACAATATTTTTCAGGATGTGATGCCAGGATTTGATCCGACAATTTTCTGTTCGGCGTGGAAAAAGGAATATACCACGGCGCCACAACACACTAATTCTGTAGTGTCTAAAAATCGATCTTATTCTAAAGTTTAGTATAAAGTGTAATGACTTGGGTATTTAGAAAAAGGTCATTTCAATATCACACACACTCACTACGGAATATTTTGAGTCGTTTTTTGCAATTCTTGTGTCTAGATCACAATGAAAGTACCACACAGTAACACTGTTAGATAGCTTTTGGTCCAACAATTACACTGATATAAAGTTTACTATGAAAACTACAAAATACACAACTTTTAGCGATTTTATTTATAGAGAAACTTAGAAACGTGTGTGCTCACTTTAACGACTTTGTACTAATAGGTATGTTGAAAGCTTTTCATTGCATGCCTGAGGTACATTTGATTAAAACTGCATGGAATCTACAATAAACAAAGATTGCTGTCGAAAAATATCCAGTATTATGGGAGTCCTACTTTGGCACACAGGTCGAACCTGCAATAGCTTTTTGAGATAAATCTCACATGAGCTGAAACACTTACCAAGGAGCAAGGAGGTTAGTCGCTACGGGTAAAATACACTAGATGTTAGAATAAATACAAAATTTGTTTTATATGAAACACCTAATGGAAAGAAAGAGCATCCCACCACGCACCCTCGGATTTCTATTGCAATAGTTGGGGTGGTCAATCCGAGGGTGCGTGGCGGGTTCCTCTTCCTTTCCATTAGGTTACAATGGAGTTCCGCCAAGTAACGCCTGATTCAATCAGTTATATCAAACATAAAGATATATGATATTTTTATTGACTGCACACTAAAATAAACCGGTCAAGTGCGAGTCCAATGAATAATAATTAAAAAAAAAAGTGATGTAACTAAAATGTAAGGTTCTCGAAATTTTTCCTATACATGTGCTATAAAACGTTGCTTTATGCCGAATTTCAAGATTCTAGATCGACTGGATGTACCCTCTAGTTTTGACTTGATTATTTGATATGAATTTCAATTGTATATCACTACGGGTTCATGAGGAACGGGGTAGTACCTTTAAAATTATTAAAACATATTTTAATTATATGATGTAACTAAAATTTACGGTTTTTTGCAATTTTTCCTTTATCTGTGCCTTAAAGTAATCTAAGATGTGAGGCCTAATCCTCGTGTTTTTATATGACATTGAAATTATATTTTTAATGTACTCAGAAACGGTATTCTGATAACCTAATGTCGTTATCGTATAATTTGAATTACACAGTTCGTCGTTGACACATATTTTGACACTTGTTTCAATTACGATCTCGTTACTATTTCACTGAAATATCAGATAATTTAGAAGAATACGCTTTTTGTGACGTAAATATGACACTGACATTATATCAAAACTGTATTTATTTAGGAGAATTGGGCCCCTGTGCTATAAGATGTTGCTTCGTGCCAAATTTCAAGATTCTGTGTACGGGATGTACCCTGTACGTTTTGATTCTCTTGCAAGTAGTTGCGAGTTTGAAATATGCTTAAATGTTGATGTTTCTGTTGATTGCGTTGACATAGAAGTTTGATTTTATTACAGCTTTACGGTGTTGTAGACCTTAGTATTTGATATGAATTTCAATTTAATAACTCTACGCGTTCATGAGGAAAGAGTGAATTAAAAAAAATATTTTTTTTTTTATTATAGGTATGATTTAAGAAAAAAGTTTCATTTTTAGATTTTTTCCTTAATCTGAGCTATAAGAATTTGCCTCTTACGAAATTTCAAGATTCTAAGTTCACGGGAAATACCCTGTAGGTTTTGATTCCCTTGCGAGTAGTTGCGAGAAAATATGCTTAAATTGCTGTTTCTTTTTATTGCATTGACATAGAAGTTTGATTTCATTACAGCTTAAAGGTTATTATACACTTGAGTATTTGATATGAATTTCAATGTAATACCTCTACGCGTTCATGAGAAAATGTTTATAACTTTAAAATTACATAGCATATTTTTATAATATGATATAACTAAACATTTACGGTTTTTGCAATTTTTCCTTTATCTGTGCTATAAGACATTGCTTCGTATCAAATTTAAAAGATTCTGAGTTCACGGGAAGTACTTTTAATTTTTTCACAGCTTCATGGGACAGTAGATTTGACTATTTGATATAAATTTCAGTTTGATACCATTACGCGTTTCTGAGAAAATGGGTTTTGACAGACGGACGGACAACAAAGTAATCCTATAAGGGTTCCGATTTTAATTTCGAGGTACGGAACCCTAAAAACACTGAATAGTTTAATATGGCTTATATTTAACTTTCCACCAGATATAGTAACATAAAACATATTAAAAATAACAACATGTAACAGACAAAAATAGTAAGTGATCACCAAAATTAAACTCGCATTTTAATGTAAAATGATAACCAAAGTGTTAACATTTCGCTATCCTATTTAAGCAAAATGAATCCAAATAAATCATTGTTAATCTAAAAGTAGTATCATGATCACAAAAATGAAACCAGCATTTTATTGTAAAATTATAACCAAAATTATTTTATAATCAGCGATCCTTGATAAGTGGACGACAAATTAAAGTAAAAGTCGGAATGACAAATTTATTCCGTCGTTAAAGCGAGTGTAAATCAGACTGCACGGTTGGCGTAGTGGTTTAAGCAGCCGCCTCACCGCTTGACACTGTGCCGAAGTGTTGTGGGTTCGATCCCCACACGAGACAACACTTTGTATGATTCATATATTGTGGTTTCGAGTCTGGGTGTTCATTGTGTCCGTTAGTTGTATGTTTGTAAAGTCCCCCGCGACACAGGATTTAGTCCTAATGCGGGAGTTGTTCTTTTACGAAAAAAAGAACACCTTCCACGATTCTGATACTTACCTCCAAAGAAACGTAACATTCACTGAGCCAGATTCTTATATTACAAATAAAATATTTTAAGAGCTTCTTACCTGGAATGCATTTTCAATTCGCTTTCATTATACATTGTGACGAAGAAGACCTACCAGGTGTGTTTAAATGAGAAACGTGGTCAAATGTTACAATAAAAATTGATTTATTTCTCCAATAAATTTAAACATCATTTAGCGAGCGTTTAACTAGCGAAAAAATGACTATTTAAATGTTATTAAAAAAAGATATAAACAGGGTCGCGTGATTCGGCGATGGTAAAGGTTTTGTTGAGGGTCCTGCTGCCAGTTCGTCCAGGAGAGGTGGTCACTTAGCTCGGTGTCTCGAGTGCAGCCAAAAAGGACCGTGCGCAGCCAGCGCTTCAATATTTATAGTCCGTTACAGGGCGCAGGCGGCGGGGTCGACCGGGCCAAGTGATGCGTCAAGGATTGACGTCACAACATTAAGGCAATGAAATAGTAGGGAAAATAAGATCATATAACAAATATTGTATTTATTGACTGACCTTGCACGTACGATACAAGAAATATTAGAGGCTCTATGGACTCGAAATACAGCCAAAAATATATCACACTGAAACCCTATCTGTCATAGACGACTAGTTCGTTGGCACTTTCCTTGACTAGTTTACGGCTTACTTAGAGCGGAATTGAAAGTTGTGGCGGTGCAAAAAAGTTACAATATGATCCATGGTAATGAACTTTAATAATAAGTAATGAATACAAAAATCATAACTTAATAGATAATTATAGAGTACGGTTATATGGTTGGGTCGTCATCTACTAAGTACCATACTGTTTCCGATGCAAAACCTGGCAGCCTGAGGTTCGCATTACAGTCTGATCAGATTTATCAGAATATTTGAAAATGTCATGTGTCACGAAATGTCACGAAATGTCATGTCATGTTATAAATGTGTATTAAAATAATGTCCTAATAGGAATATAGTTAGACTGACAGATATCGAATTCAATAATACAAGTCAATAACTGAAAAAAGGCATAACTTCTTTGTGATCTCGAATTACTTACGAGGCGTTTAAATTAGGTATTATGTAACAAAGCCGAAAGAGCTTCGCTTTTCGGGTCCCTCTATTTATCTTTAAGGTCACATAAAACATAACAAGCCTTACTATTCCATTTTATAGAAAATTCTATTAGGTATAAATACGTTATAATAAATTATAATGTTGGTTTCTCGTTGATAGTTAAAGTGGCATTCGAGTCAGCGCGATAAACATATTAAACGCGATAACGATTCAGATATTAAATAAGGCTTGTAGTTGGATGCTGTCTTTCATAGAAAAAGCTAATATTAGGCATAGCTTGTTATTCCGAAAACGTCCATACGGCAACCAGTTGGCTACCACGTATTATTTTATATTATTGGAATAAAGACATTATACGTAGAAAATGTATGTCCAAAACACACGTGTATTTAGCAATAACAGTTTATTTTATAGAGAGATAAGACCATGCATGATGAATGTCCCATTAAAGGGTTCATACCTTTCCAAATAACTGTGTAATTACGTACCTAATTTTAATTCGTTTAATTTTCATTACTCTTTCATATTCTTCGATAAAACATTTGTGAATGACTGTTCACAAACTAATTGGAAATCGCAACGTACTCATTAAACTTGTTCGTGCTCTATTCCGTCGGTCTCGTTTCAAGTAACTACGGATCTTTCCGGTGATTCCATTACCATTACGTTTGTTAGAAACGAAACGGGTAATTATTATGGTTCTTGAAAGCGAAAAGTAAGTAAAATAGTCAAGTGTTTGAATCACCTAGTACTTATTTGACGTTAAAGGTCACAGCTCATTAGAGCCACCCGGCACCCACTCCGCACCGCCTCGCCTCGTGCAGTTAGTATTCTTTATAATTATGGATTTGTATGGGTATGCGCTCACTACATCAACTCCGCAGCGTCACCGTATCGCCTCTGTCGTAAACCGTCCACGCGCGGACGGCGGGTGGTCCACCCCCCGTCCGCTCGTGTACTCCTGCTCGCATGCTTGCCTTGCGTTGACTGCTCGTCAGGAGGATATTTTCAAGCGTATAATAAACCTTTAAACTATAACCTAATGGAAGGAAAGAGTCTTTCCTTCCATTAGATTACAATGGAGTTCCGCCAAGTTACGCCTGATTCAATCAACTTTAAACGATAATGACCTACCATTTAATTGTTGTACCATTTGCATTTTAGATTAATATTAAAAACTCATGCTTAAAAACCAGAGCTATGACGCTTGTACCGGTGAATATTAAATTTCAAACACATTCAGACAGCTTGGACACAGAACAGTATTATGAAACGGTGTAACTCTATGCGGTATAATTAGTTAGCTGAACACTCATATTGCTGAACTTTACTCAAATAATCCTCAGTTGAAACATGAAAACAATTTCTCGTGATTGCATTACTCAGTAACGATGAAAACTACAGTGAACTGGTACAAAGACTTTATACTTGTTTGGATTTGACCCAATCTCGCGTACTGTGGTTGTGATCTTTACGTCGTTGACCCATTTCGCCTTAGGACTCGCTACACTACATTATGCCGCCATTTGGTAGTCTTTCTGTTAGATCTCGGATTGAGACCTCCCCTTGCAATTTACTACGGGCTATGTATTTGGATCTAGGGATATAAAACAGCATAGGCTATAAACTTTGTGAAATCACTGCTCGCTAAAACCTAATCACGTAAATGAAATAAGGGAATAAATAAAAAAAATAGTTTTAAAACTATAACCCGACTACGTAAAAAAGAGGGTCTAAAAAGGACAAAACAAGAAAAGTATAAGTACAGAAATGCTCAACCTAGAGCCGTGGTCGCACCTATTTGTATACCTATCTAATGTGTGGGTGCCAGGAATACTTAACCTGCAATAGACAAACGTGGCAGGTAATTTCATGTAGGTACACTAGTATACAATAGGTGCGACCACGGCTCTAGCTTCAGCATTTCTGTACTTATACTTTTCTTGTTTTGTCCTTTTTAGACCCTCTTTTTTACGTAGTCGGGTTATAGTTTTAAAACTATTTTTTTTATTTAATCTTTTTTCGTATACGGGGCAAGGGCATGTAAACTAACCGTGCAATATTTACATTGGCACATTTAAAGGAAGCAAGAAAGAAAAAGAGGTAATTCAAAGCGTCTGTACCGCGCGAACTGTAAATACAACCGCGTATAAAACTTATATTTTGACTCAAACAGTATAATATATTTACATATTTGTAATGTACACACCAATACCCTTCTTTTGATAATAAACACGTAATGTGTATCCCAGTTTTAATTTTTTTGAGGTCGGAATCTGAGGTATTAATTCCATAACAGAACATTTAGATAAAATGTATATAGCCTATATTAACCGGGCCATTATTACAAATCTTTTGACATCCCATTTATTAAAATCGGTTCAGTAGTTTAGGCGCTACGGTGGAACATACAAACATATATACATAGACTGCCAAAAACATTACCCTTCCTTTTGGCTTCGCCGTAGTCGGGTAAAAAGGACCGACTTTGCATAATACTACTTCCTATATTACGTCGGAGCAAATGTAATGCTCCGGAAGGTTTTGGGCCAGCTTGGTCAGGAAATTGAAAACATTTTCTATAGAGTAGCTCATCTCGCTTACATACTTTCCCAACAATTAATTTCAAGTAACTAACATTTCGTGTAACACCATACTGTATTATTAGGCGATATTAGTTTAGATTTTAGACGATCTCCACGCCCATACTAAAGGGTTGCTATAATCTGAGTTTTGGCCTAAGTACTGCTACTACTAGTGATCTCGAAAAAAACGAGAGTTACATCTTTATGTAATCCGGTGTTGAATATACTTAACCTGGTGAAAGACTCGGGTGATTGCGGCTAACTCACGATACTACTCATGTTATTTGAGACAAAACGACGAAACGAGATAAAAAGTGTTTATAAACATAAAAAAATGTATTAAAGGATTTAGAAAAACCTATTTCTTAAAAACAACTGACTAATCTTGTCTAAACCAATTTTAAAGTTTAGTTTTTTAACAATCTAAAGCATATATTTAATATGAGAGATTTGCTGTGAAATAAGTTATTTTACATGTATCTTACGATTAATAGTCTAACAGAGCTGTACCTGCTGAGAAAACTTTTATTATATCCACCTCCTTGAGTCGTTCACCTCATGACTGAGGGTCGTGATTCCCCTGCTGGCATGCAACTATTTGCTTCACGATGTTTCGCCATTTGTTTCTGTCCTTGGCACCATGGAGATCGTCGTGAAGTTTGGTGTTCAACGCTGTGCGGACCTGGTCAGACGATCTTATGGGACTACGTCCTCTTAGGCGCTTGTCGTCAACTTTTCCAGTCACCATAAGTTGATCCAAGTTTATTTATTTATTTAATTATTCGGAAGACCAACAGCTGAAAATACATAGTGGCAACAATAATAAACATCAGAGAGCCAATGATAGGTCTCCACGACTAACTCTAGATTACAAGATGTAGACAGTTATTATAAGTTTCAGTATAAAAAACAAAACAAAGAATACAACATTACCTAATGAGCATTAAACCCTGCAAAAAAGTCAAGACTCAGCATGCGCCTCAACGTGTCCGGTTTAGTGTTAAACACGTCAATGTCGAACTTCATTACTTGTTCGTTTAAACAATCACTCGCTCGCCAGTTGTCACCCTTTTTCCGGGTAATATGGCCAAAGAGTTCCAGAAACCTCCGCTGGCAAATAGTAGAAAGCCTTATTTTTATTCCCAGTACCCGAAGGATGGATTCATTGGTTCGGAAATCAGTCCACGGAATCTGAAGCATTCTTCTCCAACACCACATCTCAAAGGCGTCTATGCGATTGCGACCGGCTTTCTTCAACATCCACGTCTCTGATCCGTAGCCAAAGATGGAAAATACTAGGGAGTTCACTAGTTTCATCTTTGTCTTCGAGAAATGTTACGATCGCTCCATATCCTCTGTGAGACATTGCCTTTTTGGCCATGCCGATGCGCCTTCTAATCTTCTTTTCACATGAGCCGGTGTTGTTAATGTCGGTGCACAGATAAATGAAATCCTTTACCCTTTCGAGAGATAAGGCGGCGTCATTTGGAGAGAGTTGGCGCGGTCCATTACCATCAGTTTCGTTTTGGAATGGTTTATCTTGAGACCCAGTTCCAGGCCGATCCCGTGCATTATATCTAGAAGATTTACCATTTCAGCTTTGCTTGCAGTCACAATTGTTGTATCGTATGTGTACCTGAGATACGTAATACGAGTGCCGCCTATAATGACGCCACCTTCCCAGTTTTCTAGCGTTTTTCTAATAACGTATTCTCCGTATACATTAAATAGAATTGCTCCGTATACATTAAATAGAATTGGGGACAAGATGCATCCTTGTCTCACTCCCTTTCCAAACTTAAATGCCTCTGATGTTACCCTGTCCACCTTCAACACACCCTGGCTATTCTGATAAAGCGATTGGATCAGAGCAACTAGATGATCCGGCACCCCAAGCTCTTCCAAGACCTTCCACAGGGCTGACCAGATGACATTGTCAAAGGCTTTGCTATGGTCAATGAAACAAAGAATTATAGGTCTATTGAATTCGTAGGACTTTTCAATTAACATACATACATGAATACATAACGTCACGCCTTTTATCCCCGAAGGGGTAGGCAGAGGTGTATTTCTACACCCACTTTTCGCCAGATATACTTTGGCCCACGTAATAAGGGGCGAGCCTATTGCCGTACCGGGCACATTTCCAGACTCCGTGCTGCTACTGAGAATTTCGTGACAGAAAAACCCAATAATACTGCCCGACCCAGGAATCGAACCCGGGACCTCCCGATCCCACGCGCACATTTATGCCGCGAGACCAACGAGGCAGTTTCCGTCTCTACGCAAAGATGGTATTTGCATCGTGTTATCCCTTAGTCGCCTCTTACAACACCCACGGGAAGATAGGGGGTGGTGACACTTGTATTCTATGCCGTCAATCACACGGCAATTAAGTGTCGGACATCTTTTCAAATAAGTGTCTGACATTTAAAATTTGTTCCCGCGTCCCCTTGCTCTTGACGAAGCCTAGTGCTACCAATTTTCGCATTCTAGTCTCCTGCCATTAGGTAATGTGATTTCTCGAATCGGTATACCAGATAAGGTAGACTCCAGTAATGAGTAGAAGTCATTAATGACATTATCTTTTGCCGCTCCGATTGAGGCATATACAACGACAAGATTTAGGGCACAGGGGCGTGTGTACAGTTTTAGGGTCATTATTCTGTTGCTGATCGGACTGTAGCCCAGTACATGGTTATTTAGCTGTTACGGCACCCAAATGGCAACTCCATTAGTGCTAGAGTCTGTGGAACTTGAAAAATATAAGGTGTTACCATTAAATTTCTTTTGGTGTCCTTGTCCTCTCATGTAAGTCTCGGTCATTCCCAGTATAGTCAGGTTGTGAGAGTAAGCTTCCCTTTCCGCAATTTCCATTTTTGTTGGGGCAAGTAGTCCTCCGACATTCCAGGACGCAAACCGTTTCTGCTCTCGGATTGAGATATACTTTTTAAGTTCACCAGTAGCATTTCCACTAGCTAAGACCCGGTGACCCGTCTCAACAGCAGCTTCGGACGCCAATTTCACATCATCCAGCCCGGTAACTGAATGACGCCGATTGTTAGTCGGGTCGTCCAACAAAACCGTTCTCTGTATTACATTGTCCATAGGGGTATTTGCTTGGGCTTTTACACGTGGAGTCACCCGATTCCTTCCACGGCCATCTTTTTGAGGTAATTTAGGACATCACGGCTCTGGGGGCCGCTTCAAGTACGATAGCTTGGAGTTGTCGGTATAATTGACCACCGCCCGATACTCAGCGTTGAATCTTTTACAGCTGGGTAGTTGTTTGTCACGCAAGCCCTCCTCCTTTTCATCCGGGCTTGGGGCCGGCAACGGTGGAGTTAATGATAATTAATTGATAATATTAGTACCTGCTAAAACCAGTCTTTCAATCACGCTTATTGTTCGCGCCCATCACTAGCGTAAGGACGTGTGACAGCTGGAGTTGACATCTGTCAACTTCAACTCACTCCGCAACTAGCGATCGCGGCAAGCAGATACGTTTTAATTTAAATACTGCAATGTTATGAGAATTAAACAAGTGTTCTCTAAAACTAAGTAAAGTTTGTTATTTCTTAACAAAAGTGGCGACCGTAGGACACGACATATTTCTCAAAATCCGTATATAAGTACTACATATGAAGAAAGTGCAAGTCATCCTGTCGGCGGTCGAGTTTGCTGGAGTCCTGTGGCGTTTGACGACATGAGATGTCACCCGGTCACGCTGCAGTATTGAAGAGGAATGCCAGGATTACTGCCTAGGGAGCCTGCTGTGACATCATATGCACCGTAGGTCTATTCCCAACGAGAGTAAGCCCCTGATCCTTTCTATATTTTCTATAGGTATAAGTAACCTATATTAAGCTAAATTTGTTACCCTGCTGTGTTTTCTCGCAATATTTGTGTAACGGCTGGCATGCTGCTCACTTGTTGGGTTTCCTAAGTTAATTCACAGTGGCAGTTATTTTGAACTACCTACCTACCTATATCGCATGTTCACCCTATTTACGCAAAGTTTGCACGGCATTTTGTGGCATAAATAACTGTTTCCGCTAGTGTTTGCTAGGCTAGCCTACCTAGAGAGGCCAAATAGGCATCTAGGTACTCTAAGAAGCATTTTTAAATTGATTGCCACCTTGCAGTGACTATTCCTATCCTGGCCAAGTGGGTCAGAGAGACGGAGGTGCAGCGATCCTGCTCACTGGACTGGCTGTCAGCTTGGCATCGTGCCACGTGCTGAAGCACCAGCAAATGACTGGATCTGAGGGTTTGAGTGCACATATTGTTTCATTGTTTGTTAATATTAATACCAGGTATTTATTACCATTTTCGCAATAAATTTGCATTTAGGGTAAATTTATTTGAATTTAGAATTAGTGTGATAGATAATTCTGATTATTGTGCATATGTATATTTCTATAAAATGTTAAAACAATAATTATATTTTAAGTATAAAATGTATTTTTAATTAGTTTTGTAATAAAACATTGTATTTCAATCTACACGTGGGCGACGAAATGTCATATCCGCACACGGTGAGTTGTTTGTACACTAGTATAAAAGTCAGATCGCTACGGAGCGACACTCAGTTGTCTCCCGGCAGTCGAAGTGTGAACATCAGACGAACAAGTGTTGCCAATTCTACATATACAAATTGGTTTGACATTTGACACTGTCAAACGGGTAAATAGAGCTTAAAGTGTGAACAGACTCTGTTCAGTGCCGCCCCGACAACGGCTAACTAAGGTACGATATATGTAATTCTAACTTTTATATTATTGTGTTGTTCCTAATAATGTGTTTCACAATTATTTATTGCTATTGTGGTGTTATTTAGAGTATTGTCAATATAGACAATGTATAGATAGAATTGATATTGTGGGTGGTTTCGTCAGTTGTGAGATTTTTAAGTTCAGATCTTGGAGTATCATATATTACATACATACATAAACTCACGCCTTTTTCCCGTCGGGGTAGGCAGAGACAACGGAACGCCACTTGCATCTATCCTTACAAACCTCACGCGCTTCCTCTACATTCATTACTCTGTTCATACATGCTCGCCGGTTCCGGGTGTTTAGGACCTTCCCGTTTTTCAGAACGTCACCAATTTGGTCGACGAATGTCCTACGAGGTCGGCCGCGACTGGCTTGCCCATACACGTTAGCCTCATATATTTGGTGCGTCATTCTTTCTTCACTCATTCGCTCCACGTGCCCAAACCATTTCAGCATTCCTTTCTCAATCCTTGTCACGACATCTTCTTTCAGGCCACATCGCTCTCGTATTACTGCATTCGGAATTCTATCAATCAGTCTTACCCCACACATACTACGCAGTGACCGCATCTCAACTGCGTTAATTCTGCTTTCATGCTTTTTCTGCCACACCCAACACTCACTACCGTACATCAACGTGGGCACAAGCACTCCATTATGAACAGCCAGTCGCGCCTGTTTTGGCACATTCTGGCCGTTCATAAAGGCATGCAGCGCTCCATTTACACAGTTTCCCGCAGTCACTCTCCTTTCAATATCTCCTTCACATCTTCCATCTCTTGTAAACATGCTACCCAAATATACAAATTCTGCCACTTGTTCAATGTTTTCTTCTCCAATCGCAATATTACACTCAATCACATTTTTATCCATCTCAAACACCATCACTTTCGTCTTTTTTGCATTCAATTTCATACCTTTCGATTCAAAGCTCTCATTCATGCAGTTCATCATTTGTTGTAACTCAGTCGCCGACGACGCCAGAATGACTTGATCATCGGCGTACAAGAGGCACTTAGCACGCAATCCTGCCATATCGATCCCGCATTCCATTTCCCTCATATCTTTCATGCAGCTATCCATGAATAAGTTGAACAACCAGGGCGAGGCTGCACACCCCTGTCTGACACCTATAGAGATGTCAAACCAGTCTGTATAGGCACCGTTAACCCGGACCCAGGCTCTGGAACCCCTATACAGAGATTTCAGAGCCCTAAATATAAAATTGTCCACCCCATACATAGATAGCACCTTCCATAATTCCTTTCTATTCACTCTATCATAAGCCTTTTCCAGGTCTATGAACGCGCAATATACCTTCTGGTTTTTTGCCAGACACTTTTCGGTTACGCAGCGTAAGGAAAAGACCTGATCCGTACATCCCATTCCCTTCCGAAATCCCGCTTGCACATCCCATATCTTCTCATTAGTCACATTTACTACCCTGTCAATCAATATTCTGGCATACATTTTTCCTACAATACTAAGAAGGCTGATTCCGCGATAATTTCGACATTCCTGCTGCGAACCTTTTCCTTTATAAATTGGGACAAGCACTGCCTTCGTCCAGTCATCTGGGACCTGGCCTTGTTTCCAACACAGGTTAAAAAGGCGATGCAGCAGGTTTACGATTAGTCCATCGCCAGCCTTCAACATTTCAATCGTCACCTTATCACACCCAGCAGACTTGCCAGACCTCATACCATTTAGCGCTTTCATAATTTCATCCATTCCAATTTCATCACTAGGGCCATCATGTATATCTATCATCTCTTCTTGCTCTATTTCACTCACATCTTTCTCAAATAAACTCTCAAAATAGTCCTTCCAGCACTGTAGTATCATTTTTTCTTCATTCATAACTTCACCTTTTTCATTCCTAATAACTCTCATTGATCCATTTATATTTTTGCCCCGCGCTTCTTTGACTAGTTTCCAAAACAGTTTTATATTGTCTCGGAAACTTGAGCCAAATTGATCCTCATATTTCTTCTTTTGCTCATTCTTCTTCCTCTCTATACATTATTTTACTTTAGCTTTCACACATCTATACTTGTCCTTCATTTCTTTAACAATATGTTCATTCATACCACCGCTCGCTCGATTCGTTGCTTCTACTGCTATTATATCCAATCACGCTTTCTTCTTTTCCTCAACCGTACTTCTAGTTTCACCATCCCACCAGTCTGCTTTCTCACATTTCTTACTTCTTCTTTTACTCACACCGCATACATCTTTAGCACTTTTTACTACGTTGGTTTTAAATACCAACCATACATCATTCACACTTTCCTTATTTACATCACTCCAGCTTTTATCCAGCCGTTCGCTCAATTGCTTTTTATACATCTCTTTCGTATGCTGATCTTTCAATCTTTCCACTTTTATGCGTTCTAATTCTGTATACGACTCTTTGGCTCTGTGCCGCCAGTTTTTAAACATACCACCAACTCTTGATATCACCAAATAGTGGTCTGTGCCAATATCCGGTCCACGATAAGCCCTAGTGTCTACTATTTTCATTCTCATTCTTTCATCGACTATCACAAAATCTATCATGCTTCTTAACGTAACATGTCCATCGTTCTTACGCCACGTGTACATATGTATCATCTTGTGCTGAAACCACGTATTCATCACAGACAGACCCATCTCCACACATACATCTAATAAGTACACGCCATTGTCATTCACACTCTTATCACCAAACGTTCCAAGTACCTTTTCATACCCCTCACGCTTCACTCCAACCTTTGCATTAAAATCTCCAAGCATGACAATACGTTCATTCCACTTACACAATAACACAACCTCTCTCATTTGTTCCCAAAATTCCTCTCTTACCGCCTTATTGTAGGAAGAGTCCGGAGCGTATACACCTATCAGGAATAGAGGTGTCAGACCTACTTTCATCCGGACCCACATAAGGCGCGGACTTACGCATTCATACCCTTGCATGCATTCTGCCATTCGCTCTGAAAGAATAATACCGACGCCCTTACTACCATGTTCGTCATTGGTAACTCCTGACCATATTTCTGTGAAAGGGCCGTGCGTCAGTATTTCTTTCCCCTTACGTTTAGTCTCATTTACACACAATACATCCAAATTTCTGTCACTCATTAACTCGTATACTTCATGCAGTTTCTCATTCATTCCTCCTCTTACATTTAACGTCGCAAATCGAAATTCCGATGCCCACTTTCCGCCCCGACGTGAACAGTTTCGCTTGAGGTATTGGTTATTTCGGCGTGACGTATGGCGAATATCGTCGCCGCCTACAGCTGTAAGGTTGCTCCCCCCAGAATACGAGGAGCAGCCTCGTCCTGTAGATACAGGATGAGGAGGGGATTCTCCGGCTCCGCCGGTACCCCCCTGGGGTAAATTTACTGTAATATTTCCCACAGCCATGATCACGTCGGTAGTTTTACTGTCCTATTGCTTATTTTTGGGTTTGACAGTTAGTCCCTAACGGCGGGACAGACCTCCGGGTTTCTATCGAGTTTCCTTCTCTAGGACTAGGACGCCAATCTAAATTATATTTTGCTGATATTACGGGCGTCGGATTACCTTAGTCGCCTTTTACGACACCTCGGTAGGAGTGAGGGGGGGCTATTCTACTCCGCCGGACACCCCACGGCAAAAAAATATTACAGAGTCGAATTATATGCTGAGATACAAGTCGTGTCTATTATATACATCGAATAGTGAATATTTCAGTGGTAAATATTGAATACACCTATAGTAAATATATCTGTGGTGAAAATTACTAAACGAATTATGCTAATCTATTGTATTAAGATAATAGTTACTTTTGAAATATTGAACTACCCACAACCTTGCTATCCGACATAATAATATGTATTGATTGTACCGCTTTTATAAACGATAATTACAACTATTAAAAGAATGGCCAAGAGTTTTCTTGGCCACGTACTTTCTCTTGGTTCTATGCCTTTGCTTTGCGAACGTGGCGCTAAATGTAAATGTAGAATCAGAACTTGAGATTTAAACATACTCTTGTGACAAGCTGAATAAATGAAAGTAAGATTTGATAGTTGTATCTTTTATTTTCCAACACCTGACAAATAAAACTATAATAATACATATAGGCTGTAAACCTTGTATCTATACATATATATAATATCCCCGCTATCAAGTGAGTCAGAGCTCGAGGTAGAATTGTCTGCTCTAATCAAGCAGCGAGGCATTATTAAGGGTAGGTTGACCAAATTCAATGAATATGTCCTTAATGAGGTGCATGCGTCAATACATCGGTCGCAAGCTTCGCGTCAGCAGTTCTGTCGCCGCGTAAGATTGTGACTGCTGAGTGCGCTACACAAGCGCCCCGCAGCCCTGCCCCCGTCCCCGCGACTTCTCCGTGTATCGTCGCGCGACCTACATCAATAAAGGCTCAGCAGAAAACTGCGAGCACCCCCGTAGCTGCGAAGTCTAAGCCGGTGCGGATCCCGACGTGCTTTCTGCCTGTTGTTATGAAGGAGGAGTTTTGGCCGAAAGGTGTGGTGTTCCGTCGCTTCCGCGGACAAGTGCCACCAGAACGCACAACATTATCGTGGCCGTAGATAAGTGAAGCAATTTTAACATAGTATATAAGTATATTTCTATTATTTACTAACAAAAATTGTATATTGTATGTATGTTAGTATGTAAGGTATGTATCTAAATAAAAAAATATGTATGTCGAACCATTGTCTAGTACCCATAGCACAAGCTCTGCTTAGTTTGGGACTAGATGGTGATGCATGTAATATATGTATTGTGTATTTACTTATTTAAATAAATTGATTGATTGATTGAATTTAAATAATTTGAAGGAAATACCTTCTATTAACTATAAAGAGCTTAAATTAAAGTTAAATAGGATTCAATCTGTCATAAATGAAGATGATACTATTCAAAATAGAATAGATATTTTACATTTTGACTCTGATGAGCAAAGGAAAGAGATATCATTGAAAACAAGTTTATAGCTTTAATATCGAGTAGTCAAGATATTTTAGACAAATCTCCTCATAAAGGGTCTATTGTTAACAACTGTGATGAATCAATGAATAGCTGCAACTCTCAAATAGTAAATACTATTAAATTACCTACTATTAAGCTTCCTACATTTGATGGCAATTATTTAAATTGGCTGGAATTTAAGGATACATTCCAGTCGGTCATTGATAGTAATGACAGTATACCACTTATAAATAAATTTCACTACTTGCGGTCTGCACTAGAAGGCAGTGCGGCTGTAGTTATTAAATCTATAGAATTTAGCGCTAAAAATTATAAAGTTGCTTGGGATCTGTTGTGTCAAAGATTTGATTACAAAAATTTGCTAATTAACAATCATTTAAAGGCTTTATTTAATATTGTTGCGCTTCAGAAAGAGTCTTTTAAATCGCTGCGTTTTATTGTTGACCATGTTTCAAAGCATCTGCGTGCCTTAGATACTCTTGGCCAACCTACAAATATGTGGGATGTGCTTATAATTTATATGATATCTACAAAACTAGATGCGCACACAAGTAGGAAATGGGAGGAACATAAGTCCGGCCTCACCGATCTGCCATTACTTGAAGAATTTATACATTCCTGCGTGACCGGGCTGATGTTCTGGAAACCATGTTTATAAATAGCAGCCGCTCTGATAGGCAATTTGAAACTTTTGCGAAGTCAAATAAACAATCAAAAACATTGTATTATCTGTAAATAAGGACACAAAAGGTTCCTGCATTTTATGTAATGAGAATCACTCTTTGCATGAATGTAAATTGTTTAAAGGTATGAATATAGAGGCTCGTTTAGCCAAGGTAAATAATTTGAATTTATGTGGCCACTGCGTAAGCAATTCTTACAAGTCTTTTCAGTGTCAGTTAAGAGCTGTATGTCGCACATGTAAAAGGAAACATAACTCCTTGTTACACATTAATAAGGCTAGTGTGACAACAACTGATACTGAACAACCTTGTACTTCATCCTCTCTACCTGTGTCACTTTCTGTGGCATGTAATAATCAGGTTTTATTCTGCACTACTTTAGTGGAAATTTTAATTAATGACAAAACATATACTGCCCGTGCATTGCTTGGTGACACAGGGAGCAAGTCATCCTTTACTACAGAAAGTTTTAAGAGGAAGATAGGGCTTGTTACTAACCCTGGTGGTTCAGTGAATGTTTTAGGTATTAATAATGCAACATGTATATTACACAAATGAAAGATGTAATTTGCGATTGAAATCTAAATATATGCCTTTTGAAATTAAGGTTAGTTGCTTAGTAGTGCCCAGGATAACAGGAGTTTTGCCAAGCTCTCTGATTAATACAGAAACATTTAATATACCAAATAACATTAATTTAGCTGATCCTAGGTATTTCTCTCCAAGTGAGATAGACATTCTTCAGATGTTTACTGGGATATAGTAGGCTCTCATATTATTAGATTAGGGGAAGGTAAACCAGCTTTGCAGGAGTCCAAATTAGGATGGCTTATAAGTGGTCCTGTATCAAATAGTCAACCTTGCACTGAGGTGTTTTGTAACTTTAGTCAGGAATTAAGGGATTTCTTGCAATTAAAGGATCCGATTAAAGGTTTACCTGTTACTAAAACATTGTCAGTTGAGGAACAGTTAAGTGAAGTGCTTTCTTCAAAAAATGTGTCTCGGTTCGCGGATGGTTCATTGTCCTTGGCTATACCCAGGCAAGAGGAACCTAAAAGGTATCTTGGTGATTCTTATTATATAGCAAGGAAATGTTTTGAAAACCCAGCCGATATCACTTCTAGAAGTGTTAGCCCTAAGCTGTTGAAGTCGTCTCTCCAGATGTGGGAAGGGCCTTCGTTCCTCACTAAAGAATCTTGCTATTGGCCTACAAGAAAACAAATCCCTAATATTTACCTGATGTAAAGGAGTTAGGTACTATTGTTTGCTGCCTTATTTAATTATTTAATTTGATAATTATTCTAACTTTAATATATTGAAGAGAATATGTCTATGTGTTGTGTTTAATATTTAACTGTAAAAATAAAAATTCTATATTGCAAGAGCAATTATATTAAGGAATAAGATGATTCTCTGTACTTATTAGTTAAGTTTAGCCATTTGGATAGCTATTCACAAGAAATAAAGCTACTTAAGTAGAATAAGACTCTTAAAAATAAATCAAAGTTATTGCCTCTCAATCCATTTATTTATAGGAATGGTATTTTAAGAATTAAGTGGAGGATATCATTGCAACCCTTATTGGGTAATTACCAGTTGAAAGAAGTAGTGCTATGTTCTATTCTATTCATGTGGTGTGGATAATTAAGTTAGCTTCTTATTTGAACTTTATATCTATTAGGTATTAAAGTTTAATTAGGTTAGCAGCTTATTTAAATTTATAGTCTAAGATTCCGCGTTCCCGCGAAAGGCAGCGATAGCCTAGTGGAGATACCAACAGACTACCATGCAGAGGGTATCGGGTTCGATTCCACGGCGCGCACCAATGACTTTTCGGAGTTATGTGCGTATTGAATTGTTAATTATCGCTTGCCCCGTGCCTCGGAGAGCAGGTTAAGCCGTCGGTCCCGGTTGTCATGAAGATCTTTGACAGTCGTTACAGGGCGTCAGTACCTTCTAAAATAAACTGACACTAGTCTAAAACATGGAATATCGCTATCCCTTCGGGTTGCGGAGGTCAGACAGGCAGTCGCTCTGTGGAAAAGCTAATATTCAGCCAAATCCGGTTAGACTAGAAAGCGGACCCCAGATTGAAACTGGGATAACGCTAAGAGGATGATGAGTCTAAGATCCCGCGACAAATTAGTGCACTCATCGAGTTTTTGCTTAAAACCAATTTTTTAAGTATATTTATGATTAGGAGAATACATATTTATTTATTTATTTATTTATACACTGATCTGTGTACAGGTTGACTTAATGCCATGGGCATTTTCCGCCAGTCTACCTTTGAGCGGTGCTGAGAAACGTAGTAGGTGTATTAAATACTTATAATGCAGGTACAATAATATAATTCTTAAATAAATATACATACATACACTATAAATACATACATACATATATATAAGTATATCATATTACATATTATAATTATACTACCTATATAAGATATATATTCAATAAATGATACATACAATATGAGAAATAAAGGAAGAATACATAAAGCCATACAGTAGCTCCGTAATAATAAATAACGTGAATAGAAATTACGGTACAAATCCTAAGACACATCCGCTGGTCTTGCCAATAAGAGTTCCTTTACTTTTGCCTTAAATTTGAACTTGGTTTTGCACGTCCTGATTTCTAGAGGGAGGGCATTCCAGAGGAGAATAGACTGGACGAGAAAGGAAGAGTGAATAAGAGATGTGTTATGAGAAGGGACAGTAAGAAGGAGATTATTAGACGATCGCAAATTGCGGTCGTGGTTGGAACACAGATATTGATATTGACAAGTTAAATAATTTGGGGATGAAGGAGACGTAAGAATAGAATAGAGGGTAGTGAGAGCACGCAAACTGCAACGAAGACGGATAGGAAGCCATTTCAATTGCGAACGGTAAGTAGACACATGGTCATACTTGCGAAGATTAAAAACGAATCGAATGCAGTTATTGAGAAGACGGTCGAGTTTGTTGAGAAGGTCTGCATTCAGGTCATAGTAGCATACATTACCATAGTCGATCAACGGAAAAATCAAGGTCTGCACAAGCATTGTCTTGGTCCTGGATGGGAGCAAGTTCTTGAGGCGGTAAAGAGTCCGTAGGGTGCTGGTGACCTTTTGACTCACCTGGGTCACTTGAGTTCGCCAATTAAGTGCGGCATCCATATGCAACCCTAGATTTTTAACGACAGGATACCAATCTATGGCCGTGCCGTTGTATGTGATCGTTGGAAAATAGGTTGCGTCAAATTTTCTTAATAAGCCCTGGCTGCCCAAAACAATGGCCTGACTTTTATTAGGATTTACAGTCAGCCCGAACCTTGTAGTCCAATTATGTATCTCAGCCAGATCCCTGTTAATCATGTCGATTGCCGTAGACAGCGACTCTACATTTACCTGGGTATATATCTGCAAGTCGTCGGCATACAAATGGTGAGAACACTGAAGATTTTTAGTTATGAGATTTATAAAAATGGAAAATAACAAGGGAGAGAGAATACCGCCTTGAGGGACACCAGCTTCAATGTCAGCCCATCTTGAGTATGAGTCATCAAGGTGTAACGACTGCTGACGCCCTCGAAGATATGTTGAGAACCAATCCAAAGCCCCAGGTGAAACCTTAAGATAGGAGAGGACGGATAAAAGGAGGTCGTGACTGACGGTATTGAAGGCATTGGAGAAATCAATTAAAACCAAAACCGTAACTTTAGAGTTTTCAATGCCCTCTCGAATATCGCCAGTCACTTTGAGGAGAGTGGAAATAGTGCTATGGCCAGGTCTGAATCCAGATTGATATTGACTCAACAGGTATATATACTAGGTTGCCTATTAAAATTAGGCCGCAAGTATGTTTAATTAAATGATTGTTAATTGATTCTTGGAAGATACTTTCGTTCATTCGTTTTATAAGTAAAATATCGTCTAAATCACGGCTATACATATAAAGATTCTGAAAAACCACGGTTGCCATTGTTCACCTGGCGGCACCTCCTCGCAGCCAGGTGTAACCAGGTTGATTTCGATACATTTTTACGTTCATAACGTTTATTTATGATTTATATATCAAATGAAAGCTATTTTTTTTCTGATTCTGATTATATATGGTTGCCTAATTAAATCCAGCCGCAAATAAGGGTTGCCGGCTGTTGAAGATTGTAAATATTTAAAGTAGAGTGAAAGAGAGTTATAGGGGGAAGTCCCGTAACGCCGGATGGCACCTAGCGCCGAACACCTACACTATCTCGACAAGTAATCTTCCACATATTTTTAAATCGTGAGCAACAATTTAAAAATATGTGGAAGAGGTACGGGATAACATATCAATACAGGATCACACAACGCGGTTTTCCAGTGCTGCGACTGGGCACAGCGGTAGCAGCATTTTGCTGTTTATGGCGGCAAAGCATTGCGTCACGTTAGTCTATTATGTAATAATTACATAATAGACCTTATATTAAATAATTATTAACCTTATATAGAATAATTATTATTCTATATAAGGTTATATATTATGATTTATTTTAATATGTCACTGAATATAGTGTGCCATCGGGATTCGTAAAATGTGCCGGTTGTCGTAGCCTCCCGCTACTGTGAGCGACTGCTACGTCGAAGGTCGCAGGTTCGACTCCCGCTCAAGTCAAACATTTGTGTGGATGAACATGGATGTTTGCCTTGGTCTGGGTGTTTCTATGTATGATATGTATGTATTTACAAAAAAGTATATATGTATGTTTAGCCATTATCTAGTGCCCATAGTACAAGCTCTGCTTAGTTTGGGACCAGATAGACTGAAGTTGTTCAACTTCAGTTTATGATCTATTTTCTTCTTAGATTATTGAAAACGAAAATTATAGCAAATACATTTATGGATTTAAATTATTATGACACTTGATCGATTATGACCAATGGAATTAGTGAAAGTAATTTTGTCATTTCACGATTATGACAACTGAAGCGTTATTTCTAATGAAATTATGGCAAATACCAGTATGGCATATGAAATTATGGCAAACATTAGTAAACCATCTTATCTACCATCTCTAAGAATCATATTCAGCTGTAGATTTATAGTTTGGTAAGGCATAATTAAATTTGCTTTTTTTGCCCTCCTGTAAAATTTGTTCGAAGTCCCTTACTGTGTTTTGATTTGGGACAGCCGACATGGTTGCAGTGCTCCAGATGCCAAGTGTGTGCTTTTGAAGCTTGTGCAGAAGTTCTTGAATGTGGAGACGTCGTCGAGATGTACAATGGCCGATGTTTTGCAGATGTCCGGCGCTAGTCTGTAAACTAATTGTGTGTCCGGTACTAGGTGCCAGTTTTTACAATAACATTTTTCTTTATCTAAACTTAATTGAAGTTTCTGATTATATTTATACAGAAATCGTATTTTTGTTGATAGATTAAGATTTCATAATTTGTTGAGTCAACAAATTCAAAATTAATTAAACTTACATTTCTTAAAATAGTTTTTATTTTATTTCCTAAAAACCTCAGGTGTCCGCCACTGGGGAACTTCACCCTATGCGTGACATCGTTTGTCAGATGAGAACGATTGACAGCTCTGCGACGCTTTTAAGCCATTGCGCATGCGTCAAATGCTAGTCAACTAGTCAACCCTTAGATTATATAACTATTAGATGGAGGCATACGACCCCAAGACCGTCACTAATAATCTGACATAGGTGACCATATGGCCACCCATTACCCGTTAAAATGTAATAGAACTTCATTAAAAACTTTGAGACTTCGGTCTTCGGTCACATACATCTTGATGATTATTCGTAAAAAGATTATGACGTATTAACACAGTAACGTTATAACTTTATGGATACTTAAATTTTAAAGACTAGCTTCAGTACACCGCGGGTCTTACTTATCGCTTAAAAAGGTAGTTTATTGTGATTTATAAGCTATACCACAATATTTCAATAAAAATATTGTTTCACGATAGAGTATCCTCAATTTTTTTTCGTTTATAAATATTTTTTTTTGTAAAACCATCTGCCGCAAACAACTAATAAGCCATGCAATTTTATCATGATGTTTTCCTTCATCATAGCAAACCAAGCTTCTAGTAACCAGAGATTCATGCAGTAAATTTGAAAACCGATGCGTTAAAATGATATTTTCATAGACTTTGTCACTGCTTAGAGTGGTTACCGGTGTTACAATAAATGCCGTTTGCTTCATGTTAAAATGTTAAGTAAAATAAACAAAAGCATTTCAGTGCACGTGTGAGGTTTGATCATGGGAGAAATAATCTAACGGTTTATTTTTTTATTGCCAGTCCAATTAACTATACTGTACCTGGAGGCAAGCAGACATTGAAGATACTGAATTTCAAGGTCTGCTTGACTCAGCTAAGAACCACAATTTTTTTATTTGCTCCTGTAGTTGCTTACATAAATGCAGATCTATTTTTTGAACAGATGACATAAATAACATTATTATGACTCTTTCCTACGTTCAAATTATTTTGTTGATATTTATACACATACATAGTCTCACGCCTATAACCCCGAAGAGGTAGACAGAAGTGTATTTCTACAGCCACTTTTCGCCAGATATACTTTAGTCCCACGTAATAAGGGGCGAGCCTATTGCCGTACCGGGCACATTTCCAGACTCCGTGTTGCTACTGAGAATTTCGTAACAGAAAAACCCAATAACACTGCCCGACCCAGGAATCGAACCCGAGACCTCCTTTTTATATTTGATATAATCCTTAATTTACTTGATTGAGGAATTATCATAATTCTATCGATATTTATTCTGAGTAAACCAGATCTGATGATTAATTTCAAATTTTAACGATATTCTAACTTATCAAATATAATATTTTAAATTGGTTTTCGGGATATATACCACGTACCTTTGCAAGCGCCATGTACACGGATGTACATGGCGCAGCAACAGTGCCGAAATATCGGTTACTCCAAACAAAGGTACGTGGTATATATCCCGAAAGACAATTTAAAACAAGTTTAAATGACCACGAAAGTTTAAATTCCTATATTATCAAATTTAGTGTGAACCGACGAAAATTCGAAACGTCTTTTGTATATAATATATTATAATATCTTACTCTAACACTAGAAAGAATTCATAAGTCAAAGTAAAAATATTGGGTATAACTGCTGTTTTTACGCGGTTTCTATGTATATTCCTTATTCTCAGGAGCTGTCTGACATACTATGTTACGCGTATAACTGTCTTTCACTCTACTTTAAATATTTACAATCTTCAACAGCCGGCAACCCTTATTCGCGGCTGGATTTAATTAGGCAACCATATATAATCAGAATCAGAAAAAAATAGCTTTCATTTGATATATAAATCATAAATAAACGTTATGAACGTAAAAATGTATCGAAATCATACCTGGTTACACCTGGCTGCGAGGAGGTGCGGCCAGGTGAACAATGGCAACCGTGGTTTCTCAGAATCTTTATATGTATAGCCGTGATGTAGACGATATTTTACTTATAAAACGAATGAACGAAAGTATCTTCCAAAAATCAATTAACAATCATTTAAGTAAACATACTTGCGGCCAAGTTTTAATAGGCAACCTAGTGTATATGTATTCTCCTAATCATAAATATACTTAAAAAGTTGGTTTTAAGCAAAAACTCGATGAGTGCACTAATTTGTCGCGGGATCTCTTACAAAGCAATATATTTGGAGTTGGTTAGGATCTGAGCACTGACGCATTTATTTATCTTAAAAAAGGTTTGTTACTAGGAGAACCTTGTGCGGTTTGTTGCGACAATGGTACTTACTTCAAAGGCGCAAACAATGAATTAAGTAGAATGCTCAGGTCCAGTCGTAAAACAGTTATAAATTCTGCCAATAGTGAAAGCATTAAGTTCGTGTTTCGCCTCATGTTGGAGGTATTAAGAGGCTGCGGTCAAATCTGCTAAGCATCACTTAAAACGTGTAGTAGGGAATGTTTCCCTGACATTTTAATAGCTCGCTATGCCTTTTCACAAATTGAAGCGATTTTAAACTCTCGTCCTTAACGTCCTCACTCCTCGCACCCAACTGATCCTTCTTCACTAACCCCAGGGCACTCCAATTGGGCGGCCTCTGATGTCGGTGCCGTCAGAACCATAGTTGCAAGCTTCCGAAAAGATACCAACTTGGAAGGGTTGCGTCAGAGCTTCTGGGAGAGGTGGCGTCGGGAGTACGTGGCTGATCTTCAACAGCGAACTTCAATGGTGACTGGCCTGTATCAGTCGTTTGTATCCAGGGACCGACGGAGACAACTGTGTGGCTGAGGTCACAATTAAGATGAGCTGTACCCAAGATGGTCCTTACTGGCCATGGAAAGAGGCCGACGCAGCTTGGAGTTGAAAGCAGTCCTTTCAACGCCCCGCAGGATGTTCGCGCCCAAGGAGCAAGTATACATGGAGGGAGCATTTCAAAATGAGTAGAAAACGTATATGCATCTCTTTTCTCTTTAATTACAAAACTGCATATGTTCGAGTATGATAGCCATAGAGCTTTTATACAGCCTTGAATGACATATGCCAAGAAAAATGTTATGTCATGTCGATGTTCGTCCAGCTGAAGTGAAAGCCGAGTCGAAATAAATTGCAATTTTAATTGCTACAAAATATTACAATTGTAGATATGACCAATTCTAAACATTAAAAAATGACCATAGTTTGTTATGCCGTCGGATGTAAAAGCCAAATGGGACTATTGACCGAAAATGGTCAAAAAATATCTTACCACCGGTAAGTCATAATAAGTAAAATTGTAGATATCTGCCGAAATAATTCTACAATGATATTTGTAAAGCTTATACTTAAAGATAATGACCACCGTTGACACATATTTTTATTCCAATAGTCACAATGAAATAAATATAATAGAAATATTTCGATAAAAAATATGAGGATAGTGTTGTAATACAATTGTCAGTTAGAAAACCAGTTTCTGAAAGATTATAATTTGAATAATTGGTTATTAATTGTGATTTTTTGTAGATTTCCAAAGAATGAAGGTTTGAAACTAAATTGGGTCCAAAATATGAGAAAGGGAGAATGGCAACAGTCTAACTCTTCTAAACTTTGTTCGCTTGATTTTGTGTCTGCTTGTTATCAATAAGGATTTCAAAGAAAAGTTTTGCATTCTTATGCTGTGCCTACTATTTTTACTAACCAGATATCTAATACTGAGGTTTGTACTTCTACATTATTATTATTAACTTATATTTTTATCAATCAATATATACCAACATTGCAACTGTTAAAATATGCTAAAGTAATCATATACACATATATGTAGGTATATCATAAACAGATTTGTGTTGTAATTTTCAAAAATGTCCGAAATAACGAATCCTTATTTTTAGAAGCGATAATAAAGCTTCAAGAGTGAACATGGCTTGCACTTCTGGAACTCAGGATGAAAATATTGTTCGTAAATGTTAACTGTTTCCGCCCATGTACATCCCATTTTGGTAATACATATAGTATCAGACCTGCCGGGTAGTTAACGTGTGCATTACTTTGTGGTATAAATAAATGATTTTGACTATTTAGACTTTTTTTCAATTACTTTCCTAAGTACTGTAAAAAGAGAGGTAATAATAAGATATGATCAATCATATCTTATTATTACCTCTCTTTTTACAGTATTTGTTTCTTTGTAGGCACCTAAGTACTATACTCTAAATAAAAGCTCGTAAAATAATATACTACTGATATATTACTTAATCAAATGCTTATCTTGTCTCTACATACCGAATTATATACCAATACCAATACAAGATTAATGCAAGAGTACATCACTATTGACAGTCATTTCTTCTTTTGAAAAAATTGCGACATGAGTATTTCAAGAGGTAATAAATACAATACATCTGTCTCGGTAACACATATGAAATTTTATACAAGTAAAAAGAAATAACGATATGTTTCTTGTTTATGCTTTAAGCTATCACTCCATGTATACTTGCTCCTTGTTCGCGCCCATCACTAGCGCGAGGACGTGTGACAGCTGGAGTTGACATCTGTCAACTTCAACTCACTCCGCAACTAGCGATCGCGGCAAGCAGATACGTTTTAATTTAAATACTGT
Organism: Euclidia mi; assembly: GCA_944739405.2. Taxonomy (NCBI): domain Eukaryota; kingdom Metazoa; phylum Arthropoda; class Insecta; order Lepidoptera; family Erebidae; genus Euclidia; species Euclidia mi. The sequence continues at coordinate 31,434,176 of OX123198.2, read as the reverse complement.
AATTTTATGAGAATTAAACAAGTGTTCTCTAAAACTAAGTAAAGTTTGTTTTTTAATGAACAAACTAAAGACAATGTTATGAATGTACATACCTTTTAGAATAAGTAAGAACGGCAACATCACTTACGTGTCTACTGACGAAACGTATTGAAATAATAGTGATATTATAATGTGTATAATTTGTTATTATTTATTTACGTATGCGCAGTGACTTTATTATATTATTAACTGTGCGCCGGACTCTGGTAGACGACGCTTGGTTGACATGACAATAGACATTGATGACAGATGGAATCTTTGGCCTACGGTGAAACGTCAGTCTGTCAAGTACAAGTAGCGTTCGGAAACGCATTACTCGTTCCTATTTTAATTTTTATTTTAATGTAACTGAGGCATGCATTGTGTATTGTATAATTATAATAACATATATATATATAACCTTTTAATAATTTGAACACTATATACGTATATATTTGTATATATAATTGTATGTATATATATAATAATTTTTCGTTATTTTATTTTTATTTCATTTATTTATAGGTAAATTGAAGCTAGTAAAATTATAATTGCATATATAGGCCTGCGAGCGTCGTCAGCTAGCGTTGCAGTTATACAACTGCAACAATAGCTGACGCAGTTGCCTAATTTGTTCTCCACATACCGCCTTCTGTTAATCTTAGTAAGTAAATATAAATATGTATGTAATGTTTTGGAGAAACAAATAAAATATTTTTTGTTTTGTTTTTGTTTTTTGTTTATTTCTTAACACTTATCCTTTACGTACCAACGTGTGGTCTGACAGACACTTTCGTAGTTCGGAAGTTCGAGTTTCCTAAGATAGCGAAGACTTCACCCCTTGAGCTTTTCTCTACCCCTCGAGCAGTCATCTAGTAGCGTTTATGGTAAGTGGCGTGCAATTCCGGTGAGTTTTGATTTATATAAGATTGCGGGTGGTCTATCGGACCACTCGTCGGTAGTTATGTGACGTTTTTTTCGACACTAATTATTATAGATTATATGAATGGTATAGAAATGAATAAGCCACGTACTTCGGGTATAAAATTGGTAACCACAAACTAAAATGCCAGTAAAAAAAATATCAAAAAAGGCTTCAAAATAAAGATCATGAACAATTTTTTGCGGAATGGCTGTATTGGAGCTCAGAATCCGACTGTTTGAAATATAATCAGTTTTTATTATAAGTCAAGCCGATTATATCGATTAAGTAACATTTTGTTTAGTCTATTGAAAATTTCTGACAATGGTCACACTGAACTGTCAACTTCCTTTCTTGCCTTGAAAAAATTAAGACGCCGTTTTGCTCTCTCGCGTGGAAAATTGTAATAAAATTGGAAGTATTGGAACCCGATTGAGTGCCGCTTCTTTAATCAACTGGCATCGGTTTATTTGTGATAAAAGATAAGTTGTATCTTAATGAACATTTGTGAAATATTGAACTTTGTAAAACACGTGTGTGAATTCCTGTTTGGTGCCTGGAGTAGGACTTCGCCGAATTGGACATTTATTCAATTCTCTTGTTATTTTGGCCAAAATTATGAGTTAATCTTATAGGTCCACTCAAGAGCATCAGTGAAGATATCAGGTGAGTTGAAACATTTTATTAATATTAGTTGTGATTCGCTGTGCAACACAGTGCATTGTGTCTGGATATATTGTCTATCGTGGTCAGGTAGATGTATTACAGACTTCCACTGCGCACCTCTGAAAAATTTCCTATCTGCCTACGGGAATTCTAAACACCGACTTTAACGATATCGAACCAAATTTTATTGCCTTGGAGAGTGTTTATGATTCAACATCAGAACAGGAAAGGTCTGACGGTGAAACATGTTTTATCCTATGCCTACAATGGAGCAAACCTATCTTTAAGAGTGATTATAAACTTTAATAGTAAACATCTTGGTACCTTGTGATTTAAAAAAAACGGTAGATTGTGTGCTAAGTTGTATTTTTTATGATTTACGTAATTACTAAACATTAAGAAAAACAGTATTGTTAGCAAAAATATTGCACAGTTGGTAAATAATTATTATTAAAGTGAAAGTAAGTTTTTCTCCCTAAAAATAGAGGCCGTAATATGAAACGTTATAATTAGTAATAAATATTTTACCTGCTATTTTTTTCCCTTATTTATACAATAACTAGATACATAAGCAATACATATAAACGATTAGTTTAGAAAAATATAGAAGAACTTAATATTTTTAGTTATGAAAGCAATAGTGGTCTGCCTGACCTCACGTCGGAACTTATGTTACTAAAATAGCACGTCGGTACTTAAAGGTTATTGTAACATAGTGTTTCATGCAAGGATTCACTGAGAAACAGTTTGTTATTCATGTACCTGAAACAGTCTTTCATACAGGTACTTGCTGAGAAACAAGTCAATTATACCCGACTTACAGTCCATCACACCTACTTGCTGAGAAACAGTCTCTCATGAAATTACCTGCGAAAGTGTTTTTAGAGATGTATTGGACCATGGCTTTGACATTTGACTGTATGCATGGTGATGTTGTTGAGTACCTTTCGGGAGATAATGTCGTGGACACTGACCAAGTTACTTCGTACCCTATAGAGCTTCCGAACTCTTTAGGAGTGTTTTCTTTTTTCTTTTATCAGGAGTGCTTTCACACTACTTGAGACTGAATGTTGGTGTTCCAGTCAAATTAATGCGATATCTTGATGCACCATAACTATGTTGTAGCACACGACTACAATAATTAAACACCCAGGAATAAACATTATAAAATCTATGCTAAGGGACGGCAAAGGGTAAAAATCGTAATTCCCCGCATACCCATTATTCCAACTGATTTGCCGTTCAAGTTTAAAAGAGTCCAATTGCCCATAAAAGCCGCTTTTGCAATAATAATTAACAAATCTCAAAAGTGGGCAAACACTCAAAGTTGCTGGTGTGCATTTAGAGAAATTCTGTATCTGCCATGGGTAACGTACTTAACAAAAGACGAAACAAATATCCATAATTAAATCAAGAGCGAATCAGATCTGCTCCTGAAGGGTTCCGTAGAAGAGGTATCTACTTAATATACCCATTACCTTCGACTAACTATGTACCACTACCACTTTTCCGCCAGCACAAATAACTTTGTTTTTACAAATAACTTGTATTTGTATCAACGACAAAGCTATATTTGCGGTTTTGTAAGATGTGCTTTATTTCAAATGCGGCTGACTACATATCGTTCAAACCAATTTTCGTTAGAAGTTTTCATAACAATCTACAGCATATATTTTTTTCAGATTTGTCATTCTCATACTTTAAAAGTTAGAGGGACACACACACTCATTTTACGACTTTGGAAGTGTATAGGTATCTTTCAAACGATTGACTTTGAGAAACAATGGTTTTAGGAATCTCAAAGTAATTTTTAAAGAACCATTTTCACATCAGTTCCATGTATGGAGAATAAATATTAATTAATTAATATTCTACATTCTTAAATTTTTCTATAACGGCGTGAGGCGGATCACAGCTGAATATATCTACTTACTAATTTTAAAATCTGTAGTCTCAATAGTTTCGGCCTAAACTGGCTGTGACGTGCGGGGAGACAGACATGACGCATCTACCTATTAGGGTGCCGTGTCTTCGCATTTTTGGCTACGGAACTCTAAAAATACTGTTTACAGAAATGAATTAAAGTAATGTAATAAATACTTCTTAGTATCTTCTTCGGTTACGAAAATCTTACACGTTGAAATGAAAATACGGTTTACGCATTCTATCGCGATATAAGTTTTTGTTCCTGATAACAAGTACATCTAAGAAAGCTAAAGAATTGTTTGCCTCTAGTTTTGCTGCAGAATAATATGAGTCGTGTCTACCAAAGGAATGGTAACTGGTGAGATATGTGTACGAATTTCGTACGGTAATTATAAGATATTGCAGCCATTTTGTGGAAAACCTGATATTCAGAAAAAACGGGTTGGACTGAAAAGTGGTCAAAGTTAAAACCTAGGTTGGAACTGAGTTAACGCTAAGACGATTATGATGAATTATATGATGTTAGTCATTTACAAGTGCTTTTTTTCGTCGTATAAAATACGAGAGGGATCTGCGAAACTGCATTTCACAATTTTAAATAACATTGTCATAATATTTAAATAAATATTATGAATGAGTTGCAAGAAATTATTGACTGCATGAACGAGAGCTTTAAAGCTAAAGGTATGAAAATTAATGCAAGAAAGACGAAAGTGATAGTGGTTGAAAAAGATGAAAGTTTGACTGAGTGTAATATTGCGATTGAAGATGAAAAAGTAGAGCAAGTAAAAGAATTTGTATATTTGGGTAGCGTATTTACAAGAGACGGAAGATGTGAAGAAGATATTGAAATGAGAGTGACTGCGGGCAATCGTGTAAATGGAGCACTGTATGCCTTTATGAACGGCCAGACTGTGCCAAAAGAGGCGCGATTGGCGGTTCATAATGGAGTGCTTGTCCCCACGTTGAAGTATGGAAGTGAGAGTTGGGTATGGCAGAAAAGGCATGAAAGTAGAATTAACGCAGTTGAGATGCGATCACTGCGTAGTATGTGTGGGATTGATCGAATTCCGAATGTAACTATACGAGAGAACAGTGGTCTGAAAGAAGCTGTCGTGACTAGGATCGAGAAAGGAATGCTGAAGTGGTTTGGGCACGTGGAGTGAATGAGTGAAGGAAAAATGACGAATCAGATTTATAAGCCAAATATGTGTGGGCAAGTCGGTCGCGGCAGACCTTGTTGGATATTCCTCGATAAAATTGGGGACTTCCCAATAAACGGCAAGGGCTGAAGTACCCGAAACCGGCGAGCATGTATGAAAAGAGTATTGAGTGTAGAGGAAGCGCGTGAGGTTTGTAAGGATAGAAGCAAGTGGCGTTCTGTTGTCTCTGCCTACCCCGGCGGGAAAAAGGCGTGAGTATATGTATGAATGTATGTATTTAAATAAATATGAAGAGGTAGGGTGCATAGGGTTGCCACCAAGAACTTAGGGTCCCAAGCCAACCTCACCTGCAAGTGGTGCACCTGCCGATCATCGGACGAGGCTCTGGCAAACAAAATGTCCCGATAAGCGGCAATAGGCTCGCCACCTATTATGTGGGATCAAAACACTGGAGAAAAGTGGCCGTATACTTCAATTCAAAACATCGGTTGAAGTAAATTCGATATTTTGAAGTAATTATGCTTCTTGTGATAAGACAGTCAGTTAATCTAAGAATAAAGGCGAATATACCGTTTTTCTTCTATCGAAAACGGGCACATATGAAAAAATTGGCTTTCTATTTAAGAAAGATGACCTAAGATATTTCAATAATATACTACTGACCCCAAGAGCCTGTACGTGTTGGTACGTAAATTTCATCCTGTATTACCATAAATGTAAAGTTCACAAAAAGTGACTTAAAATAGCCCCCGTCTTGGAGATATTCAGATTTCCTCATAAAAATGCAGAGCGGGAACGACTGCGGCGAGAGGTGCTTTATACCTTTGACTCGGAAGCACGGATTAGCTTCCAGCCTAGCACTTATCACATGAATGTATGTACTAAAAATGGGTCACAAGGCAAACTGTGGTTCGGTTCGCTGTTCCTATTGTTGTCTCGTGTTTATTAAGCGTGAAACACTTCGTTAGTTCCCGCATCGTCTCTATGGTTCAATATTATGTATCTATGTAAAATCTTTACATTGTAGCGTAGGGGAACGGAGGGTATTGGGAGCCAGCGGGTAATGGGAGCGGTGCGACTAGAGACAAAACTATAGTTCGTATTAACTCGGTTGCCACTCGGGCGCCTTCGTCACATCGCGCCGCCATGTTTGCGCCCGCGATAAGCTTGACAGTGCCTTGCATTATGTGACGACGGACGTTTCTCGGTTTTTTGCTCCACGCTTATAAAAAATAGGAAATTTGAACGACCAGGTAAATACAAAAATTATGACTATATTACTATCAAACCAATTTTATTTTACAGTTAATGTTACCAATTTTGAGTATCTGTGCGTATAATTTCATTAGAGGCTATATTAAGAATATAATTTTATTTGATTTCAAGATGGTCGTGTTCGGGTAATCAGAGCTAATTAGGTTCTGATTACCCCCCATACGTATTTTAATATATTGTATTTATTTTTTCAGATACTAAAATGCCAAGAAAAGGGGAACGCACCACTACAAAAGCATCTTGGACGACGTGGCGGTACATCTGTATACAAGGTATCAAAAGAGACTGGAATTCCCTACAGCACTTGAAAATAGAAGTTCACGTTAGCTAAATCGAACAATGAGAGCAATAAATGTCCTCCAAGTTCTAACTTCCCTGGAGCCAGTTTCTGCCAACACTGTCACGACTTCATGCATAACAAACGACGTTCAAGAACCGTCACTCTATACAGACTCCACCATATCAAACGATACAGAACAACAGTCAAACGTTCTGCAAGCAACTACTGTTAACTTGGATGACCAAGCATTTGCTTGTCCCATAGCTGCAGAAAATTTTATTTTGCGAAAGTTCTTTCAGTGACAGCTGAAAGTCCACTACCTAACATGTCTAACAAAAATAAGACTTCGACAAAAACAACATTCAATCATCTTATCTGGCACCCCAATGAAAATAGTGTTTGAAGAGAAATAAAGAAACGTTTAGAAAAAAAATGTAAAATTAAAATCGACCCAAAGAAAAAGGGACAAACTGGCAACAAAAAGAGGAAATGTATCGTAGAAAAAAGGAAAAAAAATAGAGAGAGGACAACCAACAAAAATAAAAAAGAAAAACGAGTAAAAAATTAACTTTTTGAGGATGAAAGTAGCACGTCTGAGGAAGAGAACGTTGAGAATCTTTGCAACGATGAGTCAGAATACTCAGAAGAAGAAACTTTGTGTGCTGTGACACAGAAAAAAATAACGAAATGTGGTACCGTTGCAGTTGTGGTAAATGGGCTCATAAAGAATGTTCTGGTTCTGACAACCCGGTTGATTACATGTGCGCTTTTTCCTTAGATCCTTAAGTTAATCAAATTAGACAGTTACGATTATATTAATATTTCCGTAAATTAGTTAAATTTCAGACTGATATCGCAAATTTAGAGGCCGACTTAATAATGAAGTAGCTCCCATTACACATATAGGAATTTATAGGCTCTCATTGCCCACAAAGTTGGGTAATGGGAGCGATTGTATTTCATTGAAAAATTTTTGTCGGTGGCCAAATGCCTGATAATGTAACGTTTACACTGTAATTAAATGATAGTCAAATAACTGAAGATTTAGTTTCTAATAAAGAGTCTCTTAAGTATTCGTAAATTTTACTTTTATTGAAGTTTTTCCTTAGTGGGCTCCAATTCCCCCTTCTCCCCTACACAACGAACTTCCTTACGTGAAAAGTCGGAGCTTAATAGGTATCAACTTGAAATAAAGCCCGTGTACGGGCTGCTCAATCTAAGTTTATTGTTTATGCAGCTACTTTCGACCGATTATGCCCACATGTCTTCACAGATAAGGGTGAAATACGGATTAATTTAACTTTTCCTTCGCTTTGTCTTTATCGTGTTATTGTACTCGTCAAACTGTTTAATTACAACGGGATAAAAAAATGGCTGCTGTCATGTTGATTCTTTTAGTACTGCTACTAGTGGCAGAACCTAATCATCAGTAATCAGTCGTGAATTTGATGGTGTGAATATGGATCACGATTTATACAAAAACTATAATTTATCCTTCATCATCATCTTCATCAGCCCTTTATACTGTCCCACTGTTGGGCACGGGCCTCTTTGCACTATGAGAAGGGTAAGGCCATAGTCCACCGCGCTGGCCAAGTGTGGGTCGGCAGACTTGACATGTTTTTCGAAAACATTATGGAGAATTCTCAGACAGGCAGGTTTCCTCACGATGTTTTCCTTCACCGTTTAGCAAGCAATAATTAACAATTTAATACGCACTTAACTCCGAAAAGTCATTAGTGCGGGCCGTGGATTCGAAGCCAAGACCCTCTGCGAAGCAGTTTGTCGGTCTCTCCACTCAGCTATCGCTGCCTTCTCCTTACTCATACGAATTCTACTTATATACCCACTTAGTAGAAAACAGGGGTGTATGGCAAAAACACGTTTCATACATTCAGAAATATTTCCACCAAAGCCGTGTTTTCATTTCTATAGCTCCTTAATTTAATGTTTCTTTAATTCTCTGTAGCACGTAAATTAGGCCTGATTTAGGAGGTGTCTTAAAATAAATGAATAACATATTTAGATATATATACATATAATTTCATCCCACCATACGTTTTCTTTGGGTCAAATTGTGCGTCGTGTTTTACATGTGTGATAAAAAGAAACGTTCTGTACAAATGGTGTGATACACATGAAATGTTAGTAGAGTTGGTTCTTCATGACACGGAGTGGTCTGTTTGATAACAACATAAATATTTACCCATGTTGGAAATAAATAAACAAAAATTTAGGTGGAACGACGATAGATATAGCTAGTTATCCATGAAATCAAGCCAACCAAAAATAGTACCTTTTGCTTAGCTTTAAAGAACTTTGTTCTATGTATGTATATTCAGTGAACCATAGTATGGAATAATAAGCCATGATACACAAAACATATTCCAGCATTTAACCCTCCAGCAATTTGTTATATCACATTTAAACACTTCACATAGATTTATTAGGTGGCGGTGCACCAGTTAAGTTTAGCCACTTATTTCAGTGATTGGTGGTAATTGCATATACTGGGGCGCCACAATCATCTGACATGGGTCAGGACCTTCACGGAGTTTGAGATTTCTGAAACAGTTCGCCTAATATAGGAAAACAAACACAAACTACTGATTTAGTATTATAGTAACAACTCACGATAGGGTCGATGCCTGTGATCGTAGCTAAATATTTTTAAATCATGTTATTTTTTAATTCAAGGTGATTTTTTTATTTATCCTAAAATGGAACTTAGTGATATCTGTGAACTTAGTGAAGTAAGTTATCTATGGAAAAGGCATACTCACGGCTACTTCAAATGAGAAATCAGCATAATAGTGCTCAGAATACTAGCCGAATATGAAAAAAATGTACTAAAATATTCACAATACTGGGCGGTCGAGGAATAAATTTCTATACACAGACTTCTATTTATTTGTGACAGATCTCTGCAACAAATATAAATCGTGTTATATTTAGATGACATTTTCTGACAACACATAGGTACTCAAAGAGATTTGATATATTGAGCAGTCTTAGAAATAACATGGCGGCCGTGCATAGCGACACAATCATCGAGAAAATAAATAAGAATATCAGTAGAACCCACACAAAGTACACACTTACAAGGGTTCCCGAAATCCCGGTGATTGTATATGAATTTTCGTTGTTTGTATTTTTTCGACTCAATAATTATTTTTCGTCTGAGAATAAAATTATGTCTATACTTTCGTATAAGTGAAAGTGACCTATGAAAATCAATATTTTTTATGAAATGTAAATTTGTCTAGACATATTCTAGTTATCCGACCAGATTGGAGACATCCTAAAAACAGGACAGGTGAGAAGTACCCTGAACAGAAGAACATGCATGAAGAATCTGATGGGAGTGAATGAAGCAAGAGAGATATAATAATAATATAATAACAACGTTTATTTCGATCCCACAAAAAATAATACATACAAAATTGTTTTTAAAGTTTTACATTAAAATGTTTTCAGCTTAAGTAGGTACTTAGGTATATTTTTATCACATTTTGTGGGAGTCAGGAGCCCAAACTAGGATACCCTGTGCTATGGACTCCTGGCCCACCCCTCACAAGTAACAGCATATAACGGATTTTAATGAAAACATAAACTAAAAGAAAAAGTTTAAAAATAAAAATTTAAAAAATAAAAAATAAATAAGATCGAAATAAATTTAAAACAAGCGTTTGTCGTGTGGCTGTCTGTAAGTGTGTGTAAGCGTACATGTTTGGATGAGTGAGTTGCGTGTGCGTGCGTGCGTGCGTGCGTGCGTGTCTGTGTGTGTGTGTGGGTGTGTGTGTGTGTGTGTGTGTGTGTGTGTTGCGAGGGTTGTGAGGCATGTAATTTACTCTTATAGCAGATTAAAGTAAGAAATTGTTCTGTTTGATCGTAGTCATGTTCTAAAAGCCATTGTATGACTTTCCTTTTACACTCCACTTTAGACATCCTTACAACATCGAGTATTTTGTTCACTTTATTATAAAGATAGTTGCCCCTGAAGTTGTAAAATTGCTGAACAAACGAGGTTCTACAGAAGGTAGGTTCACAAACTTCCAATTTTTTCCTTCTATTCAGTTTCTTTTTTAAGATTGTTACATCAATGGACAAGTGTTTTTTTTTTGTATTGTTAACAGTATGTAAAGTTGCCTAATAGTAAGTAGATTTGCTTCCCTATATAAGGTTTTTGTTGGGTAGAGTCTAGGTTTAAAGAGAGCAACTTTAAGCAGTAATCGTTGCGTTCTTTCGACGTTTAAAATGTGCTCTTTATGCGTGCCACCCCATATAGATATACCATACGAAAAGATTGATTGGCAAAGTGATTCGTACACTGTTTTAATAATTTTCCAACTAGCAATATGTCTTAAATTCTTGAATACAAAAATTAGTTTTCTTGCTCTTTGGGTTAAATTTAGAATATGATTTTTAAAAGATAAACGATTGTCAGTAATTATGCCTAGGTATTTTACAGAGTCAGTTTTAGAAATGATAGGACAAGTGGTACAACTTGTTCCCACCGGATAACATGTGTGAGCGTGAATGTTGAAATTATTTTAATGATGTGTAGAGTTATATATTGAGAAGGTTATATACTTGGTTTTAGCGGCATTTAACGTTAATTTATTAAGAGCAAGCCATTGTGTGACTGTATTAAAGCCTTCTTGAGCAGTCCTAAAGGTATCCTCCCATGAGTAGCCATAGAAAGTGAGTGTTGTGTCGTCTGCGTAGGCGTTTATTTGACAGTTTCGAATGTTTAATTGACATAGCTCGTTAATGTAACAAAGGAAAAGGGTGGGACCCAAGATGCTGCCCTGAGGGACACCAATATTTATAGGATTTTCGTCACTTCGCTGGTCTCCTATGCTGACAAACTGAAAACGATTATGCAAGTAGTCTTGGAAAATTTTTAACTGAGAATTTCTAATGCCCATATTTTCTAGCTTAGAAATGAGCATGCGAGGACAAACCGTGTCAAAAGCCTTTTGCAGATCAATAAAAATAGTTAAACATTTTTGCCTATTGTCCAATTTCTCGACTATTAGATCAGTAAATCTATGTAAACAATCGGTAGTAGATATCCCTTTCCTAAAGCCATATTGGTTCTGTGAGAGGATGTTTTTGTCTTCAAGGTATTTAACAAGTCTATTATTTAAAACTCTTTCAAATATTTTAGAGATTGAAGGGAGCATAGATATTGGCCTGTAATTTGAAATGGTGGCTTTATTACCACTTTTAAATATTGGAAACACTACAAAATTTTTAAGAGATGCAGGGAATATTCCTTCCTCTAAACATCTATTCAAAATAAAAGTAAGGGGAGGGACAATAAAGCTTTTTAAATGTTTTAATACTGCGGGCGATATGTTGTCCCAGCCAGCTCCACACTCTGAACGAATGCTCATAATGAAACTCAACTTCTGTTTCAGTTGTATCCAAAAGAACAAAAGAGTCACAGATTAAAGTTGGTTTGATAACATTAGATGGGAGTGGCATTAGGCTAGTAGGGATCTTATGAGCGAGATTTAAGCCAATATTTGAAAAATAGTTGTTAACACTATTTACAGAGCTTTTTGGTGAAGTTTCAATATTCAAAAGTTCAGTTGCAGGGGTATTTGTTTTATGTAGGTTGTTAATGTTTTTAATTGCAGACCAGAACTTTTTATTATTATTACCAGCTGTTCTAAGTAAGTCACTGTCATATTGCCGTTTACATTTTTTTATAATGTCATTACAAAAATTTCTATATCTTTTGTAGGTTGTTTTCAATATATCATTGCTAGGGGTTTGTTTTAATTTATAGTGCATTCTATCTCTTGTCCTTATGCATTTTAAGAGTCCAGTCGTAATCCACGGTTTTATTGCTATTTTATTTCTTGGTATTTTAATTCTTATTGAGTTGTTAGTTATTATATTTTGTAAATTGTCTATTAACAAGTCCATCAGTTTATTGAGGTTGACTTTGTTACTAAGAATTTGGCTGAAATCTGTATTAGCGCAGTCAGGTTTTAGAGTTTCGTAGTTAATTTTTGTGAAAAATTTATTTTTATTAAATTTATTGGGGTTCGCTGAGAATAAACAGAAAAGGACAGGCTCATGATCCGTAATAGCCGTGTGTAAAATAAAGGTATGTGAAGATAATTTGGTTTTGATAATGACATGGTCCAGGCAACTGTTCCCTCTCGTTTGTTCGTAATGGGTAGGGACCATACCGAAAAAGGAGAGAAGGTCCAAATAGCTGAATGAGTTAATGTTAGTTTCTCGTAGGTTAATGTTAATATCTCTTATTAGAAGAATGTTTTTAAAGCCTGTTAAACTCGTCAGCAGGTCCTGCATGCTTTGTAAAAATCCGTCTAGTGAGCGAAAACAAGGTGGTCTGTATAGTGCAAGTACGGCCGTGTCTTTGTTTATTTTAATAAGAAGACAGTTTGCCTCTACGATCTTAGGCTCCTCAATGTTATAAATAATATTATTGTTTATGAAAACAACTACGCCATCATTTTGATTGAAATTGTTTGATGTTGAGAAACTAGAGTATCCAGGAATTACTGGAAGATGAGAAACCGACGACAGCCAACCCTCAGATAAAATAATAATATCACAATCAAATTGTAATCTTTTTAGTAATATATTTATACTATAAAAATTTTTGTTCAGACTTCTAACATTTTGATGCAATATTTTTAAAAATGATTTAGTGTTTGATAATATAGTTTTACAATTTTCAGGATCACAGGTATGCAGTTCGGTTATTTCAAAGTTATCTAAGGTATTAAGATTGTTTATATCAGCGAATATTGTTTATTTATTTCACGTTGCAGTACGGGTTTGATACCAATGAGTAAAATAATGGTGCTGTTTTGAGTTGGATAGTTAATAAACGAGAAGAACTTGTCCAGAGTGAAATAATGGGTGACGTGAAATATAGAAATAAAATAGTAATATGCGTCATATTTGTATATAAATACATAACAATATAAGACATTAATTGTGTAGCATGTCAGTTGAATATACAATATGTGGATTTTGCTTGGTTTGTGATGTCTGACGTATAGTTGTAAAAGTATAATTGCCTTCGTGCATCCCTTCGTGGTATTGTTTGATTGCAAGTTTCTGTTGTTGTGTGTGTAAAAATGTGAAGTAAATTTATTTTTGAGAAGTGTATAAAAGTAGTGTTGATAATGCAAACGGTACACATGAAAATGAGCTGGACAGAAAAATAAATTTGTAATAGGGCAGTGGTAGCAAACTAGTCACATTTTTGGGGCGATTTTTAGAAGATCTTTTTCACGTTTTATAATTATAGGCTTGTCTTTTTCTGCTTTGCGAAGACAAATTTTACCAGCAGATGTCCAACAGTACATGTAACACTCTTTTGCAAATTTTCTTGCCAAATAAAGCATGGCTTGCAGTGATAAAAACTCTGATATAAAGATTGGAGTAGCAGGGGCGTCTTTATTTAGGTGTAGAGAACTCAGTTTGTTTTGCTTGTTACTGGAATTAAACTGTCTTGCTTTCTTAATTATGGTTTCCTTTGCTGTGCAAGTTACTAGGTCAACGACAATTTTTGACGCTTTATCTTTTTTGTTATCACAGTAAACGTTTTTAATCTCTGATCTCTTTAGAGTAATGCCAATAACCTGTGTAGTGTTTTGTACAATCTTGGCAAGCTCCTCCTCATCTTCACTTGCTGCCAAGGGGATCTCAATTTTATTTGCGCACAGCATACGTTCTAAATTGTCGACCCTTTCCTCTAGCCGGTGGATGTATTTGCGGTCTTCCTTTTTTCAGTCTCTAGGGTATCCATTTTGACTTTGATATCTTCGTACTGTTTTGATAAAAATGTTATAGATTCCTTAATTTCGGCGTTCTGTTTCAATAGCTCATTCATCATAGTATGCAATACCTCTAACGCCGAGTCCGTCTTATTACTTCGTAATTCGCAGCTTTTGGAGTGGGCTTCAAATATTTCTTCCATTTCCTTCATAAAACGCTCCTGTTCGTCACCATGTTTGCGCTTCCGGTTTGTAACAAATTCTATAATCTAAAATTTGATAGATCAGTCAAGTCAGATTCCGATTTACTCTGGGGATAACTTTGGGCTTGAATTGTGGTTGATTGCAGGTATGGATTAACAAAATCAGATGTTGCAAGCGGCGAAGCGGTGGCAGTTTGTGTAACCTGCTTTGATTTCTGCTTGATATTATCGTTTTCTATACCTTTAGTAGCTGACGGAGGAGAATGTTCCAAAGGCATTTTGGAGGTATCGTGCGAGGTATTTTTTAAATTGGTCACAGGACAGCAGGTAGTATAGTTAATTAAATATTTTTTAATTGCGCACAGCAATACAAAGTTACTACTATTTTTAAGTAATATTTTTATAATGGCAACACTTAGCTGTCAGTTGAACACAGATGACACACAGATGGCAGATGACAGATGACAGCTGTCACTTCAGCGACGGAGCTTGTATGATATGTCAGGATGGTTGCAAATGGCGTTGCGTAGTCTCTGCCTACCCCTCAGGGAAACAGGCGTGAGTCTATGTATGTATGTATGTTTGTATATTCTAGTTATCAAGATGTTTCTTGAACTTATATTTCTGAAGGCTAAAGACAAAATAAGTTCTCAACACATTTCGTAGTCTAGTAGCATAGTTTGTTTCTTAAACCTTTCTAAACACATCTCTGTAGACGTTATATCAGTCACAGCATTATTAGGTATGTATTGTATGTCATCATAGTCATTGATTAATAAAGAAGTGCTAATAAGTTTATCGATTAACATTTCTGTAATTGTTAATTCTCTAGAGATTGCCCGTCCTAATCGAGATTATTTCGGTTGGCTCGGTCATATTACTACAAGTAGGTACGGCTGAGTAATAAATCTATATAGCTACAAGTAGGTATGTGTTCTAGTGACGCCCGCCAATACACCTGAGGGAACGATGTCGAAGTACGAGGCATATCTTCACAGAGTTTATTCAGAAATTGTTTAAAGTAAACATTCTTTATGAAACTGTTCTTTTTTTGCTCAGTCCAGTGGAACACTATACGATAAATCTTTTATCAGTGTGCAAATGTTCCTTGGATCATCCTCAATTTTATTAGACACACAGTCTTGGCAAGAATTTTTGTTGCGCAAAGTAGTTTCTTTTCAATGGGCACATTCGCGAAAAGTTTCTGAATTTGTGTTATCTTAATATATAAAATCCTTGCATTACTGACTGACTGACAGACACGCTAAAGCCGAAACTATTGGGCGCAGGAAGCTGAAATTTGGCATGTATGTTCCTTGGGGACCGTAGGGGTGCACGAAGAAGGGATTTCCCGAAATTCCCACGGGATCCGCCAAAACGGGTAAATTTTAAAAAATTGCAGGCGTAGCTGCTGGCGTCCTCTAGTAGATTATAATTCCGGTATACATACAATACTAGAGTAATAAAGGTTTCTATATGAACTAGAGGATGCCCGCAGCCCGATTGCAGATTATTTCGGGACATCCCTTCTTAGTGCTACGATCCCAAAGGAACGCAAGTGCCAAATTTCAGCTTCTTGCGACTGACTTGTCTGACTCACAGACAAAGCACAACCAAAACTACTGGGAGTCTTGGCTGGGAGATGTCTGTCAGTTAGTCAATAACGCAAGAATTTTATACATACAGAAATAAAGGGTAAGACGTTACGCTTACATTTGTGACCTATTTGTGAACCAATTTTCATTATTCATCTTTTGGTTATTGGTTATTGAAGACCTTTACTCCTTATCATCATTTTGGTATTGACCCGGTTGCGAATCAATACCCCCGCCCTATAGTCCGAGATCCGCTAGTTATTGATGAGCTTTAACATTAGCAATAAAGTTTGGCAATTGTAATAATTATTACGACTCTGCCTTACAGAGCTTTTTCCAGACATTTCGTAACAGCGACACATGACCTGCATTACGCTGACTAAGAATACTCACCTTTGGAGTCAAAAGCATTAGTAATGCAGTATGCTTAAAGCTTGTAAAGTCCTAAGTAAAAAAACCAATCGGAGTTCTAAAATGTGTTTGGAAAAAAAATGCCGATTCTTCCTTATCAAAACAAGCAATTTAGAGAAAAGTGTGCAGAGAAGAAAAAGGAGTCACATTTGAGAGTAACACTCGTTGAATATCAATAGCAATACGTACTTAAGTAAGATTGTAACGCCTCAATACACAACATTCGTACTAAAAACACAATTCCATACTGTCTAAAGGTGATACTTACTAGCCCTGAAGTGATAAACATTTTGTCGCGTTCTATTTACTTAACACCGCACTACTGCGAAATTAGATATAATATGCTGTTCAGATAGTTCATAATTTAATCATATGTTAAGTATTGGCATAGAAATACAGGGTGTTGATTTGCATTTGCAAAATATTTTAAGGGGTGAATATACTAGGTACTATAACTGAATACAAATACATGAAAATATTAGTCACTAAAAGTAAAAAAAAATTTTCGTCATCATACGCTTTGAAAATTTACTCGGTGTATTGATCGCCCCCGCTGCTCAGCTAATCGCCATTGCAGGTGCCTAACACACACAAGCGCACGTACCTACAGTAACTGCGCGATTCTGTCTTATTTTACACGATTTATCAGTTTATTCTGATTTACTATCTAAGTAACATTTAATATGAAAATAGGGTCTTATATCATTGCAAATTGTTAAAAATAATTTTGGGTGAATAAGTATACTCTCTATATTGTGTTATTAAAATATCTTGCAAATGCATATCAACATCTTGTATATCAAAGTGGCTTGAACGAAGAATTTTTTTATGGTATCTACTTACTTTTACGAAGATTATAATTATAAGCCCCGTAAAATATTAGTTCCTATAAAATAATTTTCTTTATCGTCCGTTACCCCAGGTGTTTCATATTAAATCGTAATTAAATTAGTTGGTTACTAAAATGGGGATTTTATGTTTAATAATAATCAACACCCTGTGGAGGTACTAAGGCATAAATCTTTCGAAATTGGTTTATAGTTTGTCGTTTTAATTAAAGTTTCCACCATACGTAGATATAAAATTATAATAATGCTAATGTTCCCAATTAGGCATGAGATTTTGAAATATTAGATTTTGCAGCTTAAAATTAATAATCTATAAGAAATCGAAAGTGTCAGTTAAATACAAACGAGTGTTATTGATATTTTGATTAATTATTTTAGGCCTCCCAATTTGAACTACGAGTATATCAATTTCATCTTTAAGCATATAAAATAAATAATTCTTCGGTACCTAACCACTCTGGATGAAATAAACAGAGCAGACAGATCGCCTCATGGTAAGCGATTACCACAGCCCATGGACACCCACATCATCAAAGGAGTGACATGTGTGTGGCCGGCCATTGTGATAAGGAGTATATTATTATCACTAATGCATACATTTAAGCTGGTCTATTTGCAAACAAAGTGGCCTCGGGCAAAACATAAATAGATCTAGGTAATAATAATTATACTAACCACTTAAACACTGATATTAACCAAATGTTTTATTATTTCTGTGGCGAGGAGAAAACTTGATATATTTAACGGCAGGTGGCCATTATCGATCAATTCAGGGTTCATGTCGATTTCCAAACTATTGTGGGTAGTCGGGCGAGGAGAATTAAAACCACGTGTTGGAGACAATTAACGACGTACGATTATTATTTTAACGAAATATTCACAGGATTACAATCAGCACTTTCTAATTAACTGAGACACAGCGACGCTTCACCAAACACGTCTTGCTTGAGCGCGATGCAAACGGATTATGATCCGTTCGACGACCGCGCGCAAAAGAGCCCGGAGCTGCGTCAGAGTGGGGAAACGTCAACCACGCTTGTCAAATGTCAGCTGTCATTCTTGACGTTTCTTGACACTCTTAAAACATCAAAGCGCCGTCATATTTATTATCGGGTAGCGATCGAAGAAAATATGGCGTGTAAATAAACCAATCTTCTGCACAGTAATAAGAGTTATTTTCTGTACCATAATTTTCTATACGTTTTGATACTAATAGTTTATTACAGTATATATATTTAAGCAATTGTATTGATATACCGTCATGATTACAGCCTGAAATTGTCTACTGATAAATCATCATCATTGTCTTAGCCTAGTGTTATCTTGTCTGCAGCCAAGACATTCGCCTTGAAGCCCGAGATCCGCTTGCTACTCTAAATAGATTTAACAGTATAATTTTATAAAGTTACTAACAGCCATTTGCCGCAAACCAAACGGATTGTGATATACCATGGCATAGACCCGAGTCAGTAAATTCAAGAGCACTGTCTCCCCATATATCAAAGATCTTCATGACAGCCGACAAAATTCTCCGAGGCAAGTGGCATGCGATATTTAACAATTTTATAAGCTCACTAGAGGACGCCCGCGGCTACGCACGCATTTTTCACCTATTTTGCCCGATCCTGTAGAAATTCCGAGAAACCCCTTCTTAGTGTTCGCCTACAGTCCCCAAGGAACATACATGCCAAATTTCAACTTCCCGCGCTCAGTGGTTTTGGCTTTAGCTTGTCTGTCAGTCAGTCAGTAACGCAAGGATTTTATAAATACAGATAACCTCAAAAATTCTGTGATGCGCGCCGTGGATTTGAACTTCTGAATGACAAACTGTTGTTTAATACCAACAGACTGCCACTACAGATCTACCAGACTTTCACTGCCACTGCGCAGCCCTCTCTTTGATGACGTCCCTTCCCAGACAGCTGTGCTGTTCTAATCCAAGTATTGAAACAATATTTTACAACTACATTTTACTAATCGAACTAGTATTCAAGGAAGCGGCCCAATTTTATAAGAATAACTACTAGCCTCATAAATATTTAACAAGAGGCTTACACATCTTTTATGTGTTTATATTTTCTATTTCCGTAGTAATCAGTTAAGCTAACAAATGAAGCAATAGCGTAAAAATTACAGCTGCCTTCAATGATTTCATAAACAGTGTTCCGTTCCGTAATATTTACATATATACATGTGGATTCCTAAACAGACGAATGACCTGATTTCCTTATAATTATCTGTAAGAGTAAGGAAGATTGTCTTGTTTTACGTTAGCGAATTGTTTAACATAAACAAATAACGGAACGAAATAACGGAAGGAAATTTTGAACGAGCTTGTACATTTAAATTCTTTTATATTGCCAGCTTGACTTTGTTACATCTCAAGACAAGATTTAAATTAAAGCTTCGTGTCTTGTAGGTATGTGGATACCGAATTTACTTTTTTATGAAATTATAGGGAAATACCTATATCATGATATTCATCCCGTAACACCAACCGTGTTCACGGGAAGACTGATAGTAAATTTCGCATAATTATTTTTAATTCATTTTTCGATGTTGATGCGTGATATAAATACTAGTAAGTTTAAACTGACAGTACCTACAGCTTCAGTTACATTTGAATAGCGAATCATGAGTTTAATGGACCGTGAAATTGTGGACAAGCCTTATCAGCGTCGTTAACGACCTGTTTATATGACATCGGTCGTTAATCTCTTCATTTTATAGTTTTGCATCTAGTAGCAGCGAACTTCGCTTCAGCTTAATTGCAAAGGTGTTGTAAACTGCGATATGAGATGTAATTATTGCAAACATTGTTAATTAAATGAGCATTATTGCCATGTTGTTTGATACAAACAAGTCACTTAAAAAAACCCACATATAACCTTATTATTCGTTTGTGCCTATATTTTCCAAGGTGAGCTCCTAAGAACTAATCCCTCGATAAAAAAGCGTTTGGTTTTGTATCATTGGGTTTTATTAGAAGGCATGTTGCCGTTACTACCATAAAAAAATAGATGCAATTTTTATCGATCATTGTTGGACACAACTAGAGTACAAAGTTTCCCGCCGAGATAACAAACTACTATCTTTATGTCACAAAATAAAACTTGTGCAGGACGTAGTCTTGTTTAACTTTTTCTTTATAGCAACTATTCCGATAACTTATGAAGGTAGAGGCAAGAATAATATAGTGAAGTTATCTAACGAATTACACTAAACTTGTGGTTTCATTTTTATTTTATTTCTTTACTTGGCTTTAAAATACCATCCACATATTTCCAACATGTTTTTGTTTATTTTATAATAATCTTTGTTAGGTTATGGTTACGACGATTACTGTTGAATTATAGTGACAAATATTTGCTATAATTCTTAAATTCGTAAAGAGTTTAACAAATAAGCTATCACGAGACCGTGAAAAAAAAATAAGTTAAACACTATAACCCGACTACGTAAAAATGGGGGTCTAAAAAGGAAGAAACAAGAAAATAGCTCACTGTAAGTAAATCCAGAAATGCTCAAACTAGAGCCGTGGTCGCACCTTGATGAACAAGTATGCCGTTCGATAGATTTACATGGCGGATGAATTTAAAATAAAATCCAGACTCTTTTAATGGATAAGCCAATATAAACTGTTTGTGTACATTTGACATCAAATATACACAAGGTGAAACAGAAAGGTGCGGTCGTCGGCCGGGCACGGTAGTGCCGCCGTCAAGTCGAACAAAAAAGCGGCACGGCTGTACCATCCTTTTCTCGAAGCAATTAAGGCCATTTTCGACCCCCTATAACTTTGTAGTGGATAAAACTAGAAGCCTGAATTGAGTAACCAACCAGGCATTGTATAAGCATAGTATATTTCAAATTTCATTCAATTTGAACCAGTAATTGAAGAATTAAAATAAAATGAGTCAAATTTATTAATTTTGTCACTCACTTATAAAAAGTCTAAGGCACTTTAGTTTAGTGTAGTTAAGTATAGTTTAGTGTACGAATTAAGGAAAAACTAAAACAGTTTACAATTACGGTCCAGTTTTCGTGATAAATCAACTGCATAAATAACTTTGTAGTTGCAAATAAATATATAAGATTACAAAGTTCCATGTGCAGTTAGGGCTTTATGATAATTTTTTGTTGGTATACAAAAAGTAGAAGGTACCGGAAAGAAAAAATGTAGGACTTGCTATGAAAAACAAATAGAGATCCCGTAAAAAGACAATACTTGTCAAAAAAACAAGTCTCGCAACTCAGTTTTTCTACTGTAAAAAGTTGTGAGATCCATGTAATACCAAGTCGGTGATTAATACGTTTTTAATAAAAACATTGACTTGGCAATAATAACAACAATAATAACGAGATTGTAGACATTTAGGATGTGGACTCGGCAATTATTGTGCCGATAGTTCTAACATTAATGGTCTAATAGCCAAGAGCCTCGATCGTCACCTTAAGAGGCTCGCGTTGGGTGCTAGGGTCAAGTATTGTGAGGAGGTTCCTGTCTCTGGAGCCCTAACCCCCGGCAGCTTGGACCCTGTACCCGATGCTGGTGGAATCCTACGGTTAATATTTTTAAATGTATGTTTCTTTTGTAAATTATATATTTAAAATGTAATTTTAATTTGAAAGATGATGAATGAAGTAGATAATTACACATACATACATACATACATATCGTCACGCCTTTTACCCCCGAAGGGGTAGGCAGAGGTGTATTTCTACACCCACCTTTCGCCAGATATACGTTAGTCCCACGTAATAAGGGGCGAGCCTATTGCCGTACCGGGCACATTTCCAGACTCCGTGCTGCTACTGAGAATTTCATGACAGAAAAACCCAATAACACTGCCCGACCCAGGAATCGAACCCGGGACCTCCCGATCCCACGCGCACATTTATGCCGCGAGACCAACGAGGCAGTCGTATAGGGTTTGATGTCGAGTTTTCCGTCTCTACGCAAAGATGGTATTTGCATCGTGTTATCCCTTAGTCGCCTCTTACGACACCCCCACGGGAAGATAGGGGGTGGTGACACTTGTATTCTATGCCGTCAACCACACGGCTGAAGTAGATAATTATAAAATAAAATGTAATATAAACCTGTCTGGGGCAGTCGTTATCTCACCATGAGACCAACGCAATCTCAGAGGGATATAAACAAAAAATTTATAACAAGATGATAAGAAAGCTTACAAACCACAGGGCAGCTTTTGGCGAGCTGAATGTGTGTGGCGACACTGCGGTCCCGAATGCTTCAGAGATTCGGTCAGGGCCTCGTCTCCGGCTTGTCTTTATTGGCTGGTTGGAGTGGATGCCCAAGAGCGCCCGCAGGACTCTCAACTCTGGCTTGCCTTGGTTGGCCGGCCAGAGGGAAGCTGCAAAAGCTACTAGCTAGAGGGTGGAAGTGTCATTCTCAAGGGCGTAACTACGGGAAACCCGCTCCAGGTCTCCGTTGTCACGACTCCCGCGATGGCGAAACCGGTGCCGCAGCGCTCGACACCCCTAGCCACTCGCACCGGTGTTACCCTCTGGCTGCCTTTATGGCAGACTTTACTTGCCTTGGCGGTTATTAACAGAGGGCCCATCCAGTGAGTTGGCGCGTCACCACCTGCCTTGCAGACGGATGCTATTAGAGTATCGGGCAGGTGCCGTTTGAAACTATATTTTTTATGACAGGTCCATCAAACACTCATTCTCATAAACCAATTATATTAGATTCCATTTTAAGCAACAGCCCTACATGTGCTGCGGCTAATCCATAGCTGTACTTAAATAGTTCAGTTGTGGAGGTTAAAAATTCTCTATGGGCCTCTGCGCGTTGGACCCATGGCCCCGTGTAAGCATCCTAAAAGATCACTTATCCCTCTAACGTCATAGTAAGAAGAATAGCCGTGAAAAGGAGAGACATTGAGACGGAGGATCTCAGGTAGGATGTCGGGGTTCAAGAGAAACACTGCTAGGCTGAACAGGTTCTTTATTATGTCTCACTACCGCTAACATACAGTATGACCGAACTAGGTAAGCACTGGCCTGAGCTGGCTGGAGCGTAGACTCCTGCTGCTCTCCGACGCTCGCAGGGTAGCTGCTCGTAGGGTCGCCGATGAGCTGGCCAAGGTGCGCTGCGCAGGCAGCTCTGTGGTCGAGGTTCAGGCTGAGCGGGGTCTCAGGCGGTGCAGCCGATGTGGGCCGAGCGGTCAGGCTCAGGCGTCCGTGGCCTGGCTGTAGGAGCTCGTAGGCAGGAACGGAGGCTTGGGTGGCAGCTGGCTAGTAGCAGCACGGCGCCAGCAGCTCGTGGCTTGTAGCCCGTAGGAAGAACGTAGCCCGTAGGAAGAACGTAGCCCGTAGGAAGAACTGGAACAGCATAGAGAATACACAACAACCGGTCAGGAACAGGCGGTCCCAAGATCGGCTGTTATGCTTAGGAGACACAGATGCTACAGACAGAACGTATAGGCACACAGACAACTAGAATATGCTTACCCCCAGCGGGACAGTAGACAGAGAAGTAGGATTTTAATAATAGTAGTAATAGTCGCTACAACCATCAGCGAGACGGTGTGTAGGGCAAGTGACAGACTTACATCGCGCACCCATCTTATATAGATGTAGGCCTATGACTCACAACTGCCTTTGGCTGGTGAACATGACCATATTAGGTAATATTGCGAACGGCTAAGCTGGCGTTAAGCGCCTGCGAGATATTATAACGCAATACGTGTAGTATTACGTTACAATACCCCGCTCTGTACAGCAGGATTTTTCGTGTCTAGACAAGAAAAATCCGTCTTACTAAGTCCTGCGAACTTCTGTAGACAGTGCTAAGTAGATAGTGACTATGAAACTCAAACTGCAGGTAGGTACAATTAAAGAATCTAGTTAGGTTAGGAATCAGTGTAGTTAATTAGTTTTAAATCCTTAATGTGCCATATGCCAATAGATTTACCCGACGAATCCGCTAATTCGTATACTAGTGGTGACTTTTTAGCAATAATTGTACACTTGGTAAACTTAGGAGCTAGTTTTTTGCTAAATGATTTGTCCTTATCACTTAAATAGTAGGTTCTTTTCCATACGGTATCACCTATGTTAAACTCAGCCGGTTTACGACGTAAGTTGTATGTGTGTGAGTTTCTAGCGTGAGCTTGGATTAAAAGAGACTGGACCTTATCGAAAATACTTGATAGACAGCCTATATTTTCAGCATAAGAATCCCTAGGTATATAAATAACATCATCTGACTCGGCATCAATATAGTGTGAACCGCAAGTTACTAGTTCTCTGCCGTACACTAAAAAACTCGGAGTATAACCAGTTACCTCATTAACCGCAGTATTTAGCGCGAATTGAATTTTGGGAATTAAAGTATCCCATATTCTATGGTCGTTTTCGATAAACGAAGATATAGTAGTCACGATGGTTTTGTTGTATCTCTCAACAGAATTTACGTGCGGAATGTATTTCGGTGTAAAGTGCAAGTTAGGTATTTTATATTTTCTAATCATAGACTTTAGAGTTGCACTTACAAATTGTTTGCCATTGTCTAGAATAACGGTTGAAGGTATGCCATGTATTAAGAAAACTTTTTCCTCGAGAATGTTAGTTATAATCTCGGCGGTAGCCCGCTTGATGGGAAAGAGAAGACAATATTTACTGAAGCAACAAGTAACAACAAAAATATAGCTATTTTGTTTTCTAGTTGAGGGAAGGGGTCCAACAAGGTCGATACTAATTGTTTGGAAGGGACGAGAGCACACTTTTGGTCGTCCCATAACACCTAAAGTAGCATGGTTTTGGTGTTTATGTGCGACACAAGTATCACACGAAGATATAAATGTAACAACTTCGGCGTGCATACCGGGCCAATAATAACGCTGTGCTAAACGTTTATACGTTTTAAAAATACCTAAATGACCCGC
Source organism: Euclidia mi (assembly GCA_944739405.2). Taxonomy (NCBI): domain Eukaryota; kingdom Metazoa; phylum Arthropoda; class Insecta; order Lepidoptera; family Erebidae; genus Euclidia; species Euclidia mi. The sequence goes on along the minus strand of OX123198.2, from coordinate 31,409,178 downwards.
AGCGAGTTCCGAATGGTTTTCTTTAATAGCTGTAGATCTATCTGAGGTAGGTAGAACCTCTTTCCATTCGAATTCTTTCCGCAGTGCACATTTCGATACCATATATCGATATAACTTATCATTTTTGATGGAATAGTTAGGAAAAGATGTAGGTGAGTTTTTACAGCCATTGTAGATAGTAGTATACCACTGATCCGAGGTTACGGTAGTATCATTATCAGTGTTAGTATCAATAGCCGACACGGCACTTGCCCGCGATAGTGCGTCGGGTATGACGTTATCCGCGCCGCGGCGATGCTTCACATCAAAATTAAAAGAAGACAGGCGCACCCCCCATCTCGCTAAGCGACCCGTAGGGTTACTTAAATTTAAAAACCATTTTAAGGCTGAGTGATCTGTGTATACAGTGAATTTCAAACCGTTATCTAAGTAACATCGCCAATGTTCTACCGCGACTAAAACAGCTACCGCCTCCCGTTCCGTAATACTATAATAACGTTCCTGTGTAGACAAGGATTTGCTCATATAAGCTATAGGATACTCCACACCGTCAGTAGTTTGTGTGAGTAAAGCCCCTACGCCATAGTCGCTAGCATCCGTGTGCACTTCGAACGGTTTGTTATAGTCCGGACAAGATAGAATAGGCGCGGTCGATAACAGGTGTTTGAGTTTAATAAATGAGTTGTTAGCTTCCTCCGACCACACAAAAGGAGCAGCCTTTTTACTGGTAGAAGTAAGTTTATTCAGAGGCCCTGCAATTGAACTAAAATTAGGTATAAATCTACGGTACCAAGACGCGGTACCCAAAAACCGTTTTACCTCCTTTTTATTTGTAGGTACAGGATAGTTCATTATTGCTTCCACCATACTAGGATCTACGTGAAGTCCTTTAGAATTGACTACGTAACCCAAGTATTTTAATTCGTTTCTAAAGAAATGTGACTTTTCTAAATTAATAGTTAATTTAGCTGATTTTAGTTTCGCGTATACTTTAGATAACAGCTGAATGTGATGATCAAAATCTTTTCCTATAATACAAATATCGTCTAAGAATACGAACACCGCGTTTTCGAACTCTGGACTATTTGTAAACAATTGATCGACCAATCTTTGTTGCGTAGCCGGCGCATTAGTTAAGCCGAACGGCATAGTAACAAATCGGAATGTTCCGCGGGTAGGTACGTAGAACGCGGTCTTGTCCCGATCGCTACTCCGAATAGGCGTCTGCCAAAAAGATTTAGATAGATCAATACTACTTAGGAATCTAGCATTCTTTAGGTTATCTAGGATTTCGGAAACATACGGTAGTTTGTACGCATCCTTACGTGTAACCGAGTTTAGTTTTCGGCTGTCTAAACAAAACCTTAATTTACCATCTTTCTTAGGCGTTAATAGGATAGGCGAAGACCATGGGCTTTCACACGGTTCTACGACTCCGAGTTTAAGCATCTCGTCTAGTTCCTCAATAATAACACGTAATTTTTCTGGCTTCAGACGATAGTATCGCTGACGTATTGGCGGTGAGTCACCTGTATCAATACGATGCTCGACTAAATGGGTACGTATAGGCCTTTCTTCTCGGAAGATATACATTCGAATTGCTTAATCATCTTATCCGCTAAACGTTTTTGGTAGTCATTAAGCTCATTGTAGGATTGTAAGGCAGCATTAGTTTACTAGGTAAGGAATTACTACAAGGGTCATTATTAGCTAAAGAGACAGAGTAAATATAATTTGGTAACAATTTAAATCTTTTCCAGAAGTCAATACCTAAAATTAACGAACTAGTGACTTCTGGAATTACGTACGCTTTTAAGTTATAAGTTTTATTTTCAAAAGTGGTGGGTAGGTTGATATAGCCGATCGGTGTCAAACGATGACCACCCGCCGATCGAAAAAATATAGTAGGTTTGTCACACTTATTCAAAGGGAGATTCTTTTTAGAAATAATTTCTTCATGAGAATTATTGCCAAATATGGTCACGGCAGAACCTGATTCAAGTAACCCAGTAAGGGGTAGATTCTTAATGGTTACATTAACGTAGGGTCGAAAATCAGTATTAGGTTTTTGATCACTGCGATTCTTAATGGTTACATTAACGTAGGGTCGAAAATCAGTATTAGGTTTTTGATCACGGATCGCAGCCACAGAATAACTGGAAAAATACACTTTTAGAGTGTTCAGCCAATTTTTCCAGTCTTCTTTGTCAAAATATTTAGGTTTAGAAGATGTACAAACGGTAGGGTTTGTCATCTTATTTGACGAAATACGATCCGAGTAAATTAGTTTTTTGAAAAAGATTTATTTTTACAGTTAGGACAATTTACGAACGTGACATCCCTAAGGCCACACTTAAAACATATCGGATAACGTTCTCGCTTGCACGTCCCTAGTGAGTGATCAGTTGAACGACATCGCGGGCAAAACACACACCTCTTATTAGTTATTTTTGTAGGAACAGCTGATTTAGATATCATGTTGATATTATAGTGTTGTGGGTTAGGCACAGGTGTATCGTTCGGTTCGACATTTATAGATGCGACAGAAGCGTAGTTTTTTAGTTTAGACGGTTTATAGTACTGTGAATTATTATAGTGACCGTGCGTGTCCTTTTTATTTATGTAAGCTAAATCAGGTGCTACTGTGTTAGACGTAGGGTAACTAGGTTCGTGAAATTGTGCACTTAAACACTGGAACCTCTCATAGTTTAGACATAGTGCTTTTAGAGTGTCTATAGTGTCTATAGCCGTAGTACATGAAGCTAGTACTGTAGAATAACACGGTCTAATATTGTGAAGCAATATAATTAATTTTTCATGTTCGGTTAGTACCGTGTTCGGTGACAATCGCGCAAAAAGTTGGAACATAATTGATAAGTAGATGATTATACCTTCAGTTTGCCCTTGAGTACGATTACGAATCTCGGCTAAAAGTTTATAATCGTAGTTGTACGGTGTAAAATCAGCTGTGAGTTTACTAGCTAGTTCGTCCCATGTAGAAATGGAATATTTAACACCGCGAAACCAGTGTAACGCATTACCCGTAAAAATTTCGGACGCGTAATCGAATAATCTATTGGCAGGTAGATTTCTAACCGTCCTAAATTCCGTCACGCGTTGTAGAAATTCGCGAACGCAGCCTGTTCCGTCGAATTTGAGTTTCGATAGTTCGCCAACTCTCAAATGCTCACAGTGGACAGTTACCGGAGTCGACGCTGCCTGTGCAGGGGTTGAATCCGTGCAAGTCATCGTGACTCCGACTTCCGCCGGCGGAACATTCGAGTGTTCTATCTTAGATAGCTCTGCCGACAGCATCCGAAAGCGTTCAGTCAGGTCGGATATTTTCTTGCCGTATTTAGGTTCGGATTTGTCTAATCTGCCCAATCTGTTGTAGACCTGGTTGTGCAAAGCCGCAGTTCGCTTCGCCAAGTTGTGGTCGTATAGTTCCTTAAGGGAAGAGATTCGCGAATCTAAATCGGCAACTGACAGGCTAGCTCCCTTGAAGTCGTCTGCTATGTCTAGGCCTGACTCTAGGATTTCGTCATTCGGAATCAGCTCGAGTAGTTTAGGTAGCTGCTTCCGTAAACCTAAAACAGAGGTAGCCGGCTCCTCTCCGCGAATAGCGACCTCGTTGGCTAGTTCATTCTTACCAAGTAGGAAGTACTTGATAGGGTTAGTGCTCATAATGATATAAAATGTAAGATAAGTATGATAGAAAAGAATGTAAGTATATTACAGCCCTCCGTGTGCACTAGTTCTGCTTTACAAAGAAACTACGACGATTCGGTGTAAAAATTTAGACAATAGATTAGTGACTTGCAAAAATAAAAAACGGTTATTTCAAATTGCGAACAGTTACGTAGGGAATCGGTAGTTGTTTGAATTAGGCAATAGTAAGATAACACATAATAGTTGTACAAGAATAGAAATTAAAGATAGACAGCGAAACACAGATATACACAAGTTAAATAGTACGTACCGGTTCGCTGATGTCTGCACCTCCTCGTTTACAAAGACTGACCTCCTAAACAAGAACAACTGCAGTAATTGGAAGTGAGACAATTAGAGTTGGGCGCCACTCTGACGGAGGATCTCAGGTAGGATGTCGGGGTTCAAGAGAAACACTGCTAGGCTGAACAGGTTCTTTATTATGTCTCACTACCGCTTACATACAGTATGACCGAACTAGGTAAGCACTGGCCTGAGCTGGCTGGAGCGTAGACTCCTGCTGCTCTCCGACGCTCGTAGGGTAGCTGCTCGTAGGGTCGCCGATGAGCTGGCCAAGGTGCGCTGCGCAGGCAGCTCTGTGGTCGAGGTTCAGGCTGGGCGGGTTCTCAGGCGGTGCAGCCGATGTGGGCCGAGCGGTCAGGCTCAGGCGTCCGTGGCCTGGCTGTAGGAGCTCGTAGGCAGGAACGGAGGCTTGTGTGGCAGCTGGCTAGTGGCGGCACGGCGCCAGCAGCTCGTGGCTTGTAGCCCGTAGGAAGAACGTAGCCCGTAGGAAGAACATAGCCCGTAGGAAGAACGTAGCCCGTAGGAAGAACGTAGCCCGTAGGAAGAACTGGAACAGCATAGAGAATACACAACAACCGGTCAGGAACAGGCGGTCCCTAGATCGGCTGTTATGCTTAGGAGACACAGATACTACAGACAGAACGTATAGGCACACAGACAACTAGAATATGCTTACCCCCAGCGGGACAGTAGACAGAGAAGTAGGATTTTAATAATAGTAGTAATAGTCGCTACAACCATCAGCGAGACGGTGTGTAGGGCAAGTGACAGACTTACATCGCGCACCCATCTTATATAGATGTAGGCCTATGACTCACAACTGCCTTTGGCTGGTGAACATGACCATATTAGGTAATATTGCGAACGGCTAAGCTGGCGTTAAGCGCCTGCGAGATATTATAACGCAATACGTGTAGTATTACGTTACAATATAATAATAATAATAAACCTCGGAGGGCAGAGTAATAGCTTTCAAACATCACCTTCATCTTGTGGTATAAACAAAAAAATTATTACAGGATGAATAGAAAGCTTACAAACCACAGGGCAGCTTTGTGGCGAGCTAAATGTGTGTGGCGACACTGCGCTCCCAAACACTTCAGGGAGTCGGTCAGGCTCTCGTCTCCGGCTTGCCTTTACTGGCTGGTTGGGTGTGGATTTCCATGAGCGCCCGTAGGTCTCTCGACTCTGGCTTGCCTTAGTCGGCCAGCCAGAGGGAAGTCTCTCAAAGAAGAACTCTCAAAGGGCCTCTGCGCGTTGGACTTATGTCACCGTATACGCCTGCCAAAACGCCGGGTATTGTTCTAACAATTTAGAAATGTGGGTATAATATTTACACCTCTGCCTACCCCTTCGAGGATACGGGCGTGAGACAATAAATAAATAAAATTCAGTGTAACGTGAACATAACTAATATTATAAATTCGAAAGTGTGTATGTGTGTTCCGTTTTCACGCTAAAGCGGCTGAACCGATTTTGTCGAAATTTAATGAATATATATATATATATTTTAATATATATTGGACCATGGAGATGGACATAGACTACTATAAGTTGCAAAAATTAAACTGGGAGGGATTTTAGGGAGGGTAGAAGTTTGTACCTACGGCACAAATTTACCTCTTGGAAGTTAGTGCGCTGTAAGTTGAGTGCTGCGCATGTGCCATCGTATATCTGTCAGTACTGTCACATCATACATATTGTCATATTGTGCATGGTAACATTGTATGTAACATTATTCGCATATATCATAATCTGTATATATAAAATTCTTGCGTTACTGACTGACTGACAGACAAGCTACATCCAAAACTGTTGGGCGCAAGAAGCTGAAATTTGGCATGTATGTTCCATGGGGACCGTAGGGGTGCACTAAGAAGCGATTTCCCGAAATTCCAACGGGATCGGGCAAAACGGGCAAATTGAATAAAATGTGCGGGCGTAGCCGCGTGTATCCTGTAGTATATAAAATCCTTGTGTTACTGACTGACTGACAGACAAGCTACAGCCAAAACTGGGCGCAGGAAGCTGAAATTTGACATGTATGTTCTTAAGGGACCGTAGGGATGCACTAAGGAGGGATTTCCCAAAATACCCAAGGGATCGGTCAAAACAGATAAATTAAAAAAAATGTGCTGGCTTAGCTGCTGGCGTCCCCTAGTAAACTAATAATTATAGACTACGCTTAAGCGGCTGAAACGATTTTCTCTACTATATAACAATGCGAAAGTGTTTTATAGATATATTATTGTATTCGGTAAATATAATGGTAGATAATGTCATGGATACTGACCGAATTACTTTGTCTCTAAGTATAGAGTTTCTGAGCTCGTTAGACTAATCAGGAGTGCCTTCACACAACATGAGACTGAAAGTAAATTTATGTTACCCCGACTGCAACGCGCGCGAAGCCGCGGGCAAAAGCAAGTTGTGTTATAAATCTGTATTAGCTTTGACCTATGAGTTATATGTGCAGCGACATGGGATTAAAATTTACTGTTTTTTCATTTTACAAATATGACACACCTATTTAACGTAATACTAGGTACTAATAGTGTATACGTATGTTTAAATTAGTGTAATGGGTGCATCGTTTGTGTATAAGTGACAGTTTGTATGAATATTGTAAACAGAGATCTATTCGTATAATAATTGTTGCCACATGAGTTAGGAAATAAATAGGAAAATGCTTATAGGCTTTAGGTACAGTTTATAATAATTATTACTAAAAGTTCTATTTCTTAATATTAAATGAAGAATAGACATTACGGTTGCTAGTCAGCCAGATAAGTTTATCTAATTGATTCTGTGACTTTATAAGTATTTGTTTAGCGCCTAGTGCTTTTCTAATATAAATATTTCCATTTATTGTCCAGCAAAATACGTAATTATAGAACTTAGCAAAGTCTCTCGCTAGAAAGTATAATCGCCTGGCTTTAGGAGTCAGGTTATCTGATACATAAATAGCAGGACGTGTTCAATGGATTTATTTTACTATTAGTGTTAAGCTTTTTTACGCTGCTGATGAGTTTAGTCTTTAACAACGGTGTGGCAATGTCCGCAATGACTGTGCGTGTAGAAACTTTAGAAGGCAGCCGCAACGTATATCGCGCACACCTGACGATGACAAATTAACGTTCACCGCTTGAGACACGCCGATTACCGTGCTGATGATATCATTGTTTGTTTCTTCTGGTTTCTTGGGTGGGTCTTTATCTTAAGTTTTGTGAGGCGTGATATTTGCTGTAGCTCTTCAATATGCTAGTCTAACGTCTGGCTCTGCATGTGATGATCTTTGTGCAGTTGATCAAAGCTTTGACACTTGGCGCTCAGGTCATCGTATTTTGCGGAAATAAGGTCTAACGATTTCTCAAAGTCTGTGTTTAGATTTTTTATTTCTGTGTTAATCTTACGTATTTCTGAATTGATATCAGAATAATATTTTTTCATCTCCACAAATTTCTTAATTATTGTCGCATAATATATCCAGAAAATCACACATAAGTTTATCAGACTTAACCAAATCTGCTGCCAAGCCAAGAAATAAAAAATTGGCTATTTGTACTGTTAGTTATATGAAGATAAAAGAATATTGACCTACTTCATAATCACATAATTTTAATGCAACAGAGAGACGTGTACTCGATCAAAAGTTTCTGTTTTGGTTTCCACTTTAAATGGTCTATATAGTGAAGCAAAGAATGAAAAGCACATAATCCGGCCTGCTGTCTGGTATGGATCGCAATGATCGATTTATGGCCGGAGGTGACAGATACAGACGAGAAGCAATTTCGAGTGGCTGAAATACAAATGTTGAGAATGCGAATTCGTCTGGTATGGTGAACGTGATTAGGATAAGATTAAGACTCTATAAGACAGGAGTAAGTTGACGTAAGAAGATCATCTTACCACTATGCCGCCATATAATTTACGATGGTGGCTTGATCACAATTATCATTATAAAAACTTGTACCGAGTGTTTGCTCTTCACGATATAAAAAAATATTTATACGTTATTTGTTTGTTTCACAGGCATTTTCTTCTGGCCTAAAATTTAAAAACTCGCTGTTTTTAAATATCATAAATTTGTTACTCTGCGCTTTTATCTTAAACGATGTTTATAATAATATATAAACGCCTTCTTCACTTGGCTCTAAAATATACATACTTTTAATTACTGTGCCACTCTAAGGTAGACTAGAAGAGAATATCTACGCTTTGTGTACAGGTTGATATATTGATCTAATATTGCAGTACAATTTAATACTTTGTCTTAAAATGTAAACTGTCGTGATACGAATGTTTCCTACAATTAACTATTTGACGATTGCTAATTTAATTGAAAAATACAAACACTTACTGCCAAATTAATTAACTTCATACGTAAAAATACTTTGTTGATAAAATGTATGTAATAACAAAGTTGCTATAGGCAGGTTCTAGACATGGGCGCCGATGTTTATTTGACCGGCGGCGGCGTCTGGTGCAAAATATGTCGGTGGCGGCGCCGGCGCCGCGCGACGTCATCGGCGTAATCGATGGTGCGACTAAGTAAAATATGCTTTAATTCAAAATAAACTACAATTAATTTACTTGTATATATTAAAATTTCAATGACAAAAATAACTTGACATTTTATTAACATACATATATGAAAATATTGTTTAAGATGTGCCATTTTTGGATAAAATCAAAACATTGCAAATGTGTGAACTGTCTGAGACCCAAGACTGAACTAATTCAAAATTGCGTCAGACTTCGACGGACGACGGCAACAGACAAATGTGAACGGTAGTAATTACGACGGCGAGCGGCACGACACGACACGATAGAGAAATAAATGTGAACAAGGCTTTACGGAGGCCGCTTGCAACGCGCCCTCGGCGCTAAGTGGGACAGCGACCGAATCGGACAATAGGAATACATAGCGTAACAAAAAGGTTTCGGCGCAAATAGAAACGGGGTTTCTGGTAAATATCTTTCTAGTAACTTGACCTTATTCGTATCATCATCGGAAAACAGAAATTAGTGGCTCAATGGTCTAACAGTAAAGTGTTCGCCTGTTTATCGCACGCATCCCCAAAAAATTCACTTGTTGGATTGCACTAATCTTTCTAATAGGATAGGCTTATGACTAGCAGTGTACTCCAAAAGGATGTATCAGTAATCGGACAATATTTTTAAAAGCTCTCAATAAGGTACATCCTCTCAATAAGTAGTATGTAATACGACGATTAAATTAACAAAAAGTTTCAAGATCTTTTCTATTCAAAATATATCTTCTGAATAACTCTGGGATTTACAATCACTTTCTTAATTGAAAATTGATGTCAAGTGTCGAGCGTTAAGAAAATGTTCACTTAGAAATTTCTCACTTTGATCGTCAAATTGGCTTGGTGCGGTTTACCTAAATATGGCATTTAACCACATGAACGCTGCTTTTCTGAGTCACATCGTGGGTTAACGTATCGTTTGTCGAAAATGGCAGCAGAGATGAATTCTGACGAGGCACATAATTCTTTTACCTAACCAAATGTCGTATATAATTAAGAGCTATTTTGAAATTCACTTGCTTAGTCACGGTTACGTGACCTGGTATACAAAATAGGTAGGCCTAGAGGATTTTTTGTATGCGGCCCTTGTTTCTATTCTAAAATCATTATAGTTTGCTTGACTAAACACTGCTGAAGTAAAATATTACCGAGCAATTCAAAGTATTGATGAGTTTGTTCTTTTTTTGTGTTATTTGTATATAGCATATTGTTTAATTTTATGAACTCACCACACGCTACCCAGTAAATAGCTCGCTATACAGTCTTTACTGCATAATCAAAAATAAACTTCAGCGCATGTAGACACATAATATAATAATTATTTTATTGTGTCAATTATGAAGATTATAATAATTATAATCTTCCTAAATGAAGCTGTGTCGCAAATAAAAAAAGTTTTCGCATATGTTGTACGTTAGAGATAAAATTTTACATAAAGAAAGCACAAACGAGACATTTTCATTAATCTTATAACCTATTTTTAACCAACTTCGTGTTTTCAATTTGGAAAATAAAAAAATTGTGAAAAAATATCTTAGAAGGTTTATTAGGTTAAACGTTTGGATTTGAAGAATAATTTGGTGTGTGTTTTCAATTAATATCTTTTGAGAAGATTTTTAAGTCGTTTTTTTCTTAAATCTAGTTCTTATTATTTTTTAATTTAAAATTATAAACCGCACGAGACATTATCTCTATTTCGGCAAATCTCTTTTAATTGGTAATACAGAAAAAAATTACTTACCACAACGATTTTCATCTCCATTCAGCACTGACAATAAGCCACTTATAAAGTAAGTAACTACTGGGCTCCTTTCACAAAATATATAGGTCCGTTTTTAACGGGATTAAATATAATTACCACCATAAAATGCTTTGATACCCTTAGTTCATTAATCAAAAATATATACTCAATACCAGAAAAATTAAGTCTAAAATTACAATAGTACTAGCTATTTTAATCACGACTGCACTTCAAATTGTATTCCAACACTAAATGCAGTAAATAATCACCAAATAAATAGGTTATGTTAGGTTCTTTTTTGCCCTTAATTCAGAAATAGTCAACTTCGTTTATCAAAGTAGGTGGTGTAACCATATCCAATTTATGTGTTGGTATTTCATACAACTAATAAAAACACTTTGGTTATAATTTTACATTAAAATGCTGTTTAATGTTGGTGATCATTTACTACTTTTGGGTTAACAATGATTAATTTAAAATAATTAAATAGGATAGCGAAATGTTAAAACTTTGGTTATAATTTTATATTAAACTGCGGGTTTCATTTTGCTGATCATTTACTATTTTTGCCTGTTATATGTTACTATATCTGGTAGTAAGTTAAACATAAGTCGTTTTTAACAAACGTTCATAAAATCTTAAATGAAATAACTTTATCGCATAACAAAAGATTAAAATAAACGAAACCTTTTGAGTTGATACCGATAAGCATCTTAACTTAGTCTTGATGGAGATCTTAACAAATAGAGACAACGATAGGGGAATTATTATTTGTGTGCCCGATAAGCATGATGAATAAACTAGACCTTCTAAAATACAAATTGTTTAAGGTCAACACAAAGTCTATGAAACATTTTGCTGCATGGTTGGCATGGTTTAAACGGTAATTTTGCCACTAGTATTCCGACAGGTGTATGAAGTTAATATGCACAAATTGTTATAAAATTTTCGGATTAAGGATGAATGGGTTACTCGTCAAATGCCTCCTTTATGCTGATGATCAGGTAATACTTCCGTCTTCAGCGGAGGAGTTGCAGGAGATGGTAACAATCATGCATGATGCGTTAGAGAGGAAAGGAATGAAAGTGAATGTAAGTAAAACGAAAGTTATGGTTTTTGAAAAGGAGGAAAGCGTTACGGCTTGTAATGTTTTGATCGATGGACAGTGAGTGAAACAAGTGAATGAGTTTGTTTACTTAGGTACGTTGTTTACAAGAGATGGTAAGAATGAAGAAGATATTGAAAGAAGAGTTAAAGCAGGTAATAGTGTGAATGGAGCTCTGAAGGCGTTTATAAACAGTCAAAACGAGTCCAAAAAGGCACGTTTGGCTGTACATAGACGGGTTTTAGTGCCTACCCTTATGTATGGTAGTGAAAGTTGGGTATGGTAGAAGAGACTTGAAAGTAGAATAAATGCTGTAGAAATGAGAGCACTGAAAAGTATGTGTGGTGTGTCTTTGACTGACAGAGTAAAGAACTGTGTGATACGAGAGTGGTGTGGGGTAAAAGAAGACGTAAGGACAAGCATCGAGAAAGGCATGTTAATATGGTTTGGACACATGGAGAGGATGGATGACGAAAGACTGACAAAGAAGATATATAAGGCAAGTGTGAATGGGACAGGACGAAGGGGAAAACCTAGGCGGACGTTCTCTGACCAGATTGGAGATATCCTAAAAAAGGACAGGTCAGAAGTACCCTAAACAGAAGAGCATGCATGAGAAACTTAATGGGAGTGAATGAAACAAGAGAGGTATGTAACCTCTCTTGTTTGTGATCGTTGCAAATGGCGTTCCGTAGTCTCTGCCTACCCCTCCCGGAAACAAGCGTGAGTCTATGTATGTATGTATGTTACAAAATGAAATACACTGGTATTACTACGAAGAGAAGTATTTAAGTAAGTAGGACTCTCGCAAGGTAGACCGACGATCTGGTTAAGATCGAGGGAAGTTGTTGAATGCGCTCGGGTTAGCATTGATCTGTGTGGAGAGCCTAGGCTGAGTCTCTAGACTGAGATGGTGATGATAGTTTATTAACTCGTTTTAAATGGTAAAGTAATGGAGAGAACTTAACGCCACAGGTGAGCCATCGGGAACTGTCTGGTATGATAATGGTGCGTGACACACGTCGTTGTGGAAAGTTAAGGAAAGTTTTCAGTCTTCTTGTGCGTAAATGATAACTGTGTCGTTCTTTTTAATTTTTTTTTCGTGTATGTGGCCAACTCTGGAATCTGAAATTTTGGACCGCTCTAAAAATTCCTTTCTTGAGACAAGAACTGGAACCAACAGCGTGCCCTCCAAAGCATTGCAGCACTCTGATGTGATAAATTCCACCGTGGACATCCAAAACCAGGTCTTGCTGTGAGCGCTATTTGCCTTATAGTGCAAACATTCAATCTAGTACTCCGTACGTCCAGGTGTTTTAGGTCCGAACGACAGAGAATCCAATATTTCCCAGTAGTGTAGCATTAATGATAGTCAATATCACAAAATCAACGAGCCCAATTACCTTCGTCCTTACAGGTCTCTACACTTCAAACAGTAGCTACTTATTTGTCGTGTTGCCTAGCCACTGAGTCAAATGATCTTTCAGTCTACAGGCTACTCGTAGAAGTAAAGGCTCATTTATGTTGGTTATTAGGCGATGAACGGAGGCGTTTAACTTTTCTTTTTGTGAACCTATTTCCATGATTATTGTTTGCTGGATATACAACCGGGGTGGACCAAATACATTGTAAAATAAAAATGAATATCAAATATTTTAACCGAAGATCAATTATTTTACGTATAGATTTGCAGTCCTAATTATTATTTTAGTTTCTAATCAATATTTGGCGTTGTCGTCGTCAACGTAGGTACTGTTAGGATCCCCCCCTTGGGACCTCCACCTTGTCGTGGTGGGGGAGCCCAGTAACCGTGGCTTGGAACCCCGCGGTGAAGCTAAGAGGGATCCCTGGAGTGGACGCTCCGCGTGGGCTTGGCAGTGGGCCTGCGCAGGATGCGTCCAACGGTGCGGGTGCGGGGGACAGTTCTGTCTGTCCCTCGCAGTCGGGCGTGGTCGCGGGAGGAGAGGCGTGTCGGTGTTGCGTTGCCGCGCGCCCTAACTCCCGCGACCAAATGGGGGCGCACCATCGTTGCGTCGCGGTGGGGCCGCAGAGGAAGAGGAGATGCGGTGTTGCGTTGCCGTCCTCCTTATCCTCTGCGGCCGCTGGGTGTTTTGGCGGCCGAGCCCAACATCTTCATCCTACGCCAAGGGGGTTTCGTTCGGGGCCCGCCTGACCATCTGGTGGGCCAACACCCGTCGGGGGGTAGCGAGGAATGCTTCGGTGAAACCCTACCCTCCGACACATGGGTACATGACGAGCACAGGTTGGTTTTTAGTCAGTAAGAGTCTGACAGTCCCCTTCGTCCTTCACCCCCAGGGCGGAGGGACTCCATGAGGATTTTCCAACCCGACACCAAAAAAAAAAAGGTACCGTTAGGATAACGGTGCACTTATTACATTGCTCTTGTATCCCAAGGACCGGTCTTTTGCAACGGCTTATACAAATAATAGTTTAATTCTTCTATATAATCCTCCACTCTGCATCACGGGAGTAACTATTAAACCGTGTGACATATGATAGTGTTATTAAATAAAACATGTCAAGCATATTTAACCAAAATAATTTACAGAATTATAGAAATATCGAGGATTGCAGTCAGTCGCAAGTGTTCATACCTACACTTGTGCGGTGTTTTCATTCGTTGTTGACGACAGAAGGGTCCTTGATTTATTTTTCCCGCTTGTCAACACTCTGCTGAATTATCTTATATTTGTTTTTCACTTTCCCTTGCAAAATTAACTTCTCCAAGGGTCAATATCCACGGTGTAGGCAGGCATTTTCAGCTGAAAAAATATACCTAATCATTTTCAATCGATAAAGATCACACACATAGGTTAGATGGAAGGACAGTAGGCCTTTGCCTTTTACTGTCTGTCACTGTCATTTGACCTTTTGTCGGCCTTAGGAGTTTTTGTTCTGAATAGGGAACAGAATAATATATAGCTTACCATAATAATTATACGTATGCAATAAAAAGAGGACCGTGTATAACTTATATCAATATGTATTACCTAATTCTTTTCAGGTGCTGCAAAAAAACGTAAAATGACATCAAGGTAATTCTAGTAAGTATATCGAATTGAATTCTCGTGCATCGTCACAGTGCCTTATATTAAACGGAGGTGCCATATATCACCTATAATGGACAAAAAAGTAGGTGGGCCTAGATCAAATAAAGAAAAGACAACAATCTTTGCGGAACATCTGAAAACAGTTTCCAACCACTCCCTGAAAACAATTCTGAACATACCGTGGAAATCAAGGAATACCTCGAATCAGCGAATCAAATGTGTCTTACACAAAGAGTACCAGCCCAAAAGAAATCGTGAAAGAAATAGGGAACCTCAAGGATAGCAAAGCACCCGGCTATGACCTTATTGATGCCACATTACTTAAAATCTACCTCATAAAGGAGTAAAGAAATTAGTTAACATCTTTAATACCAGCTTAAGACTTGAACATTTCCCTGGGCACACGAAGCTACTTCATACAGGCCTCTCAGCCTCCCCCCAGTTGGATCTCCACCTTGTCGTGGTGGGGGGGCTCAGTAATCGTGGTGAGGTCACCCGCAGTAAAGCTAAGCGAGCTAAAGCTAAAGCTCCGCGTGGGCTTGATGGAGGCCTGCGCAGGATGCGTCCAATGGTGCGGGTGCGAGGGACAGTTCTTATCCTCTGCGGCCGCTGGGTGTTTTGCCGGCTCGAGTTGATCTTCGGTTAAAATTTTTGATATTCATTTTTATTTTACAATGTATTTGGTCCACCTCGGTTGTATATCCAACAAACAATAATCATGGAAATAGGTTCATAAACAGTAAAGTTAAACGCCTCCGTATTCTTTCCAGTTGAAAATAATGAGACTTGCGATGACGAACAACGGAAACAAACTAAAAACGAATATATTATACTGCGCCATCCAAATAACTTTTTGTTTAACTTCGGCGAATGATGATTGAGCCACGTGCCCAGTGAATAAGTAGGTCATACAACTCCAACTTGTTAAATCAATAACAAGTAGCAAAAAGAGAGAACAACTTTGGTTCGTTAATGGATTGTGCAACATTAGTATTTTTTATCTTGGCGGGAGACGTTTTAGGCTCTAATAGGATGTCAATATTAGTATGCCCTTTGGAAGGAGGCAATTATATTTTTAGTCTGTTATAATCAGAGTTATATTTTAAGATTGTGTACCAAATGAATTTGTGATCTTAACTGCCGCCTGCTGTCCGCACCACCTGTGTAGTCAACAAACATAGGGGATACACATCAGGATTTTTACACAAGGTTAAATAATATACCTACCTAACCTCTAAGCTTAACATTAAAATTAGTTTCGAAGTGTCTTTTGGGATAGTTAAAACGCACCTCTTTATCAAGTTGCCGAAATTTCGACAAAACCAAAAGATATATATATTTCTTTGATTAGTCTTTATTATCATAACGTCGTAGGAGAAGATTAGTAACTATAATAGTTCTAAATGTAGTCGGCTTCTAGTGACCTTTAATCGCAAGACGCTATTTAAGCTCCAAGTATTGTCTTTTACTTGTTACTAGTATTTAATTTGTAGAGAACAAAGAATGAGAAGGAATATTGAACTTTATATTTCCATGACATCATTAACGAAGTTCAAGGAAATGTACACAATCTTAATTTACTTAGTGAAATTTTCGTTTGCCCTTCCTAGATAGAAATCTCGAGAACGAGTTTTGTTACAAAAGAATAAACACAGATGTGGGTCCGATCCCTCTGTCTAGTACAATACTTTAACTTGGCCTATTGTTCCGTGAGCAATCAGCGCGATAATTAGCATCATTTGCCAACATTAATCACGTCGTATTAAACGGCACTGATCATTTTCATAAACAAGTCACAATTATATATTTTGATAGATGTCTTGTAAATTAGTTTAGTAATCGTGGTATGTGTTCGCGTTTGCCAACGCTTGAATTATGCACCGCATCCAAACCGGTGATATAAAGAACTGCATCAATTAGAGTGTTAATTATAGGATGGTGTCACGCAGTATTCAGTGATTGTGCCGGTTGCATTATTTATTTGACATGATATGAAATGCTGGACATATTCTAACTACGTACCGCTTTTAATTACTGCGGTGGTCGCCGCAAGGGATATTTTTTGCACTATGAAATTTTTTTTTATATAAAGTCGTCTAGCCACTGATGATTATGAAAATGTTTATGTTATTTTTTTTTGTTTGTTCGTTTTGACCTGCGGCAAAGTGTACAGCGATTCACGTGGCCGGGGACGTCTACAGACGCAGCGATTGTTTACATGTACGATATCGACCTGTGGACACTTAGCATTAAAAGGTTCCGAACGCCTGTAGGTAGAATTACATACACCCTCTCTGCTCGCTCCAAGAAGCGGAGAATGTGGCCATAATGTGGGTTACATACGTTACTCAAAAAATAGTTGTCTCACATATATTATAAACTTAACTGCAAAAAGTTTTAAAAATTGCAATACTAAATTTTCTTTCTTCACGTCAATGGAAAAGTGCTAGTTTATTTTACACAATTTTTATTATAATGACAAATTCATTTTAATAATGAAAACTGGGGAGCGATAAAATGGACTCACACTAAGAATTTCTAAGGTCGCTTTTTGAGAGCAGCATGTGACAAATATATGAAAACGATTTATTTTTGAAAAGATTTAACCATCTCGAAGATGACAACAGTTGCGAATAAATTCGCTGAGAATATTTTCAGTAATCCAATTCGAAAACGAATGAGATATTACTTGAAGTACCTAAGCAACGAAATTACAGACGCATTTTCTTTTTACAAAATAATGGGTATTTAAACATTATCCTGGGTTTTTATGCTTCAAAAATTCAGGTTAATGTTTATATTTGGTTTCTATCTCTAAAATTCAGATTAATGTCAAAACAATACCATACCATCTTAAGTTTTCCATTACAGGAAATACCGACTGCCAGCTTCTGATCCTTGGCTTGAGTTCGTCCCATATGTTCGCCAGTATTAGTGATCGCACAAAGCGTTCCCTAACGTATAGACAGTGTACTGAATAGTATTGATCGCCTCTGATCGATAATTCATTCAATATTACCCCATGACTTGTCGATCTAGTGACGTAAGTGGGTGAACGTAATATCACATGAAATTGATAATGTGTACTTACCTACCTCTATATGAAAGAAAAACCAAAACTGAGACTTTTCACCTTCAAAATATAATAGGAGCATAGAATCTGAACCTATCTCTGAAGTATTGGACGCAAGAAGCTAAAACTTGGCATGTATGTTGCTTGGGGGCCGTAAGGCATATGCAATAAGACAAGATTCCAAAATTCTGGGATCGGGAAGACGAGCATCCTCTCATATTAAATAACTTATGTGGATTATTTTTAATTACTCACTTTAGGTATTGAAATCCCTTCACATATTTTGTTCTAAAACCTTATTTGTAGGAGAGCATTTTTCCTTCTTTACGCATAAAATTCACGGCACCCAACAGCAGGCGAAAAAGGGTCACCTAGACTTTAAACAATATACTGTATCGACTATATCGGCAAAGGGTTACGTTTCTGTAACGCCAAAGATAAATACTAACCCTGCGGCGATACCGACTTATATTGTTCAGAGGTGAATAAAACCCGTAATTCGTCAACTGTTGTTAGCTCCCAAATTACACGGTAATCCTATTGCCGTTTACCGGGCACATCGGTGGACTGCTAATGAGAACTCGGTAACAAAAATCCCGATAATAATTTGCCCGGGATTGCAAACTATAAAATTAACCCATTACTTTCCAAGCATCGAAAACTTTCTTTTTTTCTTATCAAATCTTGAAACTAAGTTCATAATACGCTAAGAAAACATAATACGAACAAAAAAATAAAAATAATAGTACCTTTAATGCTGAGTCAGCCTGTCCTATAAATATGATAGTGGGGACATGTGATCAGAAATAATAAATGTTAACAATTATAAGAAAATTAGTTGTAGTTGTTGTTATTTGAACATACATACATAACGTCACGCCTTTTATCCCCGAAGGCAGAGGTGTATTTCTACACCCACTTTTCGCCAGATATACTTTAGTCCCACGTAATAAGGGGCGAGCCTATTGCCGTACCGGGCACATTTCCAGACTCCGTGCGGATACTGAGAATTTCGTGACAGAAAAACCCAATAACACTGCCCGACCCAGGAATCGAACCCGGGACCTCCCGATCCCACGCGCACATCTATGCCGCGAGACCAACGAGGCAGTCGTATAGGGTTTGATGTCGAGTTTTCCGTCTCTACGCAAAGATGGTATTTGCATCGTGTTATCCCTTAGTCGCCTCTTACGACACCCACGGGAAGATAGGGGGTGGTGACACTTGTATTCTATGCCGTCAACCACACGGCAATTTTTAACATTTGATCATAAAAGTTTTAAACATAAAGCTTTAGAAACTTATTTTGTATGTTAAGGTATAAAACAATCACTGCAGAATGTTTTTTCACATTTGGCGCAAAAAGTAATAGTTTTTTTTACAACCTTTTCCCTGGCTACCCCTCTGTTTGTCCCTCTTCGTCATATTTTAAAACCTGACAGGTTGTAAAAGGCGTTCTGATGTACCTGGTGTGGATTTGCTTACCTTGCCTTCCGATATTTTCATCCAAGAAAAACAAACCCTACGCCTGAAATCTAGCAGAGGGATGGTTTCATCTTTATTTATCTCGTTGTAAATAACCCATGCATTCACTATGGACATGTCTAAAACACGAGTGACTAGAGGCCAATACCATTTATTGCCTCTGAAGCGGGTCGGATATTTAGAAATAAGCCAATCATGTTAATCCACTCCTTCCATGTTTTAATTATAATTATGAATAAGCTGTGGCTGATACACTGCTACTTTTTCTGTCTTTGAGTACCTATTAGATTTTACATAAGGTTCTACAGTATCAAAATTAGTCAAAAGACATACTACATTGTTGTCATGCCATTTTACGCATAATATTTCGTTACTTTTATCAAAACGATGATTGTGTGTATCCTCGGTCTTTCTTTTCCATTTCTTGTTTAATCATGATAGGACATTTCTTAGTCCTATTGTCTCTGACTGTCCCCGTAGCTCTAAATCCTTGAGATTTCAAATAAAACAATTACATGCTGCTGAAAAAGTTATCAAAGTAAATTACATGTGCGCTGGGATCTGTACATACTGCAAGCAAATTTTTCACCACCCTTGAACCCAAGCCATAACCAGTACCATTGGAGATTTGAGCTTTGAGCAAGAAACAAACACTTGACACGTTTGGTCAGTACATAAGACCCGCAAGAAACAAACAATTGACACGTTTGAACTAGTGCTTAGCGTTTCAGTTCCAAACATGTTTTCGCGGCAAATTGTATAATACACATGTTCCCAGAGTCATATTTATAGTACGGCTTATTTTGAAAGATTACCACAAGTTTTTAAATTATGTTTTGTTTACGTTTTCATTTTTTAAATATTCGGCAGAGGTCTGAGGATCAGTTTTATGTAAATAGGAGTTGGCAAGATTTTTATATTGTGGTACATAAAATCAGAAGGTGATGCTTCTTTTTGAGGCAACAAAAATTATATTTTCAAAAAACTACATTGAAATTACGGCAAAACTTTTTGCAGCGGAAAAAATATATTTTATCAGAAAAACAGTACAAAAATACGAATTTTGTCAGTAACAATAACCGGGCAGGAGGGTAACTCATTTGAAACTCTTCTACCCGAAATCGCGCGGCGACGTTATTGGACCACCCGCGAAGCAAGACCACTTGCCGTGCTACTTGAAACTTAAACATACGACTCGTCACTCGGGTGTTTATATTTAAAGTGGTGTTTTTATGAAAGAAGATTAAATAAGCTTTGTAGTAATGTTTGAATGATGACTGAATGACGGAATTTTTAGTTTTTGCGACCCGCTGAACTTGATCCTATTGCAAACAATGTCGTCTATCGTTGACCTACTCGCCAATTTTGTTTGTCATGATAATATGGGTTATAAATTGCTTACTTTTGTTATTTTGTATACCTGGTGACATAAGCTTAACAAAAATATAAAATTATAGCAATGCTTGCTTAGAAATTTATTTAGATGTCAGCATTTGAAATTTTGTATATTTCGCTGACTTTGCATGTTACGCGCGAGGCGCAATTATGGATTCAAAACATCATTGTAAACAAATAATATAATTATATCTGATACTTTTATGTTTTAATTGTGAATAAAGTAATCATTTATAAAATTACAGCAAAAAATAAACAAATATTGTGTAATCATTTAATTCAAGAGGCTGTTTTTACGGTAATGGTTTGATTATATCAAACAATTACCGTAAAAACGGTAAACGGCATATGGATAAGGTTACATTTATGCTATGAATTAGTTTTTTATTATGAGTATATAAATAAACCTATCATATGATATATAATACTCCTATAATTCATGAGATATTGGCTTTCGAAAATTTTGTCGGGAATGGCGGTTATTTTTGGCGGGAAAAAGTAAACAATTGTGCAAAGTCCAATAAGAATAATTCTTATCGGATATAGTTTTTTTAATTGGAAATTTAGTTGAAAATAAACTTATCTAGGTTTGAATCTGATATATAACAAAAAAATGCGTTTGAAAAAATAAAATACGAAAATTAATGACCTATCATGTAAAAAAACATGTATATGGTGTCTTAAAAATAGGACAGTGGGGAGGAATGGGTTAATTGTTTCGTGATTGTAGTCCGTAGGCAAAAATGTGCAACGTTTACAATCTGTCAATATTTTGCCGTACTCTTTGAGAAAATCCAACCATTATTTTATTATTTAGTACAAAATCGAATAAGAAACATAGTTTTATACAGTTACATATATTATGCTGACGACATATTCAAAAGCTGTGTGATGTAACGACGATTAGGATGTTACTTTACAACAGTAAAGTAACATCCTAATCTCGGTAAGCAGTGACAAGACGTACGAGTACAACTAAATTTGAAGTGAAGCATGTTGACGGTTTCGCGCTGTTTCGTGTACGTATTCTACGTATTATAATAGCTATACACGTTTAATGCAATACACTTCTCGCTGAATACGGCCTCTTGAAACCACATGAATAGTATACTCAGAATACTCGTAGTAAGCTGACGTGCAACTTTTAATTTTATCGTAATTATTTTCATCTTCAGAACGTACGCACTCGTTTCTTATTCAATGTACTCTCAAGAAAATATTAAATAACGAACATTTAATGACATTGGACATATTCGAGAATATATTTTGACTAGAGGACGCCAGCAGCTACGTCTGCATTTTTTTAAATTTAACCGTTTTGGCCGATCCCGTAGGAATTTCGGGAAATCCCTTCTTAGTGCACCCTTACGGTCCCCAAGGCACATGCATGCCAAATTTCAGCTTCCTGCGCCCAATAGTTTCGGCTGTAGCGTGTCTGTCAGTCAGTCAGTAACGCAAGGATTTTATATATTAAGATAACTAGATTTGCGTTACGAATTACTATACAGAATGCTACATTATCACATTATGTGCGTGGGAAAAGAGCACAACTTTATTTCGTTTATTAAATCGAAGCCAAAACTTGACAATTATATTTAATTTGGGATGTTAACGAATTTTGGCCTGCCTGATTTTTATCAACAATTAAAATCCTATAAGGGAAGGTCAGTAATTTCTCCCAGGCTGTTCTCGAGTTTTTTTTGGTTACTGATGGTCTTGCCCCGCGGGGTACACTTTTCACAACCGGATTCGAATGTTTTGATTTTGATAGTGTTTACATATTTTTATAAGATCTTTATGGTGATTATTGTCACACACATATATCCAGAATATCGCACATAACTTTATAGGACTTATCCAGAACTACTGCCAGGACAATAAATATTACCTAATCGTGGGAACCCACCACGCACCCTCGGATTGACCACCCCAACTATTGCAATAACTTTTATCCGCGGCATAGACCGGGAGGAGTCGGTTATCGGAGCAAAACGTAGCCCAAGTATAATTGTTCTGATGTATGACTCATATTGCTACAAAGTTTCAACAAAATCCATTCGAAGGTGTTTACTAGAAAGAGTAGCAAGATCCATACATCTATCTCTCTTCACAAGCTTTCGTATTTTGCCGTAGATTTTGCAATTCATGCAAATAATTAAAGAAGATTTACTGACGTTGTGAATATTGTTGGCACAATCTTGAGTTATCCGACACGAGTCTGACGGCTGCTTTTGATAAATTATTATAGTTTTTGTGAGTTGACCATAGTTATGCGGATTACGGAGGCGGCTTGCGACGCGCCCTCAGTGCCAAGTGCAATACATAGCATAACAAAAATGCTTCGACGCAAATAAAAACGGGGTTTCGGCTAAATATAGTACTAGTAAATTGACCTTATTTGTAAAATCATCGCAAAATAGAAATGAGTACCTCGTTGGTCTAACGGTAGTGTGTACCTGCCTGTTTATAATGGCCCTAAAATCTTGCCATTCATCCCTAAAAAATCACTTGACTTGTTAGATCGTTCGTTCGTTTTCGTGTGAGTTTGTGGCCAACTCTATTGTCGGAGTTTTAAGACCGCTTTATACTGTCCCACTGGGCACGGGCCTCTTCTCACTATGAGAAGGGTACGGGCATAGTCCACCATGCTGGCCAAATGCAGGGTGGCAGACTTCACATGTCTTTCGAGAACATTATGGAGAACTCTCAAACATGCATTACAGTTTTTTTACAACTAATTACATAACTATTTTAATAACTAGCAACCATTTACACGTTTTCATATTTACTTATTATATTTAACATCGTTAATAAATAGATTAAACAACATAGGGCAGATCAATGAGCCCTGCATAACTCCAGAAGGGACATTATGCAATATTGAGATAGATCCATTTACAACAACTGTCTGAGATCTATTTTCACCATAAGAACAAAGCCATCTAAATAGGTGTCCGTGTATACCAGCTTGTAAAAGATTTTGAAAGAGGATTTTATGATTAATACGATCAAACGGTTTACTGTAATGGTCTTGGCCGACATACTGGCCAAGTGCAGATTAGCAGACTTCACATGTCTTTCAAGAACATTATGGAGAACTCTCAGACATGTAGGTTTCCTCACGATGTTTATTCTTCACTGTTTAGCAAGCGATAATAATTAACAATTTAATACGCATATTACTTCGAAAAGTCATTGGTGCGTGACGTGGATTCGAACCCGAGACCCTTTGCGTAGCAGTCTGTCGGTCTCTCCACTCAGCTATCGCTGCCTATATGCTATTCAAAATATATCATCATCATCATCATCATCAGCCTTTAACAGTCCACTGCTGGACTAGGCCTCTCCTTTGAAAGGAGGAATTGGCCTACTATACAACGCTGGCCAAACGGGTTGGTATAGGGTGTGTATCAAGTTTTCCTTCTTTTACAGTGATGTTCTCTGTATAATATGCTCCCTCTGTCGGCTCTTACGACACCCATGGGATGATACGGGGTGGTAACATTCCATATTTTTAATCCGTCACCGGACGTAAATATGTATCTGCCAAATAATTCTGCGATTTTCAATCAATTTCTTCTTAGAAAAATTATTGATGATCGAGTGTCGAGGGTTAATCCTGGTTAATCCACGTTGATTTCCTGACACACGACGTGGAATAATATAAATGAAAAAAAAACGTGAAAATATCGTTGGTCAAAAATAGCAGCAAGGAAAAATTCTGACAAAATACATAATTCTGTTACCTAACCAAATATCGTATATAAATTAAGAGCTATTTTTAAATTCATTTGCTTTGTAACGGTTACGTGACCTGGTATACGAAATAGGTAGACCTAGAGAATTTTCTGTATGCGGCCTTTGTCTCTAGTCTAAATTCATTATAGTTTGCGGCACTTAACACTGCTAAAACTAGTAAAAGTTTATTGAGCAATTCAAAGTTTTGATGAATTTGTTTTGTGTTCTTTGTATATTTATCATATTGTTTAATTTTATGAACTCACCACATGCTACTCAGTAGATAGCTCACTATACAGTCTTTATTGAATTACCGAAAATAAATTTCAGCGCATGCATACACATGTCATCATTTTATTATCATCTCCCTACACGAAGCTGCGTCACAAATAAAAAATAAAAAAAAGCTTTTCACATCTATGTTTCGTTAGGGACAAAATTTCGCGTAAAGAAAGTACAAATCTAATTTTTTCATTTATCTAATGAGCTATTTTAACCGACTTTATATTTTATCGGGTGTATTCATTATCTTAAAGGCTTTTTGAAATAAAACGTAGCGGCTATAAAGATTAAGACAACAAACATGCCTTATTTTGTTGGCTGTTTATCGGGCTAAAGAGTAATTAACTCGCCGAAAAGTATTAGAGTATTTTGGGAAAAATAAGTCAATTATATTTTGATGAACTACACTTTGAAAAAAGGAGTAGTCACTTAATCAGAGTTCAATTTTAGCGGATGTCATAAATAAGATTGGTCGGTACCGCAATTTTTAACCGACTTCAAGAAGGAATAAGTTCTCAAAATTACGGCTTTTTGTGTGTTGCCTCAGAACTTAGGTGAAACAGTTTTGATCATTATTTGTATTTAAATACTGGTGCTTCTCGTATAGATCTGAATAATATTTTAGTGTGTGTGTTTCTTTTAGCCGCTCAAGGTAACCGCTCTACTTTGACATTTTCCGCTAAAGCATCACGCGGTCGTTATCTGACCACCCGCGAAGCAAGGCCACTTGCCGTGCTACCTTAAACCTAACCTTACGACTCGTCACTCGGGTATTGATATTTGAAATTGTGATGTTTTTATGAAAGAAGATTAAATAAGCTTTGTAGTAATGTTTAAATGGTGACTGAATGATGGAATGTTTAGTTTATGCGACCCGCCGAACTTGATACTATTGTAAACAATGTCGTCTATCGACGACCTACTCGCCATTTTTGTTTGTCATGATAAAAATATGGGTTATAAATTGCTTACTTTTGTTATTTTGTATACCTGGTGGTATAAGCTTTACAAAAATATAAAATTAAAGCAATGCTTGCTTAGAAAATTATTTAAATGTCAGCATTTGAAATTTTGTATATTTCGCTGTCTTTGCATGTTGCGCGCGGGGCGTAATTATGGATTCAAAACATCATTGTAAACAAATAATATAATTATATTTGATATTTTTATGTTTTAATTGTGAATGAACTAATTAGTTATAAAATAACAGCAAAAAAGAATCAAATATTGTGAAATAATTTAATTCAAGAGGCTATATTCATTCAATTACCGAAAAAGCGGCATTTATTTTTTATTGAATAAAAATATATAGATAAGGTTACATTTCTGCTATGAATTATTGTTTTATTATGAGTATATAAATAAACCTATCATATGATATATAATACTCCTATAATTTATTAGGTATTGGCTTTCAAAAATTTTGGCGGGTATGGAGGTTAATTTTGGTGGGAAAAAG